>ONZH01022950.1:0-20530 GCA_900303285.1 Rhinella marina
ACAGATAGTGTAGGGATAGGATTTGGCTAGGCAGGTTTCGTTTTTTTTTTTTTTTTCAAAAGACCCAACCTTTTAAGGATTATAACTTTTTATAGGTTATATCTAGCTGCAATATATATATTTTTTGGGGGGGAGAAATTTGCGCAAAATTGCCTGAACTTAACACCACCTGTGCTACGTGTGCGATATAACCTTTGTGTATCCTAAATACCTGACATCCAGTGTATTTTTTATTTTTATTTGTGCCGCTACTCAAGGCGACATTACCTGTCTTGCGTCTGCTGCATAACGTTTGCACATTCTAAATATTTCTGACACTCGGTGTAATTTTTCTGCTCATACACTTTAAAAAAAATCTGCACGACTGTACTTGTGACAAACTTGCATATATACTGTACTTTATAATATGTGCAAGGCGAGCAGTAAGGGACAGGGAAGTGGGTGTGCTGCTGATGGTGCATGCAGGGGCCATGGCTCTGGGTGCGGTGAAACTGTGCTTACTGGCAGAGCACCAGAAACAAAGTCATCCGAAACTCCTAGCTTCATGTCCCAGTTTGCAGGGCGGACACCACTCTTGATGCTACACCAGTGCAAGCAGGTAGTCGGTTGGATTTCAGCTGATAATGCTTCTAGTCGGTTAAGCACCACCCTCTCTTCCACAAAGTCCAGTCTCAGTAGCCAAGAGTCTGGGCAACCGCATCCTCACCCTGATCTTCCTTCCTCCCACCATGGAGAGTCTGGGCAAGCAAGTGATCCCGCATTTGGATATTTCGAGAAGCTTTTTTTATTGCCATTCCTTGATTTGGGCCGCTTGAAGAGAGACATGAGATGTTGTGCCCTGATTCCCAAACTCATGAGCATCCACAGTCTGAAGAAGATGACGGTGGGGAACGGCAATTAGTGTCTCACGAGGTGGATAATGATGATGAGACACAGTTGCCAATAAGTAAAGGGCAATTAGTGTCTCAAGAGGTTGATGATCAGGATGAGACACAGTTAAGTCAGGTTCTTGTAAGGGCATCATGTCAGGAGGAGGACCAGAGTGAGGAAGTGGAAGAGGAGGTGGTGGACGATGAAATCGCTGACCCAACCTGGGAAGGTGGAAAGCTGAGTGAGGACAACAGTACAGAGGGGGAAGGATCCGCAGCACCGCAACAGGCTGGAAGAGGCAGTGGGGTGGCAAAAGGGAGAAGGCAGGCCACACCAAACAGGCCCACAACTATTCCCTGGAGCACCCCCTTGCGGCAATCTCCCTTGCCAAGGGGTAGGTGTTCCGCAGTCTGGAGCTTTTTTTGAGGAAAGTGCTGACCATAAAAGAATTGTAATTTGCAACCTGTGCCGTACCTATATGAGCAGGGGCGTAAACACCAGCAACCTGACCACCACCAGCATGATCCGCCACATGGCAGCAAAGCACCCTAATAGGTGGGCCGAACGCCTGGGTCCACAATCGGTGTCTGCGGGTTACACTACTGCCTCCTCTTCCCCTGTGTTACGTGCTGTCCAAGATGCAGGCCCAGATGCTTCCCGCCCTGCACCTGGACCTTCGCAAGCACCATCAGCAAGCACGCCCACTTCTGTGTCCCAGCGCAGCGTACAGATGTCCTTACCCCAGGCATTTGAACGCAAGAGCAAATACCCAGACACCCACCCACAGGCCATAGCACTAAATGTGCAACTTTCCAAATTGTTGGTCCTGGAAATGTTGCTGTTTAGGCTTGTGGACACCGAGGCTTTTCGCAGCCTGATGGCAGTGGCTGTCCCTCGTTACGCAGTCCCCAGTCACTATTTTTCCTGGTGTGCCGTCCCCGCCTTACGCCAGCATGTTTCCAGAAACATAACCCGTGCCCTGACCAACGCAGTTACTTGGAAGGTCCACTTAACGACTGACACATGGACAAGTGCTTTTGGCCAGGGATACTACATATCCCGGTGAAAAAGGGGGGGGCTGGGAGCGAGTCCTACCCTGGGATGGCACAGGTGCTGCTGACGCTAAGGATTGCGGGCCCTACTTTCATCCGGATTTACGCCACCACCTACAATAGCGGCTACAACCCCTCCTTCTCTTCCTACACCTCCTCCTCCACTTCCACCTCAGAATTCTCATCTTGCAGCACCACTCACTTCAGTGAGTAGCTGGAAGCAGTGTAGCACAGCAGTCGGTAAGCGGCAACAGGCTGTGCTGAAACTTATTTGCTTAGGTGACAAACAGCACACCGCCACAGAGCTGTGGCAGGGCATAAGGGATCAGGCTGAGCTGTGGCTCTCGCCACTCAACCGACAAACAGGCATGGTTGTGTCTGATGGCCGCAACTTGGTGGCGACTTAGTAGCTGGGCAAGCTCACACACATACCATGCCTGGCCCACGTCTTCAACTTGGTTCAGCAGTTTCTCAAAACCTACCCCAATTTGCATGAGCTACTGGTGAAGGTGTGCCGCCTGTGTGCCCATTTCTGAAAGTCACCTACAGCTTTCGCCAGTCTGGCAACACTGTAGCAGTGCTTGCACTTGCCAGCTTACCAACTGTTGTGCTGAGCATGCGCTGGAACTCCACATTCCACATGTTGGGCAGGCTTTGTGAGCAGCAGAGGGCATTAGTGGAATACCAACTGCAACACGGTCGGCGCCTTTCCAGTCAGCTTCCGCTCTTCACAAGCGATGAGTGGGCAATGATTCCTGACCTCTGTGAGGTTTTACGCAACTTTGATGGATCTACACAGATGGTGAGTGGGGATAGCGCTATTATCAGTGTAACCATCCCACTTCTGTGTCTACTAAAAAAGCTTACTGCTCACAATAAAGGCCGACGCTCTGCGTGTGGAAGAGGCGGAAATGGGAGAAGACACTACACAGGGTGATAGCCAGACCACCCTTGGTTCATCTTCTCAGCGCAAATTGGAGGAGTAGAGGAGGAGGAGCAGGAGACGGTTGCCCCCGCTACAGAGGGTAGTACCCATAGCAGGTATGGTTACTCCATCTCTTTGGGCCGAGGAAGAGGACGAGGATATTGAGAGTCATCCTCCTGGTGAGGAGAGCGAATCCTTGTCTTTTGGGACTCTGGCACACATGGCTGACTTTATGCTATGCTGCCTTTCCCTTGACCCTCGCGTTATCCGCGGTTTATCCAACACCGATTACTGGTTGTTCCCCCTTCTTGACCCCCCGCTACAAAGAGAACTTCTAATCTCTTATTCCTCTGGTGGAGAGGACTAGCAAAATGGTGCAATACCAAAAGGCCTTTGTGGAAAAACTGCTCCAAAAATTTCCAGCCGCCAACGCTGGCGGCAGAGTACGTTGTTCCTTGGGCAACCAAGGAGGGGAGACGAGGGGAACACACAGCAGTTGAAACAGAGGCAGGCAACACTCTCAAAGGCCTGGGACAGTTTCATGATGCCCAGCCAGCACCCTCACCCTGATGAGCGGCCTAGTGTCATAAGGAGGGAAAAGTTTTGGAAGATGGTACCTAGCTGACCGTGTCAACGTCCTCAGCGATCCCTCTGTGCCTTACAATTATTGGGTGTCCAAGCTGGACACGTGGCACGAACTGGCGCTCTACACCTTGGAGGTGCTGGCCTGCCCTGCCTCCAGCGTTTTGTCAGAGTGGGTATTTAGTGTCGCTGGGGGCATAATTACTGATAAGCGCATCTGCCTGTCAACTGAAAATGCTGACAGGTTGGCTTGTCAAAATGAACAAGGCCTGGATTGCCCCTGACTTCTCTACTCCACCAGAGGAAAGCGGCTTAACATGAAGGAACCTTAAATCTGGCTTTTAGGGTGTATTAAATACACTGTATTATCATGTACCCCTTCCTCTTCTCGTCCTCTTCCTCCATTGTATCGAACTGCTTATTAGGCTGCCCTCGCCTTTAAATTTTTTACAGGGTTACCAGCAGGCCTTCACACATTTTTTAAGAGGGTAACCAGCAGGCCCTCGCCCCTAATTTTTTAGACATCAGATCAGCAGCAGGCCCTCTTTCCTAATATTTTACACGTTCAGATCAGCAGCAGACCCTCGCCCCTAATGTTTTTGAGTGTCAGCAGCAGGCCATCAATCATAATTTTTCAAGGGTGTGTCTGATGCCCTCCTTTATGTGATATACAGGTTGTATTGGAGTACCTGTTCCTTTGTAATTTTTGGCAGCACTTTCACTTAGTGCATAGGCTTTATGAGTGTCGGACAACATCGTTAACAGTAGCGACTTTGGAGTCCAAGATGCATCCAGACATCCTCCCCATGCTGTTCCCAAACCATTTCAGTGGTGTTTCCATTATTTTCTGACCTCTTCCTATGATCCAGACACCCTCCCATCTTCAGAGCAGGAGGTGCCTGGTTTAGTGCTCTGGTTCTCCCATTGACTTCCATTGTGCTCTGGTGCTCTGTAGAGCACTTTAGCATCACCTAGTGTTCTACCCGAGCACCCGAGTACTTTGGTGCTCGATCAACACTACTTATTAACATTCTTGTGGTAACGACTGTAGAGACATGTCTTCCTGCAAAATTTAGAAAGTCAAGTGGTCGGACACTCATGTTTGGACATATGTCATATGAAACGATAATCCCCCGTAGGCAATGTCAGCTACAGGCATTACATTTCGCAAAACAACCCTGAGATACCCAGTTTTTCAAGCTTATTTTAAAGGGAACCTGTCATCAACTTTATGCTGACCTCACTAAGGGCAGCATAAAATAGTGACAGAAATGCTGATTTCAGCGGTGTGTCACTCATGAGCTAAAAGTAAGTGGTTGCTGAGAACCAGCATCATAAACATTGCAGCCCAGGCCTTGAAAAGAGTCATATCTACTTGAGAAGAGTCCTGGTTATTCATAAATTCCTGCTCTCCTTGCCTACCTGCTGATCATTGGCAGTCTTCTACCTAGTTTTCTCCCGTTCTCTCTAGGAGACAACTGACAATCAGCAGATGGACAGGGAGAGCAAGAGATTAGGAAGAACCATAACTCTTCTCAAGTAGATTTGACTCTTTTCAAGGCCTGTGCTGCAAGGATTATGATGTTGGTTCTCAGCAACCACTTACTTTTAGCTCATGAGTGACACACTGCTGAAATCAGCATTTCTGTCACTATTTTATGCTGCCCTGAGTGAGGTCAACACAAAGTTGATGACAGGTTCCCTTTAAGGCTGCCAGGTACATATTCAGCCAAATGTGTATTTAATGGGAAGATAGGCTAAAGCTGCTGCTAGACACCACTGGTGGTGGCTTAGTTCTGTGGAGAGCAAAAGTTAATTTATTTCATCCCATTCTTCTCTACCCTGACATCATCTGTTGTGGGAGAGAAGCTCCTCATATGCTGTATATTAGACTGTGAGCTGAATCCACCATTCTTGGTAGGTTTGTCCGGAAATACATGGTCTTTAGAAAGCTATATCTTTTCAACCCTGCTGTTATCTACACTCAAATAGGACTTGAAAGGTCATCAATAACCCTTCATTGTTAGGAGGTCAAAACACAGGTGGTTGTACAAGGTTTATTCTATTGATTGTAGTTGTGATGAAAAACCTTATTAAATTCTCTTATGTTAGATCAATTCATAGTTATTATATAGACATTCATTACTGTGTGTATATGTGTGTGTGTGTATGTATATATATATATATATATGTATATATATATATATATATATGTGTATATATATATATATATATATATATATATATATATATATATTCAGTCTCTAGGCGGGCAAACAGGGAATCGGAAGGAGATCAATAATTTTGTTTCTTTTTCCAGATGACGACTTGAAGAGAGGATCCGATTCACACCTCCCTGTATCTCCATCCAATGACGTAGATGATAATTCATCTCAGATTGGCAAAACTAGAACTGGACAAAGAATGGTTAATATTTTTGAATGTGGGAAGACTCCTAAAAGAAAGCTAGTCTTTCCACGCATGAGAAAAGTCACACAGATATAACGTCATCTACATGTACAGAACTGGAAAAATCTTTTAGTAAGAAATCAAGTCTTGTGACACATCAGAGGGTTCACACAGGGGAGAAACCATTTTCATGTTCAGAATGCGGGAAATGTTTTGCTAGGAAATCTTATCTCGTTGGACATCAGAGAATTCACACAGGGGAGAAACCATTTTCATGCCCAGAATGTGAGAAATGTTTTAGGCAGAAAGAGTCTCTTGTTGCACATCTGAGAACTCACACTGGAGAGAAGCCATTTTCATGTCCTGAATGTGGGAAGGGCTTTATTCGGAGATCAAATCTTTTCCAACATCAAAAAACTCACAAAGAGAAGATGCCATTTATGTGCTCAGAATGTGGGAAGTGTTTTAATCGGAAATCAAGTCTTTTGGAACATGTAGGAACTCACACAGGGGAGAATCTATACTCATGTTCAGAATGTGGGGAAAGTTTTAGTCATAAATCAAGTCTTTTAGAACATCTAAGAATTCATAGAGGTGAGAATTCCTGTTTAGAATGTGGTAAATGGTTTAACCTTAAATCAAAGCTTGTGGCACATCTAAGAATTCACACAGGAGAGAAGCCATTTTTATGCACTGAATGTGGGAAGTGTTTTCGTCACAAATCAAGTCTTGTTGTTCATCTGAAAACTCACACAGGGGAGAAACCAAATTTGTGTCCAGAATGTGGGAAAAGTTTTAGGCACAAATCAAGTCTTGTTGTTCATCTGAGAACTCACACAGGGGAGAAGCCATATCCATGTCCTGAATGTGGGAAATGTTTTATCCAGAAATCAGATCTTCTGAAACACCAAAGAACTCACACAGAAGAGAAGCCAAATTCTTGCCCTGAGTGTGGAAAACGTTATAACGATAAATCAGATCTTGTGAAACATCAGAAAATTCACACAGGAGAGAAGTCATATTCATGTACAGTATGTGGGAAATCTTTTTATCGTAGATCGATCCTTATGAGCCATATAAGACTTCACACAGGAGAGAAGCCATATTCTTGTAAAGTATGTGGGAAACGTTTCTGTCAGAGTTCGATACTTATGAGCCATATGAGGGTTCACACAGGGGAGAAGCCATATTCATGTTCTGAATGTGAGAAGTGTTATCGTCACAAATCAAGTCTTGTTGTTCATATGAGAACTCACACAGGAGAGAAGCTGTATTCATGTTCAGAATGTGAGAAATGTTTTAACCATAAATCAGATCTTCTGAAACACCGAAAAATTCATAAATAAAAATTCAACGGATAAAAGACAAATTCATGTCTGAATGTGGTAAATGTTTTAATAAAAAATCAGTTCTTGTGAAAACCAGAGAATTTGCACAGGAGAGAAGCCATCTTCATGTACAGAATGTGGAAAATGTTTTCAATCGAGATTGAAACTTGTGAACCATGTAAGAATTTACCCAGGAGAGAAGTCATTGTAATGTTCAGATTCTAGTAAATGTGGCAGCTCCACTGTAAGACCCGGTACCTCAGGATGTCTTCTAATGTATCACAGCTGCTCTCTTCCCAAAGCAGTGCCACACCTGTCCACGGGGTGTGTGTGGTATTATAGCTCTGCTCCATTCACAGCAATAAAGACAAGCTGCAATACTAGTCGCAAACTATGGACAGAAATCACTGTTTGCCTCCTCCTAAAAAAAGATTAAAAAGTTGTCAAAAAGACTTATGTACCTCATTATGGTACCAATGAAAACTATAGCTCATTGTGCAAAAAAATCATGAGCTTTGCAGAAAGATAAAAAGTTATGGTTATAAGAATATGTGACTTGAAAACAATTTTTTTTGTGTAAATAGTGTGTAAAAAAAAATTATTATATCACTATAAACAATAACCTGTAGAATAATGGTAAAGGGTTACATATACCACATAGTGGATGGAGCAAAATTTAAATTAAAAAAGTTAAAAAAATAAAAAAAACCTGTGTGCTGGAATTGCTGTGTTTTTTTTTTTTTTTTTTTTTTTTTTCAATTCCCCCAGAGAGAGTTAATTTTCATAAAGTATTTTGTGGTAAGTTGCATAAACCACTAAATGGTACCATTTCAACTCATCCTGTGGAAAACAAGCCTTCACATAGCTTGCTGATGGGTTGCATCGGCAGCAGAGAATAGGGTGGCCACTTTCATAACCATGAAAAGAAAGACATCGTACTTGGGACAGTGGGGCACAACACTGCCATACACACACGTCATACCTGGGACAGTGGGGCAACACATTTCAATACACAGAATGGAAACCATAATCTATATGACAGAGTCTGCAGAATTAAACTAGAATTCCAACATAAATGAGAGCTTTAATCACCAAACTTGAGGCCTACTTGCAATATTTAACGCCTTTCCAAGCTGCCTCCAAGAGATTGTTGGCTAGAAATTATATGCAGTTCTCATTACAGGACCCCCATACAGTCCAGGCTACAGAACCCCAGACATCTGACTACCCTAGAACTTGTAAATGAGGCAGATATCTGGCTTCCAATCACATTATTTTTCCCTTCACCCATGAGCACACCATAGAGGCATGGATCCGCCCCCACAGCTGGACAGGAAGCCCCAGAGAAATAGAAACAGGGAACACCCACTTCCTCCTTCAGTTTGATTTCTTGTCTTCCAGACAGAGGATTCGGTAGCATGCAGGCTTGGGGCTGTAAAAAAAAAAGGAACAGTTTAATGATGGATTGAACTTAGGTTGTACAGCGTATGTGTTGTGTGGTTGGTGTGAATCTGTTTAGTAATAGCTCTGATCCATATGGGTTTGCTGACTTTAGCATGGTTCATACATTAGTCTTTGGTACTCTATGGCTTCAGGACCTAGATGGCTGCCTGGTGGCTTTAGGGTCTGGATGGCTACCTTATGGCTTCAGGTCCTGGATAGTGGCCTCATGGCCTCTCAGTTTCGGTGCTTGGCCGGCTGAGCTTGGCCTTGGTGTCTGTTTGGCAGGCTTCCTTTGCACCTATGCTTGCTCAGCAGAATGCCTTTGGGCTTGGATGATTGAATGCCATTGACTTCATGCCTTGACTTTATGCTTGGTTGGCTGAATGCTGTTGAGACAATGCCTGTTTAGTCTATGCCTGCTTGGCTGATCGCCTTTGTGTGCATGCCTGTCTGGCTGACTGCCTTTGCGTGCATGCCTGTCTGGCTGACTGCCTTTGCGTGCATGCCTGTCTGGCTGACTGCCTTTGCGTGCATGCCTGTCTGGCTGACTGCCTTTGCGTGCATGCCTGTCTGGCTGACTGCCTTTGCCTGTTGGCTGATGCCTTGGTGCATGCTGTCTGCTGACTGCCTTTGCGTGCATGCCTGTCTGGCTGGCTGCCTTTGCGTGCATGCCTGGTCTGGCTGACTGCCTTTGCGTGCATGCCTGTCTGGCTGACTGCCTTTGAGCCCATACATCTCTGGCTGACTGCCTTTGAGTCCATGGCTGGCCGACTGGCTGCCTTCTGGCTCATGCAGCCGTGTCTGGATTGGAACAACCACGTTTGGATGACTGTACTTGAGCTGCAGTATCTGAGTGGGTGTCTACACGCACCAGCAAATCTCTGTAATGCTCCTGGCAGTGAGTGAGAAGATGGGCTGGGTTATATTATCAGAATGGCCCACAGGAGGTATGGCATACCAGTAAAGCCCTATAAGCCTTCTGGTTGGGATTGAGAAGATTGGCTGGACTATATTGCTTAGATGACCTACATGATGTATGGTACACCAACAAATCCCTATAAGGCTCCTGGTTGGAAGTAAGAAGATAGGCTGGACTATATTGTCTGGATGGCCTACAGAAGGTGTGGCACACCAGCAAAACCCTATAAACACAGTGAGGAAAAAAAGTATTTAGTCAGCCACCAATTGTGCAAGTCCTCCCACTTATAAAGATGAGGTCGGCCTGTAATTGACATCATAGGTAGACCTCAACTATGAGAGACAAAATGAGAAAACAAATCCAGAAAATCACATTGTCTGATGTAAAAAAAAAAAAAAAAAATTAAACAGAATTTGGAAAACAGCTCCCAAGACTGCCCAGACTTTATTTCTAACAGCTATATCTTCTGATATACTGTATGTAATGCTGTGATTTTGGTATCATTTGAAAGCTTGGAATGCCAGCTTTCATAGAAGGTCAGAGCCATATATGCACATGAGCCTCTAGGAGCAACGTGGGGGTTGCCATTGCAGAGAGAGCTGAGCCTGTTGCTTCTAGAGGCTCATTTGCATATAATAAAACATTATTTTTCTCAGCAATGCGGACACATGTGAACATGGGACCAACACAGTTGTCTTCAGCTGCCAAGTGCACATGTAACAGGTCAGCCAGTGTCATAGGTACAAAACGGCTGACAGATGCCCTTTGACACATTAGTACCTCCTTACCGAAGGTTGTCATGCCTTTCAAATAGATATCTCATAGCCTGCAGTAACCACATACAGGTGCATCTCAATAAATTTTGAATTTCATCCAAAGTTGATTTATTTCAGTAATTCAATTAAAAAAGTGAGCCCCATAAATTCTATAGTCATTATATTATACATAGAATTATCTACAGTATTTCAAGTGTTTATTTCTTTTAATGTTGATGATTCTGAGTTACAGCAATGAAACCCAGGACCTCAGAAAATTTTAAAATTGATTTTTAATACAGAAATGTTGGCCTACTGAAAAGTCTGTCCAGTATATGCACTCATTACTTGCTAACTTGAATTACTGCATCAGTGCGGCAATGTGACATGGAGGCGATCAGCCTTTGGCTCTGCTGAGGGGTTATAGAAGTCCAGGTTCCTTTGATATCGGCCTTCAGCTTGTCTACATTTTTGGCTCTGGTGTCTCTCATAGATTCTCTATGGTGTTTAGGTCAGGCAAGTTTGCTAGCCTATCAAGCACAGTCATATAGCGGCTATTAAACCAGGTATTGGCAGTTTTGCTAGCGAGGGCAGGTCTCAAGTCCTGCTGGAAAATGAAATCAGCATCTCCATAAAGCTTGTCAACAGAGGAAAGTATAAAAATTACTGGAAGATGCTGCACTGACTTTGGACTTGATATAACACAGTGGACCTACACCAGCAGCTGACATGGCTCTCCAAACCATCACTGACTGAGCAACAGTCCAGTCCTTTTCCTCTCTAGCCCAGGTATGACACTGCTGAAGTTGTCTCTGGGCCAGGAGTGGCTTGACACAAGGAATGTGACACTTGTAGCCCATGTCCTGGATACGTCTGTGTGTGGTGTCTCTTGAAGCACCGACTCCAGCCGCAGTCTACTTCTTGTGAATCTCCCTAAATTCTTGAATGGCCTTTTCTTGACTATCCTTTCAAAGCTTTGGTTATCCCTTTTACTTGTGCACCTTTTTCTACCACCCTTTTTCCAGTCACTCAACTTTCCATTAATAATCTTGGATACAGCCCTCTGTGAACAGCCAGCTTATTTAGCAATGACCTTTTGTGACTTCACCTCCTTGTGGAGGGAGTCAGTGACCGTCTTCTGGACAACTGTCAGGTCAGCAGTCTTCCCCATGATTGTGTAGCCTACAGAACCAGACTGAGGGACCATTCAAAGGCTCAGGAAACCTTTGCAGGTGTTTTGTGTTGATTAGCTGACACCATGAGTCTAGAAGACTCATCTTTTTCCAAATATCCTAATTTCCTGACTTTTGGGTTTTTATTAGCTGTAAATCATAATCGGCAACACAAAAAGAAAAAAAAAACTCTTGAAATACACCCCTCTGGGTGTAATGAATCTATAGAATATACGAGCTTTTCTTTTTGAAATGAATTACCTAAATCAATAAACTTTTAATGATATTCTAACTTATTGAGATGCACCTTATTGAGACTATGGTTTATGCCAATTTTTTTAAAATTAGAACTGGAGTGGGGCTTAATAAATGCCCTGCAATTTGGGATTACAATGTAGGTAAGAATTAACTAAAACTGCAGAGATCTGGTTCTCAATGGCGGTGCTATAAAAGGCTGTATTACTTCATACAGCACATAGTCCTCCTGGTCACCAAGGTCAGCCTACAACATTGCATATTTGTCAGACTATACAGTTAAGCAAACCTGTAGCTGGCAAGCCTAAAGTTCATATAAACAAGACTAACAGCAAGCTAAATATTGAGAATTATAAAGAATTAAAACAGAAAGCACAGTGTCCAGTAGGGGTCGCTCTCCTAACTCCTTAAAAAAGCTAAATTGAAAAGAAGCGCTGCTGCTTGTACTGAATGTACTGAAGAATCAAAGAAATCGAATGAAACTAATTCATCTGAAATTCCCCCCCAAAAAAATAAAAAAAAATTCAGATTCCAGCAAAGCCAAAATGTTTACAATTTGATTCGGACGAATCACTCAAAATGTTGTCTACTATTTTAAGGTACATTCACACTACAGTGAAAAATGGCGGGTTTTTGTAACAGCGTCTCACAGCCATTTTCAGAACCAATTAAAGTCTGTTCACATGGCTTTTTTTAACAACCAGTGAATACCGGACATAAGAAAATAGGCCATGTCCTATTGAGGCAGCAGGGACTTGCACTCCAGTATATATTTTTATTTTAAAAATTCAAATCATCCCCCTTTCCCCATAATGAAATAAAAAAATAGATACCATAGGCATTGCCATGTCCCAAAAACATCATAAGTATTGCCGCATCCCAAAACACACATTGTTAAAATATAAATGTATTGATCCTGTACGATGAACACTGTAATGAAAAAAAAAAATCTAAATTTCCAAGTCTACATTTTTTTCGTTTCACCGGCAAAAATATTTAATAAAAAGTGGTCAAAAAGTCATACACATTCCAATATGGTATCAATACAAACTACAGATCATGCAACCAAAAAATTAAATATAAAACTGTAAAAAAAAAAAAAAAAAAAGTTATGGGGTCAGAATCCAGAGGAAAAAAAGCTGACTGGTTTGAGTGTTGCATTTATAAAAGCAGAGACCTAACGCGAGTTTGAGCGTTTGCTCGTTTGATTTTTAAGTGTGCGTTTGAATTAAGTGTGTGACTTTAGATTACGTGAGGGAGTATCTGTGAGAGCTAATTTATTTGTGTGCATTGCTGAGTGGCTGTGCCTGACTTTATTGTACTCTATACCAAGTCAGGGCAGTATAGTCTATCTTATACACTGTGACTTGCTTTTGCTGCCAGCTTTATTCCATAGCAGCTAAGAGTAAACGTGATTACACTTTTCTTTTCCTTTCTCTTCCTTCTCCAGGGTGTTGCACAGGTGAGTAATTAGGGTGTGGCTATCTAATTAGGAGAAGTTAAATAGCCAGTCTTGAGGGCAGTTCAGTCCTTTGAATCCAGAGGGAAAAAAGCTGACTGGTTTGAGTGTTGCATTTATAAAAGCAGAAACATAACGCGAGTTTGAGCGTTTGCACGTTTGATTTGTAAGTGTGCGTTTGAATTAAGTGTGTGACTTTAGATTATGCGACTTCAGATTTGGGGACTACAGTAAGTCTGTTTCAGATCACTGTATTGTATTTTTTTTTCTCTTTTATTGTGTAATCCCCATTAGTATGTCTTCCATTATTGACAGAGCAGTCCAGTGCACATCTTGTCTGATGTATGCAGTCCTGGAACAGCCGTTTAAGGGTGCATATATTTGTTCAAAATGTGAGCAAATTACCCGTTTGGAATCGCACATTGTGTATCTAACTGGGCGGATTTCAACACTGAGAAGCGCTGACAATTTGGAAAAGAGTTTGCTGCTCACTGAGCAAGCACTCTATGGGGTAGATGTGGGGGAGGGTGGTAGTGAGGAGGCTCAGGAAAGTGAGGTAGCTAGCTTGGTAACAGTTAGAAAGCGGGTTAGAGGGAAAAGTGCCAGGGAGGCTAGCCCTGATCTGACACAACCCAACAAGTTTGCAAGTTTGGCAGATGAGGGGAATGCCACTTCAGGGAGAGCACTGCTGCAGCCGGACACTTCCTCTGCCAGTCAGGGGAATGTCAGCTCCAGTAAGCAGGGGGCCAGGAGAGCAGGGCAGACCAGACAGGTGCTGGTAGTGGGAGATTCAATTATTAGGGGTACAGAGAGGGCAATCTGTCACAAAGACCGGGATCGTCGAATGGTGTGTTGCCTTCCTGGCGCTCGAGTTTGGCACATCGCGGATCGGGTTGACAGATTACTGGGAGGGGCTGGAGAAGATCCAGCAGTCATGGTCCATATCGGAACCAATGACAAAGTTAGAGGTAGGTGGAGCGTCCTTAAAAATGATTTTAGGGATCTAGGGCACAAGCTTAAGGCAAGGACGTCAAAGGTAGTGTTTTCCGAAATACTGCCTGTACCACGAGCCACACAAGAAAGGCAGCGGGAGATTAGGGAGGTAAACAAGTGGCTCAAGAACTGGTGTAGGAAGGAGGGATTTGGGTTCTTGGAGAACTGGGCCGACTTCTCTGTTGGCTACAGGCTCTACCGTAGGGATGGGCTGCACCTCAATGGGGAAGGGGCAGCTGCTTTGGGGGAGAAGATGACTAGAAGGCTGGAGGAGTGTTTAAATTAGGGACTGGGGGGGAGGGTAACTACATTATAGATGGAGAAGATAGTGCAGATAGAGACCTGGGGCAAGGTAATGGAACTGGGGGAGGAATGGAAGGAGGAACTAGAACAGTGCAGAAGGAAAGGTGTAGGGGAAAAAATATATATAAACCTTTTAACTGTATGTACACTAATGCCAGAAGCCTGACTAATAAAATTGGTGAACTGGAATTAGTGATGTGTGAGGAGGACTATGACATAGTGGGAATAACTGAGACATGGCTGGATGATAGCTATGACAGTAGGAATAACTGAGACATGGCTGGATGATAGTTATGACTGGGCAGTCAACGTACAGGGTTACAGTCTGTTTAGAAAGGATCGGCAAAACCGGAGAGGGGGAGGGGTCTGCCTTTATGTAAAGTCCTGTCTAAAGCCCACACTGCGGGAAGATATAAGTGAGGGACATGAAGATGTGGAGTCACTGTGGGTAGAAATACATGGAGGAAAAAGTAATAATAAAATACTAATAGGACTTTATTAAAAACCCCCTAGTATTCCAGAGTCCACAGAAAATCTACTTCTAAATGAAATAGACGAGGCGGCAAATCATAATGAGGTCGTTATTGTGGGGGAAAACTATAACCTGTATATCTCCGCAAGTATATCTCATAAAGGAAACAGGTTCTTGGAAATAACCAAAGACAATTACCTTTCCCAACTGGTTCAGGACCCGACTAGAGGGACGGCCATACTGGACTCACTGGAGTATTAACCAATAGACCTGACAGAACAACAGATGTGCAGGTCGGGGGACACCTGGGAAACAGTGACCATAAAATAATAACCTTCCAACTGTCATTCAAAAGAGCGTTTCTTCAGGGAGGAACAAAAATACCAAACTTCAAAAAAGCAAAATTTAGTCAACTAAGAGAGGCCATAGGCCTAACTAACTGGGACAAAGTCCTCAAAAATAAAAATACAGCCACAAAATGGGATATTTTTAAAAGCATCCTAATATCTAATTGTGAGAGGTACATACCTTATGGGAATAAAAGGTTAAGGAACAAGAAAAAAACAATGTGGATAAATAGAGCTGTAAAGAAAGCAATAAATGACAAACAGAAAGCATTTAAATCACTAAAACAGGAGAGGAGCGAGGAAACATTGAAAAACTATAAGGAAAAAAATAGAATATGTAAAAGACAAATAAAAGCAGCCAAACTAGAGACCGAGAGATTAATCGCCAAAGAGAGTAAAACTAACCCTAAAATGTTCTTTAATTATATAAATGGTAAAAAGTATAAACCTGAAGGTGTCGGCCCCTTACAGAGTAATGAGGGGGGAGTTGCAGAGAGTGATGAGGAGAAAGCAAAGCTACTAAATATCTTTTTCTCCACTGTATTCACTGAGGAAAATAAACTGTCAGATGAAATGCAGAATATAAAAGTAAATTCCCCATTAAAAATGCCCTGTCTGACCCAGGAAGAAGTAGAGTTGCATCTTAAAAAGATTAAAATAGACAAATCACCAGGACCGGATGGCATACACCCCCGTATCCTAAGAGAATTAAGTAATGTTATCGCCAGACCCTTATTTCTGATATTTAAGGACTCTATACTGACAGGGAGTGTTCCACAGGATTGGCGCATAGCAAATGTGGTGCCAATATTCAAAAAGGGTCTAAAAACAGAGCCCGGGAACTATAGGCCGGTAAGTTTAACATCTGTCGTGGGTAAACTGTTTGAGGGTTTTCTAAGAGATGTTATCTTGGAGTACCTCAATGAAAATAAGCAAATTACTCCATATCAGCATGGCTTCATGAGGGATCAGTCATGTCAAACCAATTTAATCAGTTTCTATGAGGAGGTAAGTTCTAGACTGGACCGCGGCAAATCAATGGATGTCGTATATCTCGACTTCTCCAAAGCATTTGACACGGTACCACATAAAAAGTTAGTATATAAAATGAGAATGCTTGGCCTGGGAGAAAATGTCTGTATGTGGGTAAGTAACTGGCTCAGTGATAGAAAACAGAGGCTGGTTATTAACGGCACATATTCAGATTGGGTCACTGTCACTAGTGGGGTACCACAGGGGTCAGTATTGGGCCCTATTCTCTTCAATATATTTATTAATGTTCTTGTAGAAGGCTTGCACAGTGAAATATCAATTTTTGCAGATGACACTAAACTGTGTAAAGTAATTAACACAGAAGAGGACAGTACACTGCTATAGATGGATCTGGATAGACTGGAGGCTTGGGCAGAGAAGTGGCAGATGAGGTTTAACACTGACAAATGTAAGGTTATGCATATGGGAAGGAATAATGCAAGTCACCAGTACATACTAAATGGTAAAATATTAGGTAACTCTGACATGGAAAAGGACCTAGGAATTTTAGTGAACAGCAAACTAAGCTGTAGAAACCAGTGTCAGACAGCTTCTGCCAAGGCCAATAAGATAATGGGTTGCATCAAAAGAGGCATAGATGCCCGTGATGAGAACATAGTCCTTCCACTTTACACATCACTAGTCAGACCACACATGGAGGACTGTGTACAGTTCTGGGCTCCTCTGAACAAGGCAGACATAGCAGAGCTGGAGAGGGTTCAGAGGAGGGCAACTAAAGTCATAACTGGAATGGGTGGACTACAGTACCCAGAAAGATTATCAAAATTAGGCTTATTCACTTTAGAAAAAAGACAACTGAGGGGAGATCTAATAACTATGTATAAATATATCAGAGGTCAGTACAGAGATCTCTTCCATGATCTATTTATCCCCAGGACTGTGACTGTGACGAGGGGACATCCTCTGCGTCTGGAGGAAAGAAGGTTTGTACACAAACATAGAAGAGGATTCTTTACGGTAAGAGCAGTGAGACTATGGAACTCTCTGCCTGAGGAGGTGGTGCTGGTAAGTTCACTAAAAGAGTTCAAGAGAGGCCTGGATGTATTTCTGGAGGGTAATAATATTATAGGTTATAGTTACTAGAGAGGGGTTGTTGTTGATCCAGGGAGTTATTCTGATTGCCTGATTGGAGTCGGGAAGGAATTTTTTTCCCTAAAGTGGGGAAAATTGGCTTCTACCTCACAGGGTTTTTTTGCCTTCCTCAGGATCAACTTGTAAGATAAAAGGCCGAACTAGATGGACAGAGGGCTTTTTTCGGCCTTATAAACTATGTTACTATGTTACTATGTAGAATATGGTGATGAGTTTTAAGTTTTTTTTCAGTATTAAAAAAACAAGAAAAACTATATAAATGTGGTATCTTTGTACTCATACTGACCCAGAGAATGAAGGGCACAGGTCAGTTTTACTGCATGGGGAATGCAGAAAAACAAAACCCATAAACTTGCGGCAGAATTACGCTTTTTTTTCCCCGGCCGATTTGGAATTTTCTTCCACCTTTCTACGACATTGTATGCAATGTAAAATTGTGCAACTAGAAAACAAAAGTTCCCCACAAAAAAAAACAAGCCCTCGTATGGCCATGTGAATAGAAAAATAAAAAAGTTATGGTTCCATAAAAATGGAAAATTACAGGATGCTGAAGTGGTTAATCCTTGTGCTGATATTGTGTTAGCTGAAGTAGCTGAAAAAAATTATTGAAAATGTTATAACAAAAATTCCAGACCAGTGTATGAGCTGACATATTTTCTTGCATCACCATTACTGGATATTGTGGTGAACTTTGTGCAATTGTACATTTTTTTTTCTGAAAATGTAGAAATACCACCAGATGTATTTGGATAGCAATGTGAACAAGACTGTTCTCTTTCTCCTTGTCATCATTCCTGTAGCCAGGCCTCATCCACATGTAGTACAGTGTCGTTTCACTAACATCCTCAGCTATTGCTTCTCCTGTGCAGACTACTCCTCCTCATCCTGATTTTCATCATCAGTCATTCATAATGGAATGTGTGGGAAGGAAACAACAATGTGCAAGCAATGATACACTTGTGTGCAAATCTGAACTCTCACCTGGCTAATTTGCTGGTAATATAGGCAGTCGCTGTCGTACCACTTAGTGGATTCCACTGCTGTTAAGCAGCTGATGGCATGCGCTTTACATCGATGGAAGATTCCTAGTCTTCACTATTTCTTAAAAAAGCCATACCTGCCTTGTTCTGTCACATGACTGAGAATATAGACTGCTCCTTAGAAAGGTTGTTGGGCAGCAAGATGCACACCACTATTAACACACAAAGCATCCTCTGGGTCAATGTTTTGTGTGGCAGTTGTGATACTGCATCACAGTAACAAGGCCAGGTGCTATGAACACTTCCATTTTTGACATGAAGACAGCTGCATTATTGGACTGGTGATACATTGCCACTGTCAGCAATGGCAGTTACCGGAAAATCCTTATGCATCTATGTCTGAATCATTTTGACAAAGATAATGTTTATTACACTTGTGGGGGGACAACTGTGTCCTTTTGGATGTTATGTCGACACCTCCCACACTGAATACCCCCTCTAACAGTACAGTGGAGACTGGACAAGACACTACACCAATAACTAACTGGACCAATTCCAGCCACTTTTCCACATGGGCGGCAGGTTGTGGTAATACAGCAATTTTGGTCCATTCTGACATTAGAAAAACATTCCCCCAAGGGTCTAAAAACATGGCTATCCGTGGCCATCATTTTGCTTGATACTAATGATATGCTTCTCAGCACATAATCAATGAAGCATGCAATTGCCGTGCTCTCCAGAATGCCCAAGGACCCAGCTCATTCAGGCTTCTCACTCCACTGCAGGAGTGGAATTGCCCCTGGGGGCTGCCCAAGCCCTCTTCGTGGCCACTGGCCAGGTACATTACGATCGGATGTTCTCATTAATTAATGCTAGGAGCATCACGTACTTATGCCATTGGTCAGCAGCCAGGCGCCCTCCTGAATTCAACTGTATCACCGTCATCAGTATAGTGATAGGGCAGTATTTTATACTGCACTGTAGTATTTGGTTTTTCTAGGGCGATATTTTGTATTGCTCTACAGTATTGCTGGCCTCTACCTGCTTCTATTGCCCCTGCCTACTTGTGGCTTTTGTTCATCATGCCTCCTTGCGCTGTTCCACCTTAGGACCATTTTCACTCGCCACTTTTAGTTTTTTCCAGGGTCACTTTAAGTTCCCAGTTTAGTGCCCCACTGTGATTGTTGGTCACGGCTAATGTCATCGTCATCAATAACAACTGCACATCTGTCCTAACAAGTGTCAGCCTCATCCCCAAGTTGTTTCCCTTTGCACCACCAGCATCTCCTCTTCCTCTTCAACCCTTTCTTAGAAAATTAAAAAGCAGAGATTTTCCTGGCTAGGTCTTATTTTTGGGGAAACACGGTACGTTCATATTGACACTGATAGGTGAGAGGTATACGTCCCACCGCTATTAGGTTCCTCCTGGTAACATGCGCTGCTTTTAGCAGTACCTTCGTAGAGCTTCAGCTAACCTGCGGTAAGGTCACACAGAGGGGTGTAACTAGGATTTCCTCCCTCCTCTGTGGTTGTACGAACACCTGGAAACTGCGCCTACGAGGGGTGGAGCTTTGGCCATTTAATCCCAACACATGCGCGGCCATTACAGCGCCGGACGGCTGCCACGCTGGCACGCTACTATGTGCGGTTGATACTTGTTTCTGCCTCTATTTATACCTGTTCCTGATGAAGCGTGACACTATTGCCACGCAGAAACACGTCGAACGGGGCATTGGGGGAAGTGAAGGCAGCAAGTGTGGGCAGTGTATATGCAGAGTGAGTGAGTGCTAAACCATAGGCCCCGCTCCTAGGTCCAGCCGGGACCCTGCGCATACTACCCACCGGTTATTGAGTCCTCTATTAGACAGAGGACGTTAGTCACTTCTATATAGTCATCATTAGTGACTGTATACGTGGCAAAATTATGCTGTGTTGACCACACTGACACAGCATGTTTGGGAAGAGGATTATATATGAGTGAACGTCTTATATCACTACAAGTGTTTTGGTGGTATTAGCCGACATCCATAAGGCTTCCACCTTCACCTGAATCCTCCCCCCTTTTTTCATTACAAACCTGTATTGTCTAATGACCTATTTAGCTCACTTTTTAATTGTATA
>ONZH01022951.1:0-67500 GCA_900303285.1 Rhinella marina
CCCCCTGCTTAACTGTCCCATAAAGGCAGGGATTCTGGATGAGCGGAATCCTGGCTGCCCCTCACCAGCACGCATTGTATCCCCACTGGCTTCAACAAGGCCCCCAACAGCATTTCCGCGCCCCGTCCTCGTCCACGTCCACGTCCGATTCCGCTAGCCCTCCGCATTTTTTTTTTTTGGTTACAATATTTGGCGTACACAGCCGTGTACTACCAGGTCAGACGGTGTGTATTAACACCACGTATATAAAAGATTTTTGCAGGCACGCAGAACGCACAGTACAGGTGCCAAATAAAAGGCCTTTTTTTTAATATTTCTAGGTACACAGCCGTGTACTAACAGGTCAGACGGTGTGTATTAACACCACGTATATAAAAGATTTTGCAAGGCACGCAGAACGCACAGTACAGGTGCCAAATAAAAGGCCTTTTTTTTTAAAATATTTCTAGGTACACAGCCGTGTACTAACAGGTCAGACGGTGTGTATTAACACCACGTATATACAAGAGTTTTGCAGGCACGCAGAACGCACAATACAGGTGCCAAATAAAAGGCTTTTTAATGTTTCTAGTTACACAGTCGTGTACTACCAGGTCAGACGGTGTGTATTAACACCACGTATATACAAGAGTTTTGCAGGCACGCAGAACGCACAATACAGGTGCCAAATAAAGCCTTTTTTAATATTTCTAGGTACACAAGCCGTGTACTACCAGTCAGACGGTGTGTATTAACACCACGTATATACAAGAGATTTGCAGGCACGCAGAACGCGCATACAGGTGCCAAATAAAAGGCTTTTTTAATATTTCTAGTTACACAGCCGTGTACTACCAGGTCAGACGGTGTGTATTAACACCACGTATATACAAGAGTTTTGCAGGCACGCAGAACGGCACAATACAGGTGCCAAATAAAAGGCTTTTTTAATATTTCTAGTTACACAGCCGTGTACTACCAGGTCAGACGGTGTGTATTAACACCACATATATACAAGATTTTTGCAAGCACGCAGAACGCACAGTACAGGTGCCAAATAAAAGGCCTTTTTTTTAATATTTCTAGGTACACAGCCTTGTACTAACAGGTCAGACGGTGTGTATTAACACCACGTATATACAAGATTTTTGCAAGCACACAGAACGCACAGTACAGGTGCCAAATAAAAGGCCTTTTTTTTAAATATTTCTAGGTACACAGCCTTGTAATAAAAGGTCAGACGGTGTGTATTAACACCACATATACACAAGATTTTTGCAGGCACACAGAACGCACAGTATAGGTGCCAAATAAAATGCCTTTTTTTAAATATTTCTAGGTACACAGCCTTGTACTAAAAGGTCAGACGGTGTGTATGAACACCACGTATATACAAGATTTTTGCAGGCACGCAGAACGCACAGTATAGGTGCCAAATAAAATGCCTTTTTTTAATATTTCTAGGTACACAGCCTTGTACTAACAGGTCAGACGGTGTGTATTAACACCACTTATATACAAGATTTTTGCAAGCACGCAGAACGCACAGTACAGGTGCCAATTAAAAGGCCCTTTTTTATAATATTTCTAGGCACACAGCCTTGTACTAAAAGGTCAGACGGTGTGTATTAACACCACGTATATACAAGATTTTTGCAGGCACGCAGAACGCACAGTATAGGTGCCAAATAAAATGCCTTTTTTTTTTATATTTCTAGGTACACAGCCTTGTACTAAAAGGTCAGACGGTGTGTATTAACACCACGTATATACAAGATTTTTGCAGGCACGCAGAACGCACAGTATAGGTGCCAAATAAAATGCCTTTTTTTATATTTCTAGGTACACAGCCTTGTACTAAAAGGTCAGACGGTGTGTATTAACACCACGTATATACAAGATTTTTGCAGGCACGCAGAACGCACAGTATAGGTGCCAAATAAAATGCCTTTTTTTAATATTTCTAGGTACACAGCCTTGTACTAACAGGTCAGACGGTGTGTATTAACACCACGTATATACAAGATTTTTGCAAGCACGCAGAAGGCACAGTACAGGTGCCAAATAAAAGGCCTTTTTTTTAAAATATTTCTTAGGTACACAGCCTTGTACTAACAGGTCAGACGGTGTGTATTAACACCACGTATATACAAGATTTTTGCAGGCACGCAGAACGCACAGTACAGGTGCCAAATAAAATGCCTTTTTTTTAATATTTCTAGGTACGCAGCCTTGTACTAACAGGTCAGACGGTGTGTATTAACACCACGTATATACAAGATTTTTGCAGGCACGCAGAACGCACAGTACAGGTGCCAAATAAAAGGCCTTTTTTTAAAATATTTCTAGGTACACAGCCTTGTACTAACAGGTCAGACGGTGTGTATTAACACCACGTATATACAAGATTTTTGCAGGCACGCAGAACGCACAGTACAGGTGCCAAATAAAAGGCCTTTTTTTAATATTTCTAGGTACACAGCCTTGTACTAAAGGTCAGACGGTGTGTATTAACACCACGTATATACAAGATTTTTTGCAGGCACGCAGAACGCACAGTATAGGTGCCAAATAAAATGCCTTTTTTTTAATATTTCTAGGTACACAGCCTTGTACTAAAAGGTCAGACGGTGTGTATTAACACCACGTATATACAAGATTTTTTGCAGGCACGCAGAACGCACAGTATAGGTGCCAAATAAAATGCCTTTTTTTTTATATTTCTAGGTACACAGCCTTGTACTAACAGGTCAGACGGTGTGTATTAACACCACGTATATACAAGATTTTTGCAAGCACGCAGAAGGCACAGTACAGGTGCCAAATAAAAGGCCTTTTTTTTAAATATTTCTAGGTACACAGTCTTGTACTAACAGGTCAGACGGTGTGTATTAACACCACGTATATACAAGATTTTTGCAAGCACGCAGAAGGCACAGTACAGGTGCCAAATAAAAGGCCTTTTTTTTAATATTTCTAGGTACACAGCCTTGTACTAAAAGGTCAGACGGTGTGTATTAACACCACGTATATACAAGATTTTTGCAGGCACGCAGAACGCACAGTATAGGTGCCAAATAAAATGCCTTTTTTTTTATATTTCTAGGTACACAGCCTTGTACTAAAAGGTCAGATGGTGTGTATTAACACCACGTATATACAAGATTTTTGCAGGCACGCAGAACGCACAGTATAGGTGCCAAATAAAATGCCTTTTTTTTAATATTTCTAGGTACACAGCCTTGTACTAACAGGTCAGACGGTGTGTATTAACATCACGTATATACAAGATTTTTGCAAGCACGCAGAACGCACAGTACAGGTGCCAAATAAAAGGCCTTTTTTTAAATATTTCTAGGTACACAGCCTTGTACTAACAGGTCATACGGTGTGTATTAACACCACGTATATACAAGATTTTTGCAGGCACGCAGAACGCACAGTATAGGTGCCAAATAAAATGCCTTTTTTTAAAATATTTTTAGGTACACAGCCTTGTACTAACAGGTCAGACGGTGTGTATTAACACCACGTATATACAAGATTTTTGCAAGCACGCAGAACGCACAGTACAGGTGCCAAATAAAATGCCTTTTTTTATATTTCTAGGTACACAGCCTTGTACTAACAGGTCAGACGGTGTGTATTAACACGACGTATATACAAGATTTTTGCAGGCACGCAGAACGCACAGTACAGTTGCCAAATAAAATGCCTTTTTTTTATATTTCTAGGTACACAGCCGTGTACTAACAGGTCAGATGGTGGGTATTTACACCTGGTATACAAAAAGGGTATTGCAGGCACACAGAACCCAGAACACTAGAGCCAAAGAAACTGTATTAAAAAAAAAAAAATACACAGCCGTATACTGCCAGAAGATCAGATGGTGCATATACACACTAGGTATATAACAGGGTTTTGCAGCCAAAAAAAACGCAGAACAGTAGTGCCAAATATAGTTTGGTATGTAGCAGAGCACCTAATACACCACTAATGCCTCTCTCTGTCCCTACTCCAGCAGCTATCACTGAATACAGCAGCCGTTCTCTGCAGAGTGTATATGGTAGTAAAGCTATCACTGTACTGCACTATAGTAGCCCTGATAAGGGCTTTTAATCACGCTCCTGCCTGTCCAACAGCTAAAACCTATCTCTCCCTTCTCCAGCCTCTGTCCCTGACTAAGTTCACGCAGCATATGCGAACGAGCAGGAAGAGCTGAGTTTTTAATATTCGAGGTCACGTGGTTTTTCCAGCCAATCCATGTAGACGCCGTTTTCGCGCTGCCAGCGTGCTCCGCGGGCCTGTCATACCCCCCCTGCATGGTGATTGGTGGAAAAAGAGCGCCAGGGAAGGTGGGAGGGGAAACGAATTCTAAGTGCGCCATCGCCGTTCTACTCGATCGAAATCGAGTATGCCGAATAGCGTAGTATTCGATCGAATACCGGCTCGATCGAACACTACTCGCTCATCTCTAATATTTATTATTGTAAAAAATATACTAGCTCTATAAAAATATCAAATTAGTTACCCCATCAGATATACACCGTAAAAAAAATAAAAAAAAAATAAAAAGGTATACCAGCTATTCTTTGGTCAAGAAACTTCTCAAAAATCATAATACTAAGCGATCAAAAAGTTATATGTACCCCAAAATAGTACCAATGAAAGCATCACCTCACCTGCAAAAACCAAGCCCTCACACAAGACTAATGCCGGAAAAAAAAAATATGGCTCTCAGAAAATGGCGACACAAAAACATGTTTTTTTCAAAAATGTTTTATGTAAAAGTAGCAAAACTTTAAAAAAAAAAAAACTATATAAAATTAGACCTACACCATCAGACATCAAGCAGCGAGGGATGGTCTGGCTGCTGTACGGGGTGGAGCTTATGTACAGCAAGAGTAATGGTGACTCCCTCATTCCACCAAATACCTAATTTGCATATTAGGAAATGGTATCATTACTCTGGAATAGAGCTTCAGATCAACAAAATAAAACCAGCATTTTAATCAGGTAAACCCCAGCTATGCGTCAATGCAACAGTTGGATCGGGAGGTGAGTGGTGACAGATTCCCTTTAAATCTGTTACGGCTCATGCACATTACCTGTCACGCGAGGTCGGCGTCGCGCTCCCTCTGCACGACGTCGCCGGACCTCTCCACCCCCCTAGAGACGAGCAATAGGGAATTGAAGTGCTGGTCTTGTCAGCCAGCACTTCATGAGTTAATTCTCTGTTTGGGTTTAGCCATGTGGTGCTGATCACACCACATGGCTACTTTACATATTGTTTGGACAGCTTGCTCCGCCTCAGGTCATGTGATGCTGGCCACATCACATGATCCTGGGCGGGCTATTTAAAGATGGCAACTGCCTCACTCAGATGCCTGTGATTAGTCTTCTGAGATCAGTGCTGTGTGTTGGACCTTGCTTTTGGATTATTGGTATATTGGATTTTGGCTTTGGACTTAGACTACGCTTTTGTGATTCCCCTCGGTATTTGACGTGACCTCCTGTTCTTGACTTGGCTTGCTGACGATTCTGCTATTGTGTTTGTTTCTGTCTGTGTTCGTCTTTCCCTGTGTTCCCTTCCCTACCCTGTGCACGTACTCAGCATAGGGACCGTCTCCAAGTTACGGTTTTGTCGCCTAGGGCATCTACTGTAAGTAGGCAGGGAAAGAGGTGGGGTTCAGACAGGGCACACTATCCCTTGTTTCCCTGTCGTGACAGAATCACAGGCCATACCTAATGGAGCCGTTGCGAGTACTCACGGACCAGATGAGTAACATGGCTCAGATGATCCAGGATTTGGCCGGGAGACTCCAACATCAGGAGCAGCTGCGGACTGCACCCGCAGTCGTTCCCTCCATGCCAAACCCCAATATTGAACCCCATGTAAAATTGCCCGATCGGTTTTCTGGGGACCGAAGGACTTTCCGTTCCTTTAAGGAAAGTTGTAAATTATATTTCCGTTTACGCTCACACTCCTCGGGTTCTGAGCAGCAGCGGGTAGGAATAATTATTTCCTTGCTGCAAGGTGATCCGCAGGAGTGGGCTTTCTCATTGCCACCTGACTCCCCTTGTCTATTGTCTGTGGAGGCTTTTTTCCGGGCCCTAGGTCTTTTATATGAAGAACCTGACTTGGCCGCTGTAGCTGAAACTCAGCTCAGAGACATTCGGCAGGGTAACCGTCCAGTTGAGGATTACTGTGCTGAGTTCAGAAAATGGTGTGTGTCCTCTAAATGGAATGACCCTGCTTTGAGAAGCCAGTTTAGGGTGGGACTGTCTGACCATCTGAAGGATTTACTAGTTAGTTATCCTACTCCTGACACCTTAGAGGCGACTATGACCTTAGTTATCAAACTTGACCGACGGTTTAGGGAGAGACAAAAGGAACGTTCTGTTGCCCCTCAAGTTGCCGTGTTGTCCGAAGTTCCTCTTCAGAGCCCGTCTCCTATCAAGGTCCAGGAGGAGCCTATGCAGTTGGGAGTTACTATGAGGGATCAGAGACGCCTGAGAGGGGCCTGTTTTTACTGCGGTGAGATGAACCACTGGCTCCAGCAGTGTCCGAGACTTCTGCTCTCAAAAAGGTCTGTTCCTGGAAGTAAGGTACCCCCTGCGGTGGTAAGAAAGAAAATCTTGTTACCTATTTCCATTTCTTATAACCAACTCAAGAGATCCGGTGAAGCATTTGTGGATTCAGGTTCTGCTGCTAATTTTATTGATTATGATTTTGTGCAATCTGTGGGTGTGCCTATAATTCCTTTAAGGGAGGTAATTCAAATTATCGCACTGGATTCCACTCCATTGAATAATGGGAGAGTGGAGTTTTGTACTCCTGAGGTTGTATTAACTGTAGGAATTACCCATACTGAGACTTGCTCCTTCCTTGTATTAAAGGATTTACCTGCCGACCTTGTTTTAGGTCTGCCTTGGTTACAGGACCACAACCCTGTGATCAACTGGTCGGTAGGTGAATTGGAAAAATGGGGAATGAATTGTGACAAATGTTGTAGATCAGTATTGCAGTTGGGAGGTACCACTGAGTCTCTTTCCTTGCCCAAGTATATTGGCGATTTTTCGGACGTGTTTTCCATGTCCGAGACTGAGTTCCTCCCTCCTCACCGGCAATATGATTGCGCCATCGACCTTATTGAGGGATCCAAATATCCCAAAGGTCGCATTTATAATCTCTCTACTCCTGAACGTCAGTCCATGAGGGATTATCTCAAAGAGAGTCTGGCCAAGGGTCACATCCGGCCTTCAGTTTCTCCCATGGGGGCAGGTTTTTTCTTTGTTGGTAAAAAGGATGGAGGATTGAGGCCCTGTATCGATTACAGGGAGCTCAATAAAATCACTGTTAAAAACAGATACCCGTTGCCCCTTATTCCTGACTTGCTGAATCAGGTCCAGGGGGCCTGTTGGTTCACCAAGCTGGATTTGAAGGGGGCATACAACCTAATCAGGATTCGTGAGGGGGACGAATGGAAAACTGCGTTTAATACCCCGGAGGGTCATTATGAGTACTTGGTAATGCCTTTTGGGTTAAGTAACGCTCCGGCAATTTTCCAAAACTTTGTCAATGACATTTTTAGACCATTTATTGGGAAATTTGTAATTGTCTATATTGATGACATCCTGATTTTTTCTGCAGACTGGGAGAGTCACGTATCTCACACCAGGCAAGTGCTGGAGGTGTTGCGTGAAAACAAGTTGTTCGTTAAAGGGGAAAAGTGTACCTTTGGTGTTCAGGAAGTGGCCTTTTTGGGATACATTCTCACCCCTTTTTCTTTCAAAATGGACCCAGTTAAAGTACAGGCCATTGTGGATTGGGTGCGACCTTCCTCTTTGAAGGCGCTCCAGCGATTTCTGGGGTTTGCTAATTTTTATCGTAAATTTGTCAAAAATTTTTCAGTGGTAGCCAAACCCATTACGGATTTGACTCGCAAGGGGGCTGATCTGGTCAATTGGCCCCCTGCAGCAATTGAGGCCTTTGAAAGGTTAAAGCAGTGTTTTATTAATGCTCCTGTGTTGGTCCAGCCTGATCAAAGTAAGCCTTTTGTAGTTGAGGTGGATGCGTCTGAGGATGGTGTGGGGGCTGTACTGTCCCAGGGGTCTTCCACCTTAACTAATCTTATGCCATGCGCCTTCTTCTCCCGCAAGTTCTCTCCTGCCGAGAGGAATTATGATATTGGGAATAGGGAGTTACTTGCAATCAAGTGGGCATTTGAGGAATGGCGTCATTTTTTAGAAGGGGCATTTCACCGCATTACGGTCCTCACGGATCATAAGAATTTAATGTTTCTAGAATCGGCTAAGCGATTGAATCCTAGACAGGCGAGGTGGGCTTTGTTCTTTACTCGTTTTGATTTTTGTGTTACCTTCAGACCCGGGAGCAAGAACGTTAAGGCCGATGCCTTATCCCGAAGTTTCCAGGCGTATCAGCCTCCTGACGTCCCTCCTGAGCCCATCCTGCCAGCTGATATCATCGTGGCCGCTACCTCATCTGACCTCGCTTCTGAAATCTCGGCAGGACAACATCTTGCTCCCATTGGTACCCCCAATGACAAATTGTTTGTGCCGGCTCATTTGCGGTTGCGACTGCTGGGTGAGTGCCATAATTCTGTTTTGTGTGGACATCCTGGCATCAATGCCACCAAGGAGTTGGTCTCTAGGCAGTATTGGTGGCCGTCAATCTCCAGAGATGTTCAGGCTTTTGTAACTGCGTGTAACACTTGTGCCAGGTCCAAGAATTCCAAGACACGACCTATGGGTGAGTTACATCCTTTACCCATACCTAGTAGACCTTGGTCACATCTGTCCATGGACTTTATCACGGACTTGCCGTGCTCTGAGGGTAAAACCGTGATATTTGTGGTGGTTGACAGATTCAGCAAAATGTGTCATTTTATTCCTTTGTGTAAATTACCCTCTGCGAAGGTCTTGGCGTCCGTGTTCATTGATAATATTGTCAAACTACATGGTGTTCCTGAGAATATCGTTTCTGATAGGGGAGTACAGTTTGTGTCTAGGTTCTGGAGGGCGTTCTGTAATAAGATTGGTATCTCTTTGTCCTTTTCATCAGCCTTTCATCCGGAGACCAATGGTCAGACTGAACGTCTTAACCAATCCGTTGAGCAATATCTCAGATGTTATGTTTCTGATAACCAACATGTGTGGGCCAGATTCCTGTCTCTGGCTGAATTTGCAATTAATAATCGTGTTAATTCATCCTCTGGGATGTCGCCGTTTTTCTGCAATATGGGTTTTCATCCACGCTTTAGCTCCTTTTCCCCATCTGCGTCGGTTGTCCCAGAGGTCAATGATTTTTCTCAAGAACTGTGCACAGTTTGGGCACAGGTTCAGTCGAACCTGGAAAAGGCCCAAGGAGTTCAAAAAGCTAAGGCTGATAGAAAACGTTCTAAGGGTGTGAATTTTAAGGTTGGGGATAAGGTATGGTTATCGACTAAAAATCTCAACATGAGGGTACCATCCTATAAGTTTGCACCTCGCTTCATTGGTCCTTACAGGATCACCAAGGTGATCAATCCGGTTTCTTTTAGGTTATGTTTACCCGACTCCCTTCGTGTTCATAATGTTTTTCATGTGTCTTTGCTCAAACGTTATGTTGCTCCCGTTGGTCCTGAGGTACAGTCTCCGCCTCCGGTTGAGGTAGCAGGACAAATGGAGCATGAGATTGCCAGAATTGTGGATGTGAGAAGGGTCCGGAATTCCTTCCAGTACCTCGTACATTGGAAGGGGTTCGGTCCTGAGGACAGGTCTTGGGTACCGTTGACCAGGATGCATGCAGACTCGCTCATCCGAAAGTTCCATCTGCAGCATCCCGATAAGCCTGCTCCCGCTGGTAAGGGTCCGGTGGCCCCTCGTGAAGGGGGGGGTACTGTCACGCAAGGTCGGCGTCGCGCTCCCTCTGCACGACGTCGCCGGACCTCTCCGCCCCCCTAGAGACGAGCAATAGGGAATTGAAGTGCTGGTCTTGTCAGCCAGCACTTCATGAGTTAATTCTCTGTTTGGGTTTAGCCATGTGGTGCTGATCACACCACATGGCTACTTTACATACTGTTTGGACAGCTTGCTCCGCCTCAGGTCATGTGATGCTGGCCACATCACATGATCCTGGGCGGGCTATTTAAAGATGGCAACTGCCTCACTCAGATGCCTGTGATTAGTCTTCTGAGATCAGTGCTGTGTGTTGGACCTTGCTTTTGGATTATTGGTATATTGGATTTTGGCTTTGGACTTAGACTACGCTTTTGTGATTCCCCTCGGTATTTGACGTGACCTCCTGTTCTTGACTTGGCTTGCTGACGATTCTGCTATTGTGTTTGTTTCTGTCTGTGTTCGTCTTTCCCTGTGTTCCCTTCCCTACCCTGTGCACGTACTCAGCATAGGGACCGTCTCCAAGTTACGGTTTTGTCACCTAGGGCATCTACTGTAAGTAGGCAGGGAAAGAGGTGGGGTTCAGACAGGGCACACTATCCCTTGTTTCCCTGTCGTGACATTACCTTATTATTTTTCTTTAGCGGTCCGTATGTGGAACCATTCACTTCAATGGGTCTGCAAAAAACACGGAAATGATTTTGTGTGCATTCCGTTTCTGTATGTCTGCATGTCCATTCAGCCAAAGAATTGAACATGTCCTACTCTTGGCCATTTTGCGGACAAGCACATGCATTGTTACAAAGGCTCCGCAAAAAAATAAAAAATAAAAATTAAATGGATGCACACGGATGTCATCCATTTTTTTTTCTGGATCTGTGTTTGCGGACCGCAAAATACATATGGTCGCCTGCATGAGCTCTTTAACCTATTCTCTGGGTCTGTATTGAGTTATATCAACTCAATACCAAATATATAGTAGATTTTATGTTTTACTACTTCTACACAATAACGGTTCATTAAAAAAAAACGTGTTTGTGCCATTGTATTCTGAAGGCTAAATTTGGAATATTCCATTTTTACATTTCTATCAACAGAGTTGTATGAGGGCTCGATTTTCATGTGACAGCAGTTTTCACTGGTACAATCTCAAAGGAAATATGACTTTTTGGAAACTTTTTATTCCATTTTTTGGCAGCATGGAGGAACAAAAAAAGCAATTTGAATTGTTTTTTAACATTATTTTTTTTAAAATTATTATACTAAATAAAAAGAATGGATTACACATTTCGATGCTATGCATTGATCTTTTGCTTCTCAGCATAATTTAAGGTTGTCCGAGTTATGAAAAAATATATAGCACTGTAAATCTGATGGGCAGCAATATATAACGACGTTAAGCAAGTTTTAGGCAAAAAAAATAAATCTATATTTCCTAATTTCCCTGGTTCTCTTCTGGCCCTTTTTTTAACCTGCAATAACAACAATCTCTGCCCCTCCCCCTCCCCCTGCTCTGCAAATGGAGGGAATACAAGTGCTGCCCTGAGTGACATGTCTGACTGCTGGGATACTCAGCAGCATGTTGTATGTGTAGACTACAAGTCCCAGCTGTACAATGACACTGCTGATACTCACTGGTACTTCCCCCTACCTTTCTTGTGCAATGCTCTGCAGAAATCCTCTCTCAGCTCTGTGCCCAGCATTTGTCTCCTCAATGCCCTGAGTCTGTGCTGCTGAAGGTGGTTAATGTTTTATCTGAAAGAATCCAGGGAAAGAGCAGAGGGCAGCTTAGCCTGTGCAGGGGGCATGGCCAGCACAGTAATGTCTCGTGTACAGACTCTGAAGAATCTGATCTCTGAGGCTTGTGCATGAAACATCAGCAGAGCAGGGAGAGAAACTGACATCACAGGTCATGTGGCTCTCAGTGACGAGAACACCCCTGCTGTCAGGCTAAGCCACCTTTCGCACTGGGCCACACTAATCCACGGGCACAACCACACAGCAACAACCTCCAATATGAAGCATTGTCCTATGTGAACAGATCTCAAAAAGCTCAATTTTCCATGTGGTGCAGAAACCAAACTGTGACAAAATATAAATTATGCTGAGAGCAATAGATGGGGCATATGAATATGTGATACGTCTTTTTTTTTTTTTCTATCGATTGACTTAATTATGAAATTACCAAGTTTTTCTTCTGAAAAAAAAAAAAAACAAAACAAATTTTTTTTCTCTTAATATTCTGACTTATTCTTCTGACCTCTTACTCTGACATAATTTATTTTTACTTTAGCCAACTGAGCTGTATGATGACTTCTTTTTTTAGGAACTATCAGTAGCTTTCATTGCTACCATTTTGAGGTACTTATGACTTTTGGATCACTTTTTAATGCCTTTTTTTGCAAGGGAAGATTGATGAAAAGTGAATGAAAAAAGCAACCGCAGCATGTAAGTGATTTACAGAGGTAGGGATCTTTTTTTTTCACATTAAAATGGTAATAAAAAGTACAGACCGTCCAGCAAAACCATGCCCTCACACATCTACAATTGACAGAAAAATAAAAAAGTTTGGTGTCTTGGATATTGTGATGCAAAAAAAAAAAAGAATACGAGAGTACATGAATAAAAATTAATAAAAATATTAAAAATGAAAATAACTATATAAATTTAGCATTGTGAAATCCTACCAACCCACAGAATAAAATGATTATATATACCTACAATGATGAACCCTTTCACAATTAATCTGAATTTTCTCTCGCTTCTTGGTAACTAATCTTTTTTTTTAATCCTAAAATGATGGCTACATTTGAAAAGAAAAGTGAAAAGAAGCCCCGGAACACGATATGGCCCATAATGCCGTGCAACCAGCCAATCCGTAGATAGCCATCCCTGCCAGTTCACTGTGAGCTGAGCATAGGGAGTGATGTGGCAAGAAAATCCCACCATGCCCTATGGCAGATAGTCAAGATAGTCTTACTTACGAATTGTGTGAGAGCAATCAGCATTTGTATTGCCTTGAGGACGAGGTTCAGTAGGAGGCTGCAGACCCCATGCATAGCTGTCTTGGTGGTGGCAGCAATGGCAGTTGGGGCAAATGAAGAGCAGGGGAGAGAGCCAAGGAGCCCATGATATCTCAGAATTTGATAAAAGTTGCAGGCAGGGAGAGGATTCTGATCACAATTTTGTGTTGGACATGACCTGGCAGCCCTATTGTGGTGCTGTGGAGGTGGAGGGAATATCAGTGGTGGCGGAGGGACAGCAATAAAGAGAAGAGGCAACATACCTTCCAAAGAACAGCCAATGCCATGTTTGCTTCAGGATCTAGTGGTGCCACTGACATAGTGGGCGCATTAGGCCTAAAACATGCCAAAGATAAGCCAAACCTGGCTGCCTCTAACTCTGGACAGTATTTATGTCAGTTTTTCTTCATGCTGCCAGAAGACAGAAACATTTCCCTGTGCAAGCTCTGCAAGAACAAAATAAGCCGTGGGCAAGCAAACACAAATTTTAGCACCACAGCTCTATTGAACCCCATGAAGTGGCATCACCACACGAAAGATGGCAGCCAGCTCCTGCAACAGGAGTTTCCTCCTTTTCCCGGTCTCCCTTACAAAAGTCAGGCCGCATCCTTAGACAGTGCGCTGTCTTTCACATTCTCATCATCACTTTCTGCCTCTTCAGCCTAGACTCTTTCTCCTCCAGCCATTGATAATGGAATGCCTGGCCAGGAAACAACTCTACATGCCCAGCAATTTCCTGGTGCGCAGGTTTATTTCTCACCTGGTCAAGTTGCTGGTGGTGTAGTCGCTGCCATACAATTAAGTCGAGTCTGCAGCCTGTATGGAGCTGATGGCATGACCTCAGGCTTGCTGGAAAATACCTAGTCTTTATTATTTCTCCCAAAAAGCCATCACTGCCTTGTACTCTTACATGGCAGAGAACATGGGCTGCTGCCTGCAATTCTCGCTGTGCAGCAAGGTTTACACCAGGGTCGACACCTAGAGCAGCTCTTATGGACAGGGACACTACATGTCTTTCAAGGCCCACTGGATCGACGTTTTTTGCAGTAGCGGCAAGGCAGAACCCAGGCAACAAGGCCAAGTCCTTTTGACCACTCCATGATTGTGTTGGCCTGGCTCTCATATCAGGCGCTTATCTGACTCCTTCTCCATGGACACGTTCACATCTACAACAGCAGTAGGACACAGCATCGCTCTCCCTCTTTCGCTCCCCCTCTTTCCTATCACATGTGTCATGTCAAGTCAGGAGAGGTCAATGAGCTCTTTGTAGAGGATCCAGCCACTTCCCATAAATGAACGTCAGCTGTGACGTGCCTAATGTTGTTTGGGAAGCCTAGAGCCCACCAGTAAAATTCATTCTGTGGGCCGCTCTAAAGCTAGATGCAAATATTATCTGTTCACACCATAGAAGGCAGCAACCAGACACTACATGATTATTAATTAAAGGGGTTCTCCAGGAATTAAGAAAATGAAAATACGTAAGTATTACTTTATTATAAATATATTCTCAAATACCTTTCGTTAGCTATATTGGTTCATTTTGTCTAGGGAGTAATCATTAGGAGAAATAAAATGGCCACCGTCCTATTAGTGCACACAGAACCTGTCCTAATCACACAGGAGGACAAGGTACTTCACAACACTGAGGTAAAAACTCCTCATCCTCTTTTCTACTTGTCAGGGATTATGCTGAATACATATCCTGAATACAGCTAGATCTTCAGCTAAATCTCTGAAGGAAAGGAGCTCATTAGGAGACATGAAGTACAGAGAGGACGGACAGGACAGACTGTGGTAATGGAGACTGCATACAAGAGCTGCTGCTCATTACCCCCACCCTCCTCTCTGTACTTCATGTCTCCTCATGAACTCCATTCCTACAGAGATTCAGCTGAAGCTCATATTAACCTGTATTCAGGATCATAATTCCTTAGCAGAGAGGAGGATGAGGCGGCTCTTTAGCTCTTGTTCTGCTGTGTGATTAGGACAGGTTTTGTGTGTACTAATAGGATGGCGGCCATTTTGTTTCTCCTAACGATTGCTCCCCAGACAAAACAAGCCATTATAACTAATGAAAGGTATTTGGGAATATATTTTAATAAAGTAATATTTAAGTATTTTCATTTTCTTAATTCCCGGAGATCCCCTTTAAGGGGGTCCCCACACAAAGTTCAAGAAGGCAGGTGATAATGAAAGAAGATATTGGCTGGTGTTCCTCTGTATCTAGAAGTCACCTCAGCCACCTGATGCATCTATAATAATACACTGGGTAGTTGGTAAATAATCTACATAGTTTTTTTTATAAACATAGGCAGCATACAGCATCCTAACTTGCCTATGCTCATAAAAACTATGTAAATCTGTGTGCAGTGAAGTCCGTCCCATGTGTCACTTGTGCAGGGAGTGTGAGACTAGGTGCTGATCTTGCTCAGGGTCACACTAGGGGATTAACTTGTTTCCCTTTGGGCCAATCCAAGCCTGGATGTGCAATTTAAACACCTGCCTGAAGGAGAAGTCATCTCAAGATTAAAGAAACTGGCAGAAGAGGAGTCGCGTGAGCAGGTTTGGAAGCAGTAGAACATTGCAGAGTAGAAAAGTACAACCAGCTGTAGGAATATATCCTTCCAGCTTGGAAAACCCCCTTAACATTTTTCGGAAATTCTTCTTTAGAAAGCATTCAGAATACAAGGGTTGCAGTGAATTTTATTGATTGATGGAGATCAATATGGAACATTAAAAATAAAGCAGGTGTACAGTTGTATGTATACAGATGTACAGTATGTATAATCAAACTAAGAGTTGTCCCCTAAAACAAGGTATCATACTGATGTAGATGGAACATTACAGCACTAACATATGTAATACAAAATACCTCTGTATGGTCCTTAAGTATAAATTAACTTGGCCTTAAAGGGTTAAGTGCAGATAGATGACATTTAATTCAAAGACTCCTTGGATTCAGCCTGTGTCCTCTACTAATTAGCCAGAGAATCTGTTCCACAGATAGTTGAGCAATTAAAGGGACAAGCTGGTAACTCTGGAGGAGAGACTATAACAGAAGGAGTAAGCAGGTGCACAGGATAGGAAGACATAATCAGGATATAACATGGGTGATGTGGGTGTTTGCTGGCCAGGCACTTCACTTATCTCAGTGTCTGCTTGGTGTATTAGTATAGCCCTGTGCTAATAAGTACTTATGTATTACAGGAGCTAGGTTTTAGGAATATATTGAGTTGTTACAGTATGTGATGGAAATACCACAAAAAAATTACACAAAAAAACCTCAACAGCTGGAAATTCTGCAGTGTGTAAATAGGACTATCATTATATTTTGATGAATTAGTAATGTAAATACCATCTTGCCATCACAGACTGATGATTCAAAAAAACACAATTATGAATCTGATTTTACTATTTGTGATCTTACATCCTTGCACAACCACATAATGTTACAGTGATGGTTCACTATTTGTCATTGTTTCTGTGTGGGCTGGTTGTCAGATACGGTACCTGCGTGTGCATCTAGTTCCATTTCTCAGTATGTCAGTGCACGTTTGCCACTGTTCCATGCATACTGACAGTGTGTTGACTGCACCACTATGACTTGAATCTCTCCTCAGTTATCACAGCTGGACTGGTTTTTGTGGTATGTCTGGGTTCCAGAATTCTACACATCTTCTTAGTCGTTGTCTCTGTATGTCTGGGTTCCTGAGGATGTTGGTCCTGTTCTGGACCTTTAGTTCCATCAAGGAGGTCAGCTGCCTTCTTTTCAAAATAAAATCCTTCATTTGGGTGTTTTTCCAGTTATTAGGCACAGTGGTTCCACACTACCCACATTTCAGTGACTGATGTAACAAGATGTCTATCCTCTTATCCTCTGCCATATGATTTATAATACTCCAAATTTATAATTTTAAATTTGTCTGATATTAAGAATTTGATTCATATTCTTAGTGTAAAGTGTCCCAATGACATTAATGGAGCTTTCATACTGCTCTCAATTGTAACTTCAAAAGTTTACTTAGTATCTTAGAAGTTTTTATATGAATCTCAGTTGAATCTTACAAAAACACACTAAAGCTTCATTTCTTTCACCTTCTATAGAGCTGATTATCATTGCCCTCGTCCCCACTTATGTTAGGCTTAATGCTGCAGCCAGGACTAGCCTTAGGTATAATCAAATCCTGTGCAACCTTTTGTGCATGCTTCACTCTCCTGAAGTTCTCTGAGTAAAATAGCATGGCAAACGTATTATCACCTTCCTTCCAGCAATTTGAGAATAGAGTTTCGCTTGCATCATAATAAGAGGTAATAAGAGGCATTTCAATGTAACATATTATTGCTGATGCTGCTGGGGAGATTTGACAATGCAAATACTTCATTTTTGTAGAATAATTGCATTGAAATAATGGGGTGTTATCCAGACTTTCTTTTTTTTCTCTTTTTTTTTTTTTTACAACAGCATTTAGCTTGCTTCAGAAAAATAGATATTGACTTTGAAGTGACACTCTATGAAACTGAATAACTCTGACCCACATATCAGCTGAATTTCGTTTGAACCCACAGATTTCAGCCAGACTGGCCAACCCTCTATTGTATATAGGGGTGTCCTGACTGTATTGGGATGTCAAGGATGTTGAGGAAGGATGAATCAGACATACTTTCCTCCTTCTATTGAGATAGCCTTTAATTAGGATTAGAGATGAGAGGAGTATTTAAAATTACGATTTGGCTGCTTCGCCGAATTTTACAAAAAAAATGTGCCCCGTGACAAATTACTTTGTCACGAAGTGCTTTTATTTGTAAGTAGTGGGTGCAATGACAGGGATCAGCGTTTGTGCCTCTCCCCGTCATTGTACCCCTCAGATGCTGCATTCATACAAGATCAAGGCATCTGATATAAATGAAAGATTCTAAAATTAAAAAAAAATAAAAAAACTACTTACCTGATCCATTTGCTCGCGTGGGCTGTCCGCCACCATCTTGCTTGAACGTCACCACGCATGGGATTTTGGCCGAGATCTTCAAGCAAGATGGTGGTAGGTGGCCCGTTGTGAGCAAATAAGGAGCAGGTAAGTATTATTTTTTTTGTTTTTTTTTTTACACTATTTCAGGTTAAATCAATTCACTACCGCGAAGCACAAGGAAATTTGGATTCACATAGCTACATAGATGAAAATATAAAAAAGTTATAGGTGTCAGAATATAACGATGAAAAGGAATTGATTTCAAATTTTTTGTAGTAAGTCTTAAAGTGTAACTGCTGTTTCATTTTTTTTCCTAATGGAATACTATACTCTGCTGTATAAGTGCTTTTGTGCTTTAAAATTTGATCATTTTCAGTTTTACCTGCTAATAACGCCAACAGATGAATGCTACTTTCCTATTCAGCAGCACTCATCTCACAGTGTTGCCATGTGTAGACCATCTCCTCTGTATTATAAAGAAAAGACAGAAGAGCACTAGGAAGAGGAGCACAGCCTTGAGTGCCTGGGCTAAGACAGAAAGTGGAGGGGGGAGGGCTGCTTTACATGGTGATATCTCCTCAATAGTAGCAGCTAAAAACATGCAACTGGTCTTGTTTAAAAGCTGACATTCCAGTCATTCAAACAGGACCAGAATGACAATGACAGAGGAAAAATCACTATTAGAAATCGAGTCGGGAATAATCACGAGTAAAACCTGCTGTTACATTCACATTCAAAGAAAATAAAATAAATACAATGCAACAGCACTCTGCAAACCAAATAAAGTACGAAAAGGCCATAGTAATATAAGATATTTTAATGCTATGCTTGTTCAGTAAATTAGAGATTCTTGGCAAATATATTTTGTACAAAATTATCTGAGCCCATCTGCCACATGTCAAGGCCATCTTTGTAAGACGGGAACCTAACACTATTTCCTACCTGTTATGTGCCATAATGGCCTCCGTATAATTCAGGGGGTGTTGGTTCCATATGCATGCTGGGTCCACTCCGCCTTTTGCCATTTTTGGTGCTTCAAAGGCCTCCACTAAATCCAGGGATGCAGGTACCAACATGCATGCCGAGCCCACTCTATACCTCTATACTAAGAGCAGACTACAGCTTTATACTTACACTGATTAAAATCAGCCTATGGGGCAGAAAGGCTGGTCAGGAGTGCATGACTAAATGGAGTAGCCACACCTCCAGTACAAACTACAAAGAAAAAAAGGGGGGGGGGGTCAGTCAGCACATCCCAGTGCGCAGGTGCACGTTGCTATGGCTAGATACACAAAGAAAAGAGCAAAGGCTTATGGGAAGTGAGGGAAATATAGGATGGCCTCAAGTACAGTGCGGGAAGTGCAGCAGAGGCCATCTTAGGAAGATGCTGAAATAGAGGTACAGAAAAATAGGGTTGTTAAGGGCTGAATACAGACATCAGAAAGGTAAAATTAACTGAAAAATAAAGCTTCATGAATATCTGCCCTTCAGCATCACATATGTTAGGATTTTCATTTTTAGTAGTGAAATGGCAGTTACACTTTAATAAAAACTATTTACATTTTATATCACCATAATCCAACTAGCCTGCAGAATAAGGATGTCATGGTTTTCCCCCATTTTACATTACAAGGTATGATAAATTAAATGGTGCCATTAAAAATTAAAATTTTTCCTGCAAAAAATAAGCCCTCATATGGCTATGTATGTGAAAGGAAAATTTTAAAAAATTTGTGGCTTTTGAAAGGTAGAAAAGAAAAAAATGAAAACAAAAAAGCAAACATTGTCCTTAATGGGTTAACAAAATGTTTTAAAAAAAAAAAAAAAGTGTTTAGTCATATTCAAGAAGACAAAACTAAAAATGGACTCCTACCTCGAAAGTAATGGAGTGTAGAAAGATAAAATCTAAAGATACTTGATCAGGGGTCAGCAACCTCTGGCACTACAGCTGCTGTGAACCTGCATGCTCCGTTGATTTCTATGATAGTTACATGAACAGCCAAGCCATTCTCCAGCATCTTTTTAAATAATTCTATATTGTGCTACTCCTACTAGACATTTATGAATGAATTGTCAGCAGTCTGGAATAATGGTCCAGCTGGGTGTTACTAGTTGGGGAGTGTGCCCCTGCACAGCCTGACACTATCCAATCAATGCTGCCAGTGTGAGCCTGTGCAGGGACACGCACCCCACTGGTAACATCCAGATTGACCTTTATTGCAGACTGATGGCAATTTATTCATATATTTCTAGTAGCGATAATAGAGGAATGGCACAATAGAGTCAGAAGAATAGATGCCACAGAATTGTTATTGCATGGGGAATACAAGTACCAGTAGTTATAAAAACAGATGTGATGGGAGAAGTGACAGGTCTTTATGTCAAATAAAGCTAGGAATCTCCCGCACCTGGAGATCGTGCTCATTCTTATGAGGACCACTTAAACACTAACCTGTTCCGGATTGGCCATCTGGCATGTTACATAAAAAAAGCTACACCTGCAAATTACAGGTATAGGAATTTTTATACTGTCTACCAATTGGCTTACGCCAGGGCTACTCTGTGGTCATGGCCGTCATGTCCATCTGTCTCGTGGCCTTTGTGAGCTGTAATACCAAGCCATGTAATACACAGTGCAGTGTTTAGCATACTATGAAGAGGTCACAGTGCTTGTCTGAGTGTTGTAGCCCCTTAAACAGCTAATCGGCAGAGGTGCCAGGAGTTATCCCCCCACCCATCAGCTATTACTACCTTATCCTCAGGTTAGGTCTTCAATATTTCATTTCTAAAAAAACCTCTGTAAATACCAAAATTTTGGCTACTTCCAGTGTCCACTAGAGGGAGCTCACTGCACATGGATGGATTATATAGCCCCTACTTTGTTAATATTTCTAGCTCCAGAATAGATGAAGAAAAATGAAATAATGAAATCAGAGAATAAGTTGATATTTGCAAGCAGTGGATAAATAATTATTGCTTGCTTAACATATTGACCTTCATCCTTTCATGCTCATAAACTGATAAATTCACTTAAACTGTCCGCTGAGTTATTTTCCAGGTGTGGAATGGTGATTTCAGTTTATCACGCAGAGTTTTCATTTAAAGCAGATTGAGGCAGAAAAAGAGATGGGTAATTTTAGAACTTGGCAGGAAAGGTTGGTACCTGAATGATTTGATACTTATGAACTCTCTGCTTCAAAATAGACCCTGAAAAAGCTTTAGCCTGGAACATTTATCATACTGGATTCATCTCAGTACAGATGTGACATCCGTATAATATTAAACAGGGAGGCGAAGAAACGGTCTCTTCCCTGCCTTCATCCTGGGAGGATGCGAAATTGAAATGACATGGTTTTCATCTAATGTGTATTAGGTCTCACCAAAATCTTAAATTGACTGTTTCTCTTTTTCAAATGTACATGAATTAAAGGGGTTGTCTCATGATGGACAATGGGGACATATCGCTAGGATATGCCCCCATTGTCTATTAGGTGCGGGTCCCACTTCTGGGACCCACACCTATATCCTGCACTGCGCATGTGCAGCCGCCCTCCATTCATCTTCTATGGGGCCAGCGAAAATAGCTGAGAACTAGCTCGGCTATTTCCGTCGGCTCCATAGAAATGAATGGAAGCGAGGGCCAAGCACACGCGGTAGGCTCCCGTTCATTTCTGTGGGGAGCCAGCTTATGGGGCTCCTTTCTGGATATATGTGCGGATCCCATTGGTGGGACCCGCACCTATAAGACAATAGGGGCATATCTTAGCGATATGCCCCCATTGTCCATCATGAGACAACAGCGCTGCACTGGCTGTTCTCACCTTCCTTGGTCTTGCCGCCGCCGCGCTGTGTCCTGACACATACAGTGTCAGGATGTAGTGCACATAGATGCGGACTATGACCTGAAGCGCTGCACTGTCAGGTCACAGTGAAGCGTGGCAGGGAGAAGACCAGGAAGGGTAAGTGAACCTGCCAAGAGGCAGGGGGCTGGAGAGGTAAGTTTATTTTATTATTTAGTCTGATTGGGCTCATCTGAGGTGGAGAGGGTGTGATGGGGGCAGGGGCGTAGCTAAAGGCTCATGGGCCCTGGTGCAAGAGTTCAGCTTGGGCCCCCCTTCCCTCAGCGCTGGTGCACCTAGCTTTTCTGCTGGCCAAGTCAAAAATTGAACCCCCCCCATGTCAAATTCTCACCCTAACCTTTTCCCTCCTAACATTACGTATATCACTACAGAACATACAGGGTAAGGCTACATTTACATGACAGTTGTTTTTGCAGCCTCCGATGTGTATATTTTGTGCCTCAGATGCAGACCCATTCACTGAAATGAACACTGTGTGCTGTCCGCATCTGTATGTCCATTCCTATTTTTGTCCGTTTTGCGGACAAGGATAGGCATTATTACAGTGGATCTGCAAAAAAAAACGGATGCCATATGGAACATCATCCTTTTTTTGCGGATCCGCAATTTGCAGACTGCAAAACACAACGATCGTGTGAATGTAGCCTAATACAGCGCCCCATACCTCGTACATTTAGTATAATACAGCGCTCCATACCTCGTACATCCAGTGACGTCTCCTCTGATGTACAGTGGATAGAGACATAACCCCAAGCGACTTGCAGCTGTAATCGCAGCAAAAGGTGGCGCAACAAAGTATTAATGCAAGGGGGCCGAATAATTTTTCACGCCCCACTTTTCAGTTTTATTATTACAAAAAAGTTTAAATGATCCAATAAATTTCGTTTTACTTCACAATTATGACCCACTTGATTCTTCACCAAAAATTTTTAAATGTGATATCTTTTTGTTTGAAGCCTGAAATGTGGCAAAAGGTTGAAAAGTTCCAGGGGGCCGAATACTTTCGCAAGGCACTGTAGGTGTTCTCTTTTCTCATCTTCTCCTTTCAGACAAGACGCCATTTTTCAGCCATTTCTCATCTCTGCAGTTTGACAGATAAAAGAGTCCTGAGGACGGCGATACAGATGACTATGGAGATGAGCGCTTCTACAATGGATGCTTTCATCTCCTTCTGCCCTGCCGCCGCCCCCCAACTGTGTGCAGGGCCGCGCCGCACCTTGCCTAATTGGCGGTGCAGCCCTGCAAGTGGCAAGGGGGGCCCTCAGGGACTCCACAAGACTTTTGAAGGTGACCTATTGTATTTAGTATCAAGACATTAGTAGCAAATCCTTTAATTCTTGTAAATTGCAAGGTAGAGCCTCCATGGATCAAGCCAAGTCATCATCTTGAACTCTTGGTCATGTTCCTTAAAAATATCCTGTCAACAATTTTTTGCTGTGTGGCCAGGGTATTATCCAGCTGAAAGAAACCACTACCATTAAAAAATACCACTGCCTTGAAGTGTGTACTTGGGTCTGTACAATGTTTAGGTAGATGGTACATGTTACACCCACATGAATGCCAGGCCCCAAAGATTCCAAGTGGAACATTGTCCAGAGCATCACACTGCATTTATATGGCTTGTCTTCTACTTTCCATAGTGCATCCTGGTAACACCTGTTCCCCTGGGACATACATAGAAATCATTGGGCCCATATAGCAAGCATCTGAATGGGGACCCTATGACCTAGTTGTAGCTCATCCGATTATCCACCATGGTCTTTCCCACTACCTGCCCTGGCTCCTCCTTTGACTAGAGATGAGCGAATCATTCAAAATTCACCTAGCCGAATGTTCGTCGAATTTTTCAAAAGATTCGTACTTCTAACGAATCTATTCAGTCGAATCTGCGTACAAATCATACGTTATTATGTAGTGTTTTGCGAACATTCGCACACTAATAACGAATGTACAGTTGTTAAAGGTACGCAACTTATGTGAACACGTACGCATGAGCATACAAAATTACGTACAAATCCTCAGTGTGCTATTGTCTAGTGATTGTGTAATACGCAGGCACGCACGACGGTAGGCTTTGCTGGAGAGGAATGGTGGAGCAGGAGGAACGCCCTGAGTCTGACCCCTGGCTACATGATACTGTATCAGCAGATGACAGCAGATCATTCGGCTGTGATTGAGATGAGTGTGCCATCCACTCCACTACCTCATCTACTTTCTCCTCCACTATAATTTTTCTCCTTGATGGGTTAGCCTGGTGGAACAGTGGCCAACTATTACGAATTCTATAAGTAGATGCTCCAGCTAAAGGTCCTTTGGCACTGCTGCCCTGTGCCACCTTTTCCTTTTTTTTGGAGCTCGAGGTCTGGCTGGAACACTTTTGCTTTTCCATGCCAGACATTTTCACCTGACTGTGGCCCTGCAGCTGGTCTTTGTCTCTCTCCCTGTCTGATTAATTACTAGCCCTGCACTGGCCCTGTACTTGCCCTGCAGTATCCCTGATATGTGTAATATGGATTCCAAGAACAATTACACCCCAATTTTAACACAACAGTTCTCTGTCTCTCAGAACTTCACAGACAGTTCTTCTGCTCGTCTCGGCAGTCACAGCACAACTGATGCGTCACTGGCTTACTGAGCCTATGAACCAATCAGAGTAAGCCCTTCCCACTAGGTCACGTGACTGCTTTCTTCCCGGGCTTTTTGCCGCACGAATAACGAACAGTAAAAGTCCGCTAATTACCTGAATTCGTACGCGTCAGCATATAAAGTAACTTATACGTAGCATTAACGTACTATTTATTGGACAAGTACGTAGCGAATGCGTAGAAATTTTTAAGAACCTTTTCGAATCTAACGGAGCGAATCTCAAAAAATCCGCTTGGCAGAGGAAAATTTCCAAGATTCGTATCGAATCTACGAAGCGGCAAATAGATTTACTCATCTCTACCTTTGACCACCCTTTTTCACTAGAAAACAAAAAGAAAATGTACCATAAGTATCCTTCAAACCGTCAAACTGTTAGGGATAAAAGAAAAAATACATAGTTTTCCAGTACAAAATATAGTAAATAAAATGGTGTCATTAAAAAATACAACTTACCGAACATTGTATTGTACTTGTATTTTAAAAACCTTGATAAGGCGGTCAGAATAGAAAAGTAAAAAAGTTATGGGTCTTGGAAGGTGGAGTATAAAAAACAAAAATGTAAAAGCAAAAATTGGTTGGTTCCTTAAAGGGGTTCTCCACCTCTCTAGACATTTTCTACAAACCACACAGCATGGCCAGATCCTTGGTGATCAAACCTACCTGATCCTCATCGCTAGGTTTTATCCTCATCAATACCCCACTGCCTTTGCAGGTCTCAGGTTTCCCGGTGTCAACATCCGGTTTGAAGCAGGGCAAATGAATGCTGTAGTCAATGACTCACTATCTACATTAATTTCTACTAAATCCACAAGACCACAACCAACTAATTTCTAAGTTCTCAAGGAACATTAAATGTCTGCAAGGAGATTACTCTCCCTTATGAAGCTGGGCCAATCAAGCATGTGTCTGTGCAGGAAGGAGGAATAGCTGTCCACTGAGTGAGTGTTGTCTGATAGCTATCTTAAGTGTATGGTTAGCTAAACAGTTTTACAAATCTTATTATTGATAGCGGATGAGAATATAACTAGAAACCAGGGAGTGAACATATAATGTAAAGTCATAAAGTCAGATATTAGGGATACAGGAGAACATTTTTCCAGCACAATTCCATATGTATGTTCTCTAGGACACCCTTCCATTTCCCTGTTCTGCACCTGGGCACACTCTTACAGCACCTGACACACTTTAGTGGCATGCACATGGTGCCATGCTTCTCACCCAACAGCGGAACAGTCACCATTCCCATGAAACCAGAGTTTGTGTACAGCCCATACCTCTAAATAACAGGGTGTCCAAATCTGTGTTATGGCTATGCAGCTCCTTGGATCACAAACACAGATCAGCCAGTACATTTGGACACAGCTCCACCTCTTCCTGTGAGCTCATACCTTGCTACGTCCCCCCTTCCTGAGCACACAACTCATAACATGTGGACTTCTCTTGCTGTGTGTTGCTGTGGTGGGGGGATATTAAAAGGAAGGGCTGAGCACAGCACACACAGGGAGCAGGAAGCCAGAAGACAGGGCCCCGGGCAGGGACTTGGAACAGGAGCCTGTATTGTGCTATTATGGGGCGAGGCCTTTGGTCCTTACCCAAGCATGGTCTTGCATGTTCTGTCTCCATTGGAGGACACCACTGATGTTCTCCAAGTAAGCAACACACAAGCACCTGGCTGTCCACATAATGTAAAAGAAAAGGTGAATCAACAGACCGGGCCATTATCTTTTTCCAATTTTGATGCTTGCATGCGTATTGTAGGTGTTTTTAACAGTAGACAGGTGTCAGTATGGGTATTTTACCCAACTATGCAGCCCCATAAGCCCCATTGCCCCTGCAATGACCTGTGCGGAAACTTTATCAGCAATCTGTAGTACAGTAGCTCTACTGTGGCATCAGAACAAAGGGACTACCCTTCTCTACCCATTCATATGAATGAATCATGACGTCCCATGATCCTATCACTGGTTCACCAATTGTTCTTACTTGGAAAATTCCAACCACTTCATTTTGGGAACATCCCTTCATCTGTTAGTATTTTTTATGTTGTGATCATGAATGATCATTGTACCAATTATTTATTTAATGTTTTCTGTAGATTACTTGGAAAACGCTATGATTTCTTTTAACCTTTCTACAAACAATGATTTCAGAAGGAAAAGGGAGGAGAATTTCAAAAGGGTGTAATTTTTTTTTTTTATAAAAAAAAACACAAACATGAGCAATCTTCTATATTCTCTTAGTTTCTTAAAGTCTTCAGCATTGTCAGCATCGAGATCACAATCAACAGCCAATACCTCACAGAGACTAGTGACATATGAGCTATAAAGATTAGATCAGAATAGACAAATGAATTGTTTAAAATGCAAGAAGAAAATAATGTAAGTTAGTTTCATTAATTGCTTTCTATTCAAATTAGCAAATCTCACGTGGATAGCAGAATGGTAACAAAGTCTAAAGCTAAGTATATTCAAACTCTAATAAAAAATTATAGAATAAAACAATAAACTTTAGAAACTTATTTGTATTATGCACCATTTTTAATTTCTCTGAATGTAGTAATCAAGGTAAACAAAATGTTTTCCTGCATTGGTTTCATCGATGCACAGGTTAAGTGTCTAAAAAATGTCTAAATAATGTAGAGCATTATCAAGAAGACAGATAGAAGATAATAACACGGCATTGGAGGGAAAGCCTATAATAGAGATGAGCGAATCTATTTGCCGATTCGTTGATTCGTATCGAATCTTGGAAATTTTTAGCTGCAAAGCAAATCCGAATATTAGGTGATTCGCTTTGGCTTTGTACGCATTTGCTACGTAGTTTGTCCTATAAATTATACGCTATTGCTATGTATAAGTTACTTTATACGCTGTTGCGTATGAATTCAATTCATTAGCGAACTTTTACTGTTAGTTCGTTTATCGTGCGCAAAAGCCCAGGAAGAAAGCGGTCACCTAACCTAGTGGGCAGGGCTTGCTCTGATTGGCTCAGGCTCGGTAAGCCAGTGATGCATTTCTGCTGCGACTGCTGAGACGAGCAGAAGCACTATGTGTGAAGTTCTGAGACCTGTTTTGTGAAAATTTGGTGTAATTGCTCTGGGAATCCATATTTCACATATCAGGGATACTGCAGGGCAAGTGCAGGACCAGTGCAGGGCTAGTACTTAATCAGGCAGGGAGAGAGAGACAGGGAGAGATAGGGAGAGACAGGGAGATACAGGGACAAAGACCAGCTGCAGGGCCACAGAGTGAATTGAAAAATGTCTGGAATGGATAAGCAAAATGGGTCCAGTTCCAGCCAGACTTCGAGCTCTATAAAAAAGGAGAAGGTGGCACAGGGCAGAAGTGCCAAAGGACCTGTAGCCGGAGCATCTACTAGTAGTATTCACAATACTTGGCCGTTGTTCCACCAGGCTAACCCACCAAGGCACAAAATTGTAGTGGAGGAGAAAGTGGATGAGGTAGTGGAGTGGATGGCACGCTCATCTCAGACCCGACACCTTCTGGGGCATTTTTTTATGATTGCATTTTACTCATTTTGGGTTAAAATCAATTTTTCAATTGGTCTTTGTTAAATACTGCCATCAGTTTTTTATTCTACAGGGTTTAGTATTATTAGTATTATACGCCTCCTAAGCTGTGATAGGGAGAACATGGACACACCCCCTTAGCTGCAGCAGAAAAGACACTCCCTTCAGCTGTCAGCTTGATATAAATCTAGCAGAGCAATGAATGAGTAGGTCTCTGGATCCATGTGAGGTACAGGGCTGGTTCTAGCTTTCATGTACTATATGATGTCTGATTTTCATTTTTTACATTAGTCATGGGATAACACCTTTAACATGTCAGGGTTTTTTATGTAAAATATAACACACACATATTTTTTTCATTTATAAGAAGTGTAAAAGTATAGTCGAAAGCTTAAAATAAATACCTTAGGAGGTCAACATAAAAAATCACTTTGAAATAGTTTCTAAAGTTTTGTTGCTGCACAATATCTGTACTGGCAGTATGGTGCCATAGAACCAGCAATAGAAAAATAGGTCACCAAAATCCAAAAGGCGCTCTAGTCTATTGAAGTCTTGCAATGGGCCCAGCTAGTAGATGAATTATACAAATAGCATCCATTTTCACAGCACAAATATATGGTAACGGTTTTAGAAATGTCTTGTTTTGATATCTTTTGTAACAAAAAAATATGTTGAAGGGAAAATATACATTTTGTTTCATAATCTTCACAGTTTACCTTAAATATTTTTTTAAATATATCTGTAATCTAAAAAAAAGTTAATGTATCCCATGAAAGATAATATCAAATACATGTAGTTTGGCTCAGAAATTAAATAGTTATCTGTTAGATAGGCCCATTACTAAAATGTAAAAATTGGCCCAGTAAGGAACGGGGGTAAACATTTCAGTAATAAAGAGTTTTAAAGAAATACATTCTGCATTTACATTCTGGTCTTTTAGAAACATTTTTATACAGTATTTCTATTGATACTTGTTTCTTACTTTTGCATAAGGAGCCGGTCTCATTTTTAATAAACTGAAGATAAACCTTGATTTTAAGCACGACTGAAGAAGACAGAATGCTGTAATTACTTCCTCCTTTTAGAAAACCCATTGAAGAATATTTTTCAAATGTAAGTATGCTTTTTCAAAACCACAGACACTGAACATCAACCCAGAGGAAGCTCTTAGGTTTTCAGACCTGCCGTATTTTATCTTCCAAGAAGTGATGGCATATGAGTCTATTAAAATGTAAACTACGAGAAACAATTTTCTACAGACGCAATATCAGCCCCTCACTTCTTAAGAGGAAAGTAAACTTACATTATTATTTTTCATATCTAAAGTGCTCATTTATTTTCTGCTGCCGTCTTTTTTTCAGCAAAGTATGTTTAATACACAGTGCTCAAGTGGCCCAATGTGACTTGCTTGGCAGTAGAGGTGAGCAACTTTGAGTTTTGAGCCAATTTGTCAAATCAAAAAAAGTTAGGTTATTATTTCCTGTTACAAAAACATATTTCTATTATACTTAAAGGTTTTTTTGGGGGTCCTTAAATTAATACTTTATTTGACGGAGTATCCCTAATACAGTATGTCACATTTCTTCCCAAAGTAACTTTTCTTATTAAAGCATTTCTCCTTCATGTTTTTGTCACCACTATTTTGCACCTTGGCAGATTTCCAGTTTTTGGCCCTTGTGCACAGTAATGTAATGTTTCTGCACAATCTCTGGGGAAGTGTTGCTTCTCTGAGAAGCCTTCTTGCCTGCAGTGTTCATGATGTCAATGATGAACCTCGTATGTTGCTGTGGACCAGAAGACAGGGGACAGCTTCCACATTGGCAGGTCACAGGAAGTGTGAAAAACCAGACTGAGGCTGGAGAGAAGATGAAGGGTAAGTAATGTACAAATGGCTTTCTTCAACAGGTGAATTAGCCCAGGAGCCCTGGAAAGCTCCTTTAAGGCTACTTTCGCACTAGCATTTTTGCTGGATCTGGCAGCGCTGAGCAAAAATGATTCCGTTACTGAAAATACAACCATCTGCATCTGTTATGAACGGATCCGGTTGTATTATCTTTAACATAGCCAAGACTGATCCATCATTAACTTCATTGAAAGTCAATGAGGAACGGATCCGATTTCTATTGTGTCAGATTGTGTCAGAGAAAACCCATCCGTCCCCATTGACTTGCATTGTGGATCATGACGGATCCGTTTTGCTCCGCATCCCATAATGGAAATAAAACAGCAGGATACTGCGGTTTGCTCTCCGGTATGGGAATGCAACCAAATGGAACTGAATGCTTTTTGGAGCACTCCGTTCTGTTCAGTTACGTTTTGTCCCTATTGACAATGAATCAGCCCCTATGACGGATCTCAATACTGGAAAATAGCAACGCTAGTGTGAAAGTAGCCTTAGTCTTGTTTTGACCCACTGTCACTATGCAGCATACAAAACATTTTGGAAGCTAAATCATAAATATGGGTAGGTTCACATCTGTGACATGTAACTCCTCTAATCTGTTCCGGATGACGAACAGACTACAGGGGTTATCGTACCTGGCATAGCCTGACACCAAGGTGCACCGCTGAATCCCCTTTCAGTATAATGGTATTCAACGGGGATCTGGAGGATTTCTGGCATAAAAGCTGCAGAGCATTTGTCTGGCAGAATGCCGGCATTTATGTTCGAGATCTGCCTGATCCCTGTCTGACCTCATAATAGTGAATAGGGATCTGATGGTTCCTGGCGGTGTGCCAGATAGACTTCAGTAATCTGCTGCTCCGCCAGAACAGACTACTGGAGTTACATGCTGCAGATGTGAGCTTGTCTTAAGAATTTTGACCTCTATTTTTTCAATACGAAAAAAAAAAATTTCCAGCAGGTTCAGCATGTTCTAAAAAATCAAAGAACTAGGGGGTCATTTACTAATCTAAAATACGCCTAAACTAGGCATATTTCAGGTGCAGATGGTGGCACAACGGTTAGTTGCGCTGCTATCTGCAACTTTTCCCTGCTCACTCCAGGTCTAAAATTGTTGCCGTAGGCGGGGAAGGGGATGGGCCAGCCTGTTTTAGGTGTAGGAAATGGTCATAATGTAAGACAGCTAGGAAGCTGTCGTACATTTAGAACTGGTGCTGAATGCGCCAAAGTTATGGAGAGGCCTGTGCCTATTCATAACTTCAGCGGATCCTCCGTCAGCTATGCCCCTTTATTAAGACCGGAGTCTAAAGGGCTGATGTTAATAAATATGAGCCCTAATTCTCAATTCACTAAAGATCCTTTTCCACTGCGGTTTCAACACTGACCAGGTCCCATCTGGCTTTTACTTCCTGGTGCCATCACAACACACAGGAAATGCAAGAAATGTCAGTTACTGACCACATCAGTGACCCGATTCAGCCAGTGATTGGCTGAACTTTCATTACCTGCCTAGACAGGACAAGGAAGTAGAGACCATCAGGTACCAGGATAGGACCTGAACAGGAGAAGTAGGGATATCTAAAGTGACTATCCATTCTTTTATTTTATTAACTGTTTGGAGTCTGATGCCACCTTTTTTCCCACTGGTATAAACCTTTTAACTGGAAAAAATGCTTCCAATTTTGTACTGAGAGATTCAAACAATAAAAAATTCCTTTTCTTACTGATCTATACATATTTGCTAACAACACCTATGATACATTGCCCTCTGGGAAAGTACAGTAAACTACCCACTAGCCTTCTTTTTGTAATTAGTCCTGTATGTACTGTACTGTAGCTTATGTACAAATGTTTTGAACATCGGCTTGGAAATGGTAAAATGTGCAATAAAAGACTATGTTTAAACGTCTTTGTCATTTAACCCTTATCATAGTCTGCTTTTTAGAAGTCTAAATAAATAAGAAGTTTTATGAATTTATAGTTTCGCCAGTCTATTTTTTTAGATTTACCATATTGCCAAAAACATTTTTGGTGCAGCACTAGATATCAATTTGATGTGTTTTTATTCATTTTATATGCTGTGAGTATGGATAAACATTTTTGGAGCTGTGTAGCTATGTTTGATAATCTTAAAGGTGTTGATGGCATACTGTTAGGATAAGTGTCAGATAAGTGCAAGTATCACCTCTGGGACCAGCTCCTTTCTCTAGAATTGGGACCCTTGAAGTAAACAGAAAGCAGCTGAGCATGCAAGACCACCCTCTGTTCACTGCTATGAGAGTTCTCATAAATAGCTGGGCACCAGCTCAGATATTTCTGGTGGTACCACAGTGGTACACTTGTGTGGTTCACTCTCCATCCACATTCCAGAAAAAGCAGTATTTTCTTAACTCGCATAGCGATGAATGGGAAACACACCACACATTCAGGGTTTGCTAATGAGCAGGGTAGCCATGTAAACACAGTGGTACACTTTTATTAATCAGTATTTGGCACTGAGTCCTTTACATTTGTCTTTACAGTAACTATGTTACATTACTAAAGCCGCATTTTCCAAACTAATGCTATCAGTGACATTACGTAAATGTATTTTCCAGGCAATCAGTGCATTTTCAATCAAATTTGGGTTGAACTTATTCTGAACTAAATCAAACTGGATGGGCCGACTTGGACCTGAAATACATTTTAAGAAATTAGCTCATTTCTACTTCTAACTCCTGCCATTCAAATCAAATATATCAAATGCTTATAATACCTACAGTATAATACATTACTTACAGTTTGATAACTAATAGAGCTTATTTTTTCTCATCTTTTCCTGCTTCAGGACACTGAGAGATTTATCAATGTCACTGTGTCTGGAGCCTTGACATGCTATTCCAAATATACAAGGTGTATGTGCCACAATTTTGCCTAATTTACAACATGCTAGATACAGTACAAATTTAGTCACAGTATTAGATAGTCTTTGGCACATGTTTTGGAAAAATACTATATAAGTGTTGTAACATTCTCATAGTATAAAGCTCTTTTGTACATTTTTTTAGCCCATTGTGTTGCATCTTTTTAAAACAACTAGAGATGAGTGAAGTGAGGTTCACATACAAGAATCGAAGTCGCTTCTCTCAAAATTTCAGTTTAATGTCATATAGAGATCCGTCTCCATACAGCATTAAAATGTATGGCCTCTGACAAGATGAAGTGACCTATTCCTTAAGTCTCGTAAGATTGCAGCTCCACACATGTAAGAGCATCACAGAACAGTTAGTGTTGAATGCCATTTGCCCACCAGGAAGTTGGACGCGGTACGCCTGGGGTCAAATAACTCCTTGTATTTGGGACTGCATTTAGAAATAATAGAGCGGAATTCAGGGCCCTCAAATATTACCCACAGTTGTCAGGTGCTACAAACAACATCTCCTGCTCTGAGGATCTGACAGCCTTTACCAGGTTTTCTTCCAGGATTGCCCCGTATTTATCTCCTTCCATATTCCCAACAGCTCTGACCTGCTTCCCTTTCCCTGCTGATGAAGAGCATCCCCACATCAGAAGGCTTTTACCAAAATGTCTTACAGTGGGCATAGTGTGTTCAGGGTGATGGGAAGTGATTAAGCCTCTTGGTTGCTTCTCTAATTAGTACTCTCCTTGCCTGGGCTATCAGGTAAGGTGGACGGCCATTTCTTGGTAGGTTTGCAGTTGTGCCATACTCCTTCCATTTTCGGATTATGGATTGAACAGTGCTCCGTGAGATGTTCAGAGCTTGGGATATTTTTTCATAACATAACCATACTTTACAATTATGCACAACTTTATCCCTGACCTGTCCGGTGTGGTCCTTGATTTTCATGATGCTGTTTGATTACTAATGTTCACTAACAAGCCACTGAGGCCTTCACACAATAGCCTTAGTTATACTGAGAATAAGTTATACACAGTTGGACTCTATTTACTAATGAAGGCAATTGATCAGACTAGATTTTATTTAGGGGCATCTGAGTACAAATGCACTCCACACTTTCCAGACTTGTATTTATTCTTTTCACTTCACACATATTTGTTACTGTGTGTTGGTCTATCACATAAAATCCCAATAAAATACAATTACGTTTGTGGGTGTAATGGGAAAAAATGTGGAAAGGTTCAAGGGGTATGAATACTTTTTCAAGGCATTATATAGCATAGACATCTCATGACACACTATCACAAAATCATGTATTTTGTTTTAATGGTCCTCTCAGGTCAAACATCTAGAATATATTAAGTCCAGAGGATATCTAAGGTAGGACACATCTGTAACTTTTGCCAAGTGAATGGATATTTTCTAAAGTTCTCAGTCTGGCCACAGGTGGGGACTACTAATGTCCAAGGTGGTCCATTTGCTGAGACCCCCATTATCATAAAATGAAGGAGTGGGACACTTGGTTGAGTGCTAATTTCCTTATTGGTGGTACTGACCTACTGTGCCTTTTTCTTCTTTATTTTAGTGATCAGTGGGTGTCTCAGCACCCAGACCCCAATGATTAAACCATGTTGTCAAAAGTTTTAAAACATAACAGGTGCACTTTAAAAGGCGAACAACTGTTTTCTGTGAGGGCCACCAAAACTCTCCATCAATTACCATACTATTGAGCAAAGTGGTCTTTATTGCTTCAACGTACTATGTGTTGGAAGATTATGTACAGGTTGAGGTTTGACAGATAAATATGTATGCAATATATTTTTGTTCTGAAAGAAAACTTGAAATCTGTCTTATGGTTTACTATACACTTAAGTCATTTTAGCAATTGAGAAACAACCATCACCTGCAGAGCACACCAGCATCCAAATGACTCAAAAAATGAGACTGTATCCATCTACTCAACATGAAGGAGACAAACGACTACTCGGAACTTTTCATTGGCAAGGAAAGGATTAATATGAATAGTTACAGCTTCGAAGACTGAATCTTGAGAATTCATTGGAAGTACTTGCTACATATGATAAAGATGAGAGAATTTTTGTGAAGGTGACATTCAGAGTAGAGATCCCTAAACCAATTAAGGGTAGCTGCTTTGCCTTCACACAACCATCAGTGAGTTCCTCTCTCACCTCAGAGTCTGAAACATTTTAATGAGATTTCTAGGTAGCAGTGGACAATTCCTAATTAGTATTTTTCTCTCTCGCGATCATGGCTAACAGTAATTTAAAGAGACAAATATGTTTGTACAGAATGACATTTGCCCCGCTGCAGATTAATGTGACCCTGTGGAAAATCACTGATCCGTGATAGCGTCAGAAAGATATTTATTCAGTGGCTTGCTCTAGTTCTTTGTAAAGCAAATATCAGCTCGGATTCTTAAAGATGGAAGTCACAAATGACATTTACTTGCAAGCAAAAAAGTTCTTGCGCTGAATAAATGAAAAAACTTTAGTTATCTTTAGTCATGATAAAAGTGAATGAGACAAGACATTGAATATTACTAGTCCAAAATGGTTGAGATGGTGATCAAGAGGAGACAGGTCACACACTTTTCCAATGAATGCAATGCTTGCTAATTACATCTATATAGATGTGTCTTTCCTTACCTTTGCTCTTGGACGGACAGGTCCTGATAAATCACGTGATGACCAGCTTTTTATTGAAAACATTAGGATTTTGTGATACTGTGTCACATGATATACAGTATATCCTGTATGTGTTTATGTGTGGCCACTAAGTGGTTGCATTTTGAATTGCAACTTATGCTAGTATGTTGTGATAGTTTGTTGAATTAGTTTCATGAGAAATTGGAGTCCTTAATAGGGATCAGCGAACCCGTGGAAGTTCGGGTTCGCCAGGTTGGGCCGAACTTCAGGTCAAAGTTCAGGTTCGGGATCCGAACTTGACTCCGAACCCCACTGAAGTCAATGGGGACCTGAACTTCACTTTATTATTTCCCGTTATAACATGGTTATATCAGAAAATAATAGCATTCTTAAGACAGAATGCAAAACAATATGGCCATTTAAAGGTTAAAACAAAACAACAACAAATCACCTCATCCACTTGATCGCGCCGCAGCAGTTTCTTCTATCTTCACTGAACAAGGACCTGCGATATGCAGGATGACGTCACCACGTGGGAGAGTGCAGTGACAGATTCCCTTTAATTATAAGATTACAGTGCAGAGTAGCTTGGATGAATGTCTGATGCCACAAATACTGAATACAAAAAAAAATCTCCACGAAACAAAACAAAAATGCTCTTTTTTTTTTTTTAACCAAAGACAGTAATAGTAATGTGCTCACTATTCTGATATTTGATAGATACTTGACTACAAAATTACCATAGAGGACCACAAGTTTTCGGTACTAACTCATTACCAAAATGCTCATATTGAAAACAGAAGTGGACATTTACTAAGACTGGTGATTTAGACACCAGTCTTAGTCCATGTCTGCTGCCACTTGATGAGCCGGCCTTTACATAATGTAGGCGCTTTACCGGCGGCGGTGCAACTTGTTGAAATCCACATGTAGATTTAAGTCATTTTATATGCCCAAAACAGGCATAGAAAATGATGAATCAGATGGGCCTGCCGGTCCACCCTTCTTCCCGCTCAGGCCATGTCCCCTTTTTTTTTAGAACTGTCTAAAAAAGGAGTAAATGGTGTACATGCGGAAAAAGGCACAGATTTTGCTGCAAAACACCTTTGGAACAAAATCTGGTGTATATTTTTTAATAAATGACTCCCAGAGTCCTTACGGCTCCATACTACCATAGGTAACGTACCATTGGATGTTAAACCATACTAAAATGACGTACTTCCCTCTTAAAGCACTGTTTCTAGGGAAATATGCTTCTGTTATACACACTTCAATGAAAACATTATTACGATACAAGGTAGGCAGTTTCACAATTAACCAGGCGTTCTCGGATGGCCGCTCTTAAGTTTCTATATAACTCAGCCATTGCGCATAGTGACATTTTCTTCCCTCCTCATCACACTTGCTCCAATCATTTTTTGCTCTCCTGTATGCAGTGTGTGTAATAAGCAATCTTTTCCAATCTTCATCTAGCAATCCCAGTTGCTGTCTTTTTTACATATAATTTGCTTTGTTCTTTAAAGTTTACTTATAAGCATATGCTTTCGCCGCTCTTGTCCCTCTCTCTTAGTAAATGAAAATTATGTAAATCTCATAGCCATCTGTTCTTTTTTGCAGTTCAGTTGCTTTGATTGTAAGCTTTATTTTATTTTAAATCAATTTGGCTTTCCTTTTGTTTAATACACCTATGATTCTCACGTTGGTTCCAAAATGGAAATAATGTTATCTAACCCCATTTAAGAAGGTCCTGTATATGGTTTAAAAACATTACGTTTATTTGAAAGAGCAATTTACGCATCCAACATTCAGTCACCAAGCCAACATGGGAGGAATCTGCAGCTGCATGACATTGTTATGTTGGTCTACACGAGGCCATACAGCAGGATTTATGGCTGCTAGCCACACATACATGCTGACTGATAGTCCTGCAGCTGCTGTTCTCAAAATCTCAACTCAGCAATCAGGTTTTGGAAGCATAGTGAGAGCAGAATCAAGGACAATACATTTTTAGGGCTGAAAAAGTTGGAATTGTCCCATGAATAATCTAAAGCCAGATTGGGATCATCTTCTTTCAGATCTATCAAACACATTTTGTCTCGAAATTAGCTTTTATAAAAAAAAACAAACATAGAACACAGAAAAAAAAACATTTAGATAAAAGAATCAACATCACAGAGAAAAGCAATTAGATACAATGTATATTCAGATCATCCTTTCATAGCTTTCTACTTGGTTTCAGTAGAGCCACCTCTTCCATGTCCATGAACCTGTTAATCTACCTCAAGGCAACTGATTTTCAGTAAAAGTTCCTGTTATTTTTAAGAACTGACTACTCTTCAATTTACACTTCATTTGCACCCAAGGGTGCTGGCGTCACGAACACGGACCCTGCATTCCCTGCACCTGGAACCATACCACAAAGGGCACCTCAACCAACATCTGGCAGAAGATCTCTGAACACCATAGTGTGCCCCGAAAGAATCCAGTGCTATCCTTCCCGTCACTGCCCACATCATTTTTTCAATGAGACTTTTTTAAACAATTTCAGCAAGTTCTTCTTTCACAGCTTTAAGTTTCCATGGTTATGACTAGAGATGAGCGAATTTTTCAAAAATTCGATTCGGCTGGTTCGCCGAATTTTCGGATAAGATTTGCTTCGATACAAATAAATTTGTTGCGAATCGCGTTAAAAAACGACTACTTCCGGGCTGCAGAGAGCCTGGATAGTGGTGTAGAACACTGTGCCTTACAGTAAAACGCATAGGGAGTAGTGTTGAGCGAGCACTTCTGTGCTCGTATGCTCGGGTGCTCTGGCCGAGCAACCGAGCATAGTGTTAGTCAATGGGACTAAACCAGGCACCACCCGCTCGGAAGAGGGGAGGATGTCTGGTTAATAGATAAAGGTCACTATCGCGACTTCTCCTCTTTTACTCCTTTCGCTTGTAAAAGTATGCTAAGTAACTGAATTTGTACGCATTTGCGCACAATGCGTACGCATTAGCGTCCAAATGCGTACGCATTAGCATACAAAATCATACGCATTAGCATACAATGCGTAGCATTAGCATACAAATTAACATTACAGTGAATGCCAGCATTGCGCTTGAGTACACTCGTTGTTCTACTGTGGTAGTGGAAGAATACTGTGAGCCAGTGTGACATGCACATAATAGGCTTCTTAGAATCGCTGCACACTTTTATGTATTTGGGCAGTTAAGGGGCCAAAACTCACCAAACAACTCAAGTCTGAACTCAGCCTTACAGGTCAATGTTAGCGTCAGCTATAAAGAATCGTGCAGAGGCCCAAGATCCTACTAGAGTGCCAAAAGGGCATGCCTTTTACACCAATTCACTGATTCCACATACATTTTGACAGAACCTGTTCTATTACATGCTTATACAAGCAGAGCCCCCAGACAGGTTGGAGATAGCAGTGGCAGCAACATCAACAGACTATAGAGTGGCACGACAACAATGTGGCCAGGTGGCAGGAGCATGAGTAGGATACAGAGTGGCAGAATGACAGACCCTGGAAGTGGCAGCAACAGTGGAAGTAGTAGTACAATTTGGAGGCCACAGAGTGGCACAATTACCTAATTTTGACGTAGCGATAGCTAGGAGACAGCATGTGCAGTCGGCGGCGACAGCAGCATCAGGCCGGAGAGTGGCATGATGACATACCATGAAGAGCCGCCAGTACTAAAAAATTATCATCCTTTTGGCTGAGATCAACTGTAGCATATGTTCTTATCAGTATAGAGGCTGGTTATGCCAGCGGACGGGAACAGAGGAGGTGCAGCTCAGGCTATAGTTTTGCCTGGACTGTGACAAAATGTCATTATTGACCTAAGATGCCAAGAGAGCTCGGAGTTCCATCTTGCGATTGAGCTGGCGGTCTGCAAGGAGCTGAGCTACCACCTGTGGGAGCCCCTGCCTCTCGCCTCCCCCATGCTCATCGCTGAGTGTCCCGGGGGCCGGAATCGTTTACTTTTAAAAATTCGAGTGTTCAAAACAAACAGGGTTTCCTGTATACTTGAGGTAACAGTAGTGGAATCTTTGTCTGCAGATGACGATAATGACCATAAAGCCCATGCTTCACCCGGCTCCCAAGGGTAATCGGCTACATCATCATCAACTACAGTTAGCTCTGTTTCCTGTATACTTGAGCTATGAATAATGGAATGGGACTACAGAACCTACAAAAAATTTACGACTGACATACTGCCGAGCAGAAGGTCCAAAAAATTTGAATCAATTTTGAGGCCACAGAGTGGCACCGTAACAGAAGCTGCAAGAGTCAACAGTCAAACAAATTTCAAAGCCACAGAGTGGCACCGTAACAGCTAGCTGCAAGAGGCAGCAGTCGAATTCATTTCTAGGCAACATAGTGGCACCGTAATAGAAGCTGCAAGTGTCAGCAGTCAAACAAATTTCAAGGCCACAGAGTGGCACCGTAATAAAAGCTGCAAGAGTCAGCAGTCAAACAAATTTCAAGGCCACAGAGTGGCACCGTAATAGAAGCTGCAAGAGTCAGCAGTCAAACAAATTTCAAGGCCACAGAGTGGCACCATAACAGCTAGCTGCAAGAGTCAGCAGTCGAATACATTTCAAGGCAACAGAGTTGGAGAGGCAGCAGGAGTGGTACTAATTTTAAAAAGACAGAATGGCACAGTGACATACCATGGGAGAGGCAGCAGCAGTCAAAAGAATTTAAATGCAACATACCGTAGAGTGGCACAATTACATACTTTGGACATAGCGACAGCTGGGAGACAGCGTGAGTAGGCGGCGGACGAAGCAGCATGAGTAGGCCACAGAGTGGCACAATTACATAGTTTGGACGTAGCGGCAGCTGGGAGACAGCTATTGGAGGCGGCGGCAGCAGCAGCAGCACGCCACAGAGTGGCACAATTACATAGTTTGGACGTAGCAGCAGCTGGGAGACAGCGTGTGGAGGCGGCGGCAGCAGCAGCATCAGGCCACAGAGTGGCACAATTACATAGTTTGGATGTAGCGGCAGCTGGGAGACAGCGTGTGGAGGTGGCGGCAGCAGCAGCAACAGGCCACAGAGTGGCACAATTACATAGTTTGGACGTAGCGGCAGCTGGGAGACAGCGTGTGGAGGCGGCAGCAGCAGCATCAGGCCCCAGAGTGGCACAATTACATAGTTTGGGTGTAGCGGCAGCTGGGAGGCAGCATGTGGAGGCAGCAGCTGCAGCAGCAGCAGCATCAGGGCGCAGAGTGGCACAATTACATAGTTTGGACATAGCGGCAGCAGGGAGACAGCGTGTGGAAGCGGTGGACACAGCAGCATCAGGCCACAGAGTGGCACAATTACATAGTTTAGACGTAGCGGCAGCAGCATCAGGGCACAGAGTGGCATGTTGACATAGCCTGGAGGTGACAGCAGTAGCATCATGAGGAGACCTGATTGTTGAGGTGGCAACATCATCAGAAGGCTACATATTGGGTCAGTGACAGAGTGGAGAGTTGGGTGGCAATACCAGTCACTGGTAAAGATGCTGGGTGGTAGAAGGAGCAGCTGGTAGATGTGTGGCATCAGGAGGGTGGCAGCATTATAAGAGTGGCTGAGGCAGGTAGCCTGAAGAATACAGTCTCATTTGTCAAGGTTTGGGTGACGCATCATGGCTGATCTAATCTGATGCATCAGGCGTTGGTGGGTGGAAATCCTGGCTGATCCACGCCTGATTCATCTTGACAAAGGTGAGTCTTTCCACATTTTGGAAGGACAGGTGAGTTCTCCTTGGGGTAAATATGGCCCCTGCTGCACTGAACACCCGCTCTGATGCCACACTACTAGCCAGGCAGGACAGCTTCTCCAGTGCAAACTCGGCCAGTTGCGGCCACAAATCCAGTTTGGTTGCCGAGTAGTCCAGCAGATCTTCAATGTGGGGTGGCAGGGTGCTGTCCAAGTATGCCACCACCTGCTGGTTCAGGGTCTGCTCCTGGTCTACTTGCTGCTGCTGCTGTCGCCGCTGCTGGTGAGTACTTTCCGCACTTGGCGGGTGAAGAAAACTGCTCATCAGCGACTCCAGACTCAAGTTGCTGCTGATGGAGCTGGTACTGCTCCTAACCCCCAAAAAGGCCCCAATTTTAGACCGGTAGCGAGGGTCCAAGAGGGTAGAGAGCCAGAAGTCATCCCTCTGCCGGATGGTCACTATTCGGCTGTCACTACATAAGCAAGTGAGCATGCATCGGGCCATTTGTGCAAGTGACTCGGAGGGACTCCCTGCCTCCAACTCCACTGTATACTGCCATGGTGTCTCTGGGTCATCCGCCTCATCTTCCGCATCTCCCTCTACCTCCTCTGGCTGCTCCTGCTCCTCCTCTTCTGTCACCTGGGTAGAAAAACCACTAAATGCTTGTGCTCCAATGTCCTCCTCCTCCTCCAGATCAGCCCCCACCGGACTCATGTGGCCATGAGATGCAGTCTCCACGTCTCCAGTCCCCTGACCAGAAAGATTTTGCAGCATCTGTTCTAGGACATGAAGCAGTGGAATGATGTTGCTCATACCATAGTCCTGGCGACTGACAAATAATGTGGCCTCCTCAAAGGGCCTGAGCAAGCAGCATGTGTCACGCATGAGCTGCCACTGGCTGACATCATAATTACACAGGGGAGTACTCCTGTCCGCTTGGATCATTAAGAAATCGTTTATGGCTTTTCTCTGTTCGTACAGTCGGTCCAACATATGGAGGGTAGAATTCCAACAGGTGGAAATGTCACATATCAGCCTATGTTGGGGACGCCATTCTGCCGCTGCAGCTCAAGGAGGGTGTGCTTGGAGCTATAGGAATGGCTGAAGTGCATGCAAAGTTTCCTGGCCATTTTTAGAATGTTTTGCAGTTGGGTATAAGACTTGAGGAAACGTTTGACAACTAGATTAAATATGTGCGCCATGCAGGGCGCATGGCTCAGCCCTCCTTGGCGCAGCGCGGACACCATGTTCTTTCCGTTATCTGTCACCATGGTTCCGATTATTAGTTGTCGCGGAGAAAGCCAGCAATCGATTTCTTCTTGCATGACTCGGAACAGTTCCTCCCCTGTGTGACTTCGTTCGCCCAGGCAAACCAGGCGTAGAACTGCGTGACACCGCCGTGCCCTGCACATGTGGTACGCTGGAGGAGCGCTATGACTTGGCCCTGCAGTGGAGGCTGAGGTGGTGGAGAAGGAGCCAGACATTAGTGCAGGATCAGCAGTTTGACAACGAGGAGGAGAAAGTGGCGTCACCTGTCCAAGTTGCTTGTGTGGCTGGGCACATTGACCCAGTGGGCCGTAAAGGACATGTACTGTCCCTGACCGTAGTTGCAACTCCACACGTCGGTGCTGCCATGCACTTTGGCAGACACCGACAGGCTCAAGGACTGGGCCACCTTTTCTTCTACATATTTGTGGAGGGCTGGGACTGACTTTTTGGCAAAGAAATGACGGCTTGGCACTCTCCACCTCAGCTCGGCACAAGCCATCCTTTCTCTGAACGGTGCAGAGTCCACCAGTTGAAAAGGGAGGGACTGCAGTACGAGCAACTTGGACAGGAGCACGGTCAACTTCTGCGCTGTATGATGGCTGGACGTGTACTGCTGTCTCTTTGCAATCTCCTCGGTGAACGACTGCTGCCGTAATGAGTGGCGATGAATAAGAGGAGGAGGAGTAATGAGAGACAGCTCCCTTCGGCAGAGGTGCTGGAGCCTTGACTGCCTGAAATGGGCTGCGTGCCACTGGCTGATGCTGCTGCTGCCGACTGGACCGCCACATCTGAGCCACGGTTCTCCCAGGCCACTTTGTGGTGACGCTGCATATGTTGGCGCAGGGATGTGGTGCCAACATTAGCAACCTGGCCACGCTTCACTTTCTGACCACAGATTCTACATATAGCCATGTTCACCTCCTCAGGCGTCTTAACAAAAAACTTCCACACCGCCGAGTAGGCGATTTTACCACCAACACTCCGCACTGACGGAGTAGTACCTCCGCTGCCTGGCTGAGCCGCTGCGCCACTCTTTTCAAGGCCGGAAAGCACCTGCGAAGACCCTCTTTCACTGCACTGCACTGCAAAAAAGTGACACTAGTGGTGCTTCTTTGCATGAAACACCCCAAAACAGCCTTTAGAAGACAGTGCAGTGCTGTACAAGAGGCACTGCTGCTGCAGTGTATATGGATAGCGATTCACTGCCTGATTTTCTGTCCACAAATCGTCCCTCTCCTATCCCTGCAATTCAGGTTATCTATCCCTGATCTCTTTTCTTGTAATTTAAAATGTTTTCCTATCACTTGCCCTAACGCAGCACACTTCTGTCCCTGCTCTAAATCTCATGGCAAATGGCGCTTTCCAGCGCGGCAGAGCTATTTATAGGGCTGGGACATCGCAGGACCTGGCTGGATGCTAATTGGCTACATGTATTCATGTGATCGCATTGTGGTCGGATACTTCTTTATCCCAGAAATCCTTCCCCCATGTCATGCCATGTGCTTGCGGCCATTTTAGGAAAAAAAAAAAAAAGATTCGTTACTACGAATCGCCAGGAAATTCGCATTTGTTGCAAATCGAATTTTCCATGTAATTCGTAACGAATTCCACTTCGTCAGCTTCGATTCGCTCATCTCTAGTTATGACCATCCTGCAATCCAGAAGTGGTGGTCATGCTTGCACACTATAGAAAAAAGAACTAGCCTATGTGTGGTCCCATGGTCTCGGTCACCAGAGAGGTCGGCAGTGATGGATGCAGGGTGGTTGGAACCATGGAAATGAGCAGTGTATAATGTGATGGAAAAATGAATCCACTCAACAAAGGAAATAATATGGACAATAACAATACATTAGTAAGTGTCTTGGATTAAATTCCCCTACATAATAAATGCTATTTCCTGACGTGAGACAACCCCGTTAACATCCGGCTGTCTGAACATCTCCCTGACCGATTCAGTGTGAAGCAGAGAGACTGCAAATACACTGAAACTAAAATATGTATAAAGTGAGGATTTTGATTGGTTCTTCCCCTTTAACTTTATAACGTTATTTAGTGATGTTTATTTCTGCCACATTTCTGTAGGGTTTACTTAATTATACATGCGTAGTGACCTTTAGGTGGGGCTAGAAGGGGCCAGGAGAGTAGTTTAGTAAACTCTTTATGCACCTAAGTCGTGTTAAGTCTATTTTTTCCTGACCTTCCGATCTTGCAATAATACAATTGGTGTTGGCAAAAAAATACTCTTATTGTCTATGGATGGGATCCTGGGCATCCATTAGACAAGGGAAGGGTGACAGTTTAAGCTGCCACATGGGATCTCTACAATTGGCTAAATATATATATATATACACACACAGAGAAAAATACAAAACATCCTGCACAATATGATAATAAACATTTATAAAGTCACAGAAAATAATGCACTAAAATAATAGTAAAATAATAAATGGACTAAGCCCTCACTTTAATAATAAAATCTGAGACTCTCAGCCAATATATTTTGATCAAAACACATCTGTGTCCGCCAGTGGCGTATATAAAGAAGTAAGGGCCCCATAGCAAAGATCAAACCAGGCCCCCCACACAGGACAGAAGGGTTTCCGCCTAAACCCCTTTCAGTGACCCTTGGGACATTTTTTCCACTGCCTCATTTGCTAAAAGTTGTTCCTTTAAAGCAGGGATCAGCAACCTTGGCCACTGCGGCTGCTGTGAAACTACAATTCCCAGCATGCTCCATTCATTTCTATAGGAGTTCAGAGAAGAGCAGAGTAAGTATACGTGCTGGGAGTTGTAGTTTCACTACAGCTATAGTGCCGGAGGTTGCCTATCCCTGCTTTAGAGGGTGGAGTCCTAACTAAGTTTTCACCTCCAGTAGAAGAGGGGATGATCCCAACTGGGCCCCCTCTTGCCCTGGGCCCCATAGCAGTCGCATGGTCTGCCGCTATGGTAGCTACGCCCCTGATGCCCGCCTACCAGTGCCAAGGTGGTCTCAGTCAGGCAGGTCCTACACTAAACCTTCCTATGTCATATGGGTATCTATATTTAGGAGGGCAGACCCTGCACATATAGTGTGCTGCTTCTAGTTACCTCAGTGTGCATCAAGCGACCAATGAGAGGAGGAGCCCACACACCTAAATGTACCACCTAATCAAGGTCGCCTGTGAGATAGGTGGGGCAAAAGTACACACAAATGCTACTTCCAAGATAGAAGTGCATTGACACCTGAAGATGCCACTCCTTCAAGACTAATTTTAAAAAAAATAATAAAACAGATGTGTTTTGATCAAAATATATTGGCTGAGAGTCTCAGATTTTATTATTAGAGTGAGGGCTTAGCCCATATATTATGTCACCTCTATTATTTTACTGCATTATTTTCCGTGATTTTATAAATGTAACCAAGCACATCTACATATTTAATATCATTTCGTGCAGGATGTTTTGTATCTTTTTCCATGTATTTACTTTTTTATTAGTCTTGAGAGTGTGAATGCACTTCTATCTTGGGAGGAGCATTCATTTGCACTTTTGCCCTCATATGTAACAGGCGACCTTGATTAGGTGGTACATATAGCTGTGCGTGCTCCTCCTCTCATTCGTTACTGGATGCACACAGAGGTGACTAGGAGCAGCACACTATATGTGCAGGGTCTGCTCTCCTGAATATGGATGCTATGTTATCTATCAGTGGCGTACATAGAGAAGTAAAGGCCTCATAGCAAGAATCAAACCAGGCCCCCACACAGGATAGAAGGGTTTTCGCCTAAAACATTTTCAATGACCCTTGGGTCATTTTTCCACTGCCTCATTTGCTAAAAGTTTCTTTAGAGGGTAGAGTCCTGACCAAGTTTTCGCCCCTAGTAGAAGTGGAGATGATCCAAATTAAGACTGGGCCCCCCCTTGCCCTGGGCCCTATTGCAGTCGCATGGTCTGCCACTATGGTAGTTACGCCCCTGTCACCTATGCATGTCACTTGGTCATGTGATGCATGGGTGACATGCTGGGAGGGGTCTGTAGAAAAGGCCCCCCCATAGGTTATCAACCTCTCTAAATTTGTTAACTGTGTAAAGAGCTATGTACAAGGTCTATATATTAACTATATACAGTACAGTATATATACGGTATAGCAGGTAGGAAGTCATTGACATATTTTAGGACACAACTTTTTAGCATTTTGTTTCCTTGACATTTTTTTCAGTACTGGGAATTGGTGAAAGCCTTTTTTTTTTTACTGTGTTAGATCCACGCTGTGTGATAAAAGTGAGATCGATGTACTTCATTTGAAAGCATATTGCATTCTCTGCCCAATGTTCCACTCTATTAAAAGCAGGCAGTAACGCCAATACCTGCTTCTCTCAGAAACATGCACAGAGTAGTCACCGTGACATTAATAGAATTAGTTTTTGCTGTTTTCTTACTTTGTTTTTCAGCATTTTCTGTTTTATTTCACATTTCACTAAATACGATCATTTGTCTTGGAAAATGGAAAAACTTTGGTTTCATTTGGTTCCAACCATTAACATATTTTACATGTCTTTTTATGTGCTTTTAAAACATTTTCACCTATCTACTGGAAAGATGATAACTGTTTGATTCGTGGGGTCCAATTGCAGATCATGGTTGAGCCTGTGGGATATAGAGAGATAACTAGTTCATCACAGAACACCTTTAGAGTATTTTCAGACAGAGGTTTCAGACATGGGTTTCAGTGCAGATTTGGTACCAAAAAACAGGAGAATCTGTGCAGAGACCACCTGAATCGCGCAGGGATAAGGCATTTTGTGCAGTTCCGGTGACGAACCAGGCTCTGCCAAGCGGAGGCTTCCACCCCACAATGAGCCCGGTGATGTCACTGGCACTTATGGGCGGGCTTTAGCGCTACCCTAGCCTGTAAAACAGCTAAAGCAGCACTAAAGCTGGCCCATCAGAGCTGGTGATGTCACCGAACACACTGCTGGGCAGAAGCGTCTGCCTGGCAGTATGTTATTGTAAATAAAAGAGCCATTGCCCTGTGCGATTCAGTGCAGGGCAAGGGAGCACATCGGAGCATGACATGCTCCGATGCTCTTGTCAGACAGGCTGCCTGGGTGAAATTAAGGGTATGTCCGGGTTCAGCTCTGAACCCGAACAACCCCTTTAATGCATTTACCGCCCAGACAATTCGCCAAGTCATGCCAGGAGCCTGCTAGTGGTTTAGCTCCATTCAATTATACTAAACCAAATTCAGATCTGCACCATCCAAAATGAAAACTCATGGCAGAAACCACAGCAGTTTTTGCCATGGGATACGCATCAAATTTTGTTGAGGACAAAATATCTCATGTGAACCTACTCTTAATATTCTGCAAGTGTAAGGGAATTATAAGGTACTAGCAGAAAGACCCGGCTTCGCCTGGGTATATTTCATCTATTTATTTAATGTTTCTGTGTGTCGTTGCAGAGAGAAAGTCAATGCAGCTGACAGGAGGTGATTTTTACCTTCATTTTTTCAATCCCTATTGGCTGCGGAGTGGGAGGGGTGTGGTTTAATGGGACACGGGGGGGGGGTTAAGTCCTTCATTTCAGGGTGGCCTGAATTATAGGTTAATGCCATGGTAATTTGAGGAAAAACAATGGGTAGCAGTGGAAGAAAACATTGCTTTGCGCGGGTATATTTAATCTATTTAGTAACATAGTAACATAGTAACATAGTTTGTAAGGCCGAAAAAAGACATCTGTCCATCCAGTTCAGCCTGTTTTCCTACAAGTTGATCCAGGGGAAGGCAAAAAAACCCTGTGAGGTAGAAGCCAATTTTCCTCACTTTAGGGGGAAAAATTCCTTCCCGACTCCAGTCAGGCAATCAGAATAACTCCCTGGATCAACGACCCATCTCTAGTAACTATAACCTGTAATATTATTACCCTCCAGAAATACATCCAGGCCCTTCTTGAACTCTCTTAGTGAACTTACCATCACCATTTCCTCAGGCAGAGAGTTCCATAGTCTCACTGCTCTTACCGTAAAGAATCCTCTTCTATGTTTATGTACAAACTTTCTTTCCTCCAGACGCAGAGGATGTCCCCTCATCACAGTCACAGTCCTCGGGATAAATAGATGATGGGAGAGATCTCTGTACTGACCTCTGATATATTTATACATAGTTATTAGATCTCCCCTCAGTCGTCTTTTTTCTAAAGTGAATAACCCTAATTTTGATAATCTTTCTGGGTACTGTAGTCCACCCATTCCAGTTATTACTTTAGTTGCCCTCCTCTGAACCCTCTCCAGCTCTGCTATGTCTGCCTTGTTCACAGGAGCCCAGAACTGTACACAGTACTCCATATGTGGTCTGACTAGTGATTTGTAAACATTTCATTTAATGTTTCTGTGTGTCGTTGCAGAGAGAAACTCATCCTCCCTCCCATCCCTGCAGCTGACAGATGTTGATTTTTACCTTCAATTGTTCAATCTCCATTGGCTGCGGAGAGGGAGGGGTCATGGCCTGACTGAGTCGGGGGCGTGACGTTGCAAGACCTGGGGCAGGGTTTTAAGTCCTTCTTTTGATGGTGGGCATAATTACAGGTCGATGCCATGGTAATTTATGAGGACACGCCATGGGTAACAGTGGAAGAAAACATTGCTTTGCACGGGTATATTTAATCTATTTCATTTAATGTTTCTGTATGTTGTTGCAGAAAGAAATCCAACTTCCCTCCCACCCCTGCAGCTGACAGAAGTTGATTTTTACCTTCATTTTTTCAATCCCCGTTGGCTGCGGAGTGGGAGGGGGCGTGGCCTGACAGAGTCGGAGCGTGGTTTCGCGAGATCTGGGGCGGGGGTCAGAGTGGCATGAATTACAGGTCGATGACATGGTAATTTATGGGGACCCGCAATGGAAAAAAACATCTTTTATTAGTACTGAATGGTCGTAGTCTAAAATTAGTCAATTTCATCTACGATTTTTGTGTGTCGTTGCAGAGAGAAATTCACCCTCCCACCCCTGCAGCTGATTTTTTTCAATCCCCGTTGCCTGCGGAGTGGGAGGGGGCGTAGCCTGGCAGAGTTGGGGGTGTGGATTATCAAGATGCTTCGAACGGTTGTAGTCTGAAATTAGTCTATTTCATCTAAAATTTTGTGCGTCATTGCAGAGAGAAATTCACCCTCCCACCCCTGCGGCTGGAGGGGGCGTGGCCTGGCAGAGTTGGGGGTGTGGATTATCAAGATGCTTCGAACGGTTGTAGTCTGAAATTAGTCTATTTCATCTAAAATTTTGTGCGTCATTGCAGAGAGAAATTCACCCTCCCACCCCTGCAGCTGACAGAAGTTTATTTTTCCCTTCATTCTTTCAATCCCTGTTGGCTGCGGAGTGGGAGGGGGCATGACCTGACAGAGTTGGGGGTGTGGCTTAGAAAAGCGCTTCGCATAGGTGATTTAATCTATTTCATTTAATGTTTCTGTGTGTCATTGCAGAATGGCTGCAGAGTGGGAGGGGGCGTGGTCTGACAGAGTTGGGGGCGTGACTTAGCAAGACGATTCGAACAGTTGTAGTCTATAATTAGTCTATTTTATCTAAATTTTTTGTGTGTCGTTGCAGAGAGAAATTCACCCTCCCACCCCTGCAGCAAACAGAAGTTTATTTTTACCTTTATTTTTTCAATCCCCGTTGGCTGCGGAGTGGGAGGGGGCGTAACCTGACAGAGTCGGGGGTGTGGATTAGCAAGACGCTTCACATGGGTGTATTTAATCTATTTCATTTAATGTTTCTGTGTGTCGTTGCAGAAAGAAAGTCAACCTCCCACCCATCCCTGCAGCTGACAGAAGTTGATTTTTACCTTTATTTTTTCAATCCCTGTTGGCTGCGGAGTGGGAGGGGGCGTGGCCTTACAGAGTCGGGGCGTGGCTTAGCAAAGCGCTTCGCATAGGTGCATTTAATCTATTTCATTTAATGTTTCTGCGTGTCGTTGCAGAATGGCTGCGGAGTGAGAGGGAGCGTGGCCTGACAGAGACGAGGCGTGGCTTAGCAAAAGGCTTCGAACGGTTGTAGTCTATAATTAGTCTATTTCATCTAAAATATTTGTGTGTCGTTGCAGAGAGAAATTCACCCTCCCACCCCTGCAGCAAACAGAAGTTTATTTTTACCTTCATTTTTTCAATTCCCATTGGCTGCGGAGTGGGAGGGGGCGTGACCTGACAGAGTCGGAGACGTGGATTAGCAAGACGCTTCGCATGGGTGTATTTAATCTATTTTATTTAATGCTTGTGTGTGTTGTTGCAGAAAGAAAGTCAACCTCCCACCCATCCCTGCAGCTGACAGAAGTTGATTTTTACCTTTATTTTTTCAATCTCTGTTGGCTGCGGAGTGAAAGGGGGTGTGGCCTGATGGAGTCGGGGGTGTGGCTTAGTGAGACCTGGGGCGGGGGTTTTAAGTACATCTTTTAGGGTGGCCTGAATTAAAGGTCAATACCATGCTTATTTATGAGCCCACGCAATAGACAGCAGTGAAGGAAAACATCTTTTATTACTACTGAACTGTAGTAATAGAAAAAAACGTAAGTTATATTTATGGTAACCGGAATACCTTTAACAGTGTCAGTGAATAGAAATGGATGAGATCCTCAGCTGCTGATAATTACCTGGTTGTTATGGAAACCTGCCCTCCCTGTGTGTGCCTTTGCAGAGAATGGCAGTTGGAGTTTAAAACCAAAGTTCCCAGTTGTAATATTGGCTAATGGAGATCATATTTTGGGAATATCTCGGGAACGGTACGTCCTAGAGAGATGAGACCTGGTCTAAAACCTTCCCGGACACCTGATGTACCTGTGTGCCGAATTTGGTGAAAATCGGTCCACTAGCTTGGTCGCGCATAGAGAACAGACAGACAGACAGAAACTCATTTTTATATTATTAAGAGAAATGTCCATGTTCAAGATTTGGAGGAGCCTGATGGTGACTACAGCTTCTGAGGGTTATCAATTAAGGCTACTTTCATACTAGCGCTTCTCTTTTCCGGTATTGAGGCTACGTCATAGGGTCTCAATACCAGAAAAAAAAATGTTTGCATTTTGTACCGATTCAGTTTCAATGGGGACAAAATGTAACTGAACAGAACGGAGTGCTCCAAAATGCATAACGTTTCATTTAGCTGCGATTTTCTTTCCGTCATTGGATGCAGAGCAAGATGGATCTGCCATGACCCACAATGGAAGTCAATGGGGAGGGATCCGTTTTACATAATCTAAGGCTAGTTTCACACTAGCGTTTTTGCTGGATCTGGCAGGGTTCAGCAAAAACACTTCCGTTACTGATAATACAACCATCTGCATCCGTTATGAATGGATCCAGTTGTATTATCTTTAACATCGGCAAGACAGATCCATCATAAACACCATTGAAAGTCAATGGGAGACAGATCCGTTTTCTATTGTCTCAGAGAAAACGGATCCGTCCCCATTGACTTGCATTGGGGGTCATGACGGTCATCCATCTTTCTCTGAATCCCAGGACAGAAAGCAAACTACAACATGTTGAGGTTTACGCAAATAAACCGAATGGAATGCATTTTGTACCAATCCTTTCTGTTCAGTTCAGTTTTGTGCCCATTGACAATGAATAGGACAAAACTGAAGTGTTTTTTTTTCCGGTATTGAACCCCTATGAAGGAACTCAATACCGGAAAACTTAAATGCTAGTGTGAAAGTAGCCTAACACAATACAAAATGGATCCGTCCACCACTGACTTTCAGTGGTGTTCATGACGGATCCGTCTTGGCTATGTTAAAGATAATAGATCCAGATCCGTTCATAACAGATGCAGATGGTTGTATTATTAGTAACAGAAGCGTTTTTGCTGAACCCTGCCGGATCCAGCAAAAACGCTAATGTGAAATTAAGCTAAGACTGAAGAACTGGGGTTGGACAACGGGTGGCACGACTCTCCTGTACAGCACAAAACCCCCTTGACTCTTCACATAGTGCACAGTATTTTAAAATTATTTTATCAGTTCAACTGCATGAAAAAAAAGACAGGAACAAGTTTAGAAAGGTTATCTAGACATCTGGAAGGTGAGGGTGTATTACGGTGGTAAAATTTTAAGTTCCCTTTTTGATACTTCACCGTCATTGGTTAATTGGCAGAATATAATAGTTACAATATTTATTATGTAGCAATCACTTGTAACTTGATAATCCTTGCTTTGGATTGTGGAAAACTGGATACCTCCCCAGGGTAATCATGTTCCTAACGGCATATATAATAATTATCACATTATTTTAGTTGCAACCATATCTACTTAAATCACATCCCCTGTAGGATTATGTAAAGAAGTAGGGAGGTGAAGATTACTTGTCTAATTCTTAGATTTTTCATTTCCACTTGGAATTTGATCCTCTATACATAGTTTATAAAGAGAATTATCATATTAATTAATTCATATTAGAATGTGTATACATTCTAATGAGATGCTGATTGTCTTGTTATGTGCACATTATATTATGACAAACCCTAGACTCCGCAATCAGGACCATAAGTCTGTGCAAATCTTAGAAAGTAGTTGAAAAAATAGTTAAAAGGGTATTCCCATCTATATATTAATGGCATATCAATATAACATGCATTAAATGTCTGATAGGTGCCGAACACACCTCTGGGATCCACTTGTATCTCAAGAATGGGTCCCCAAAGAGAATAAAGAGCAAGTGGGACCCCTATGAGTATTTCAAAATAGCCGAGAAGGTGAGTATGGATTTCTCCACAGGTACTGCAGAGCTGGAGAGGGTTCAGAGGAGGGCAACTAAAGTAATATCTGGAATGGGTGGACTATAGTACCCAGTAAGATTATCAAAATTAGGGTTATTCACTTTAGAAAAAGACGACTGAGGGGAGATCTAATAACTATGTATAAATATATCAGAGGTCAGTACAGAGATCTCTCCCATGATCTATTTATCCCCAGGACTGTGACTGTGACGAGGGGACATCCTCTGCGTCTGGAGGAAAGAAGGTTTGTACACAAACAAAGAAGAGGATTCTTTACGGTAAGAGCAGTGAGACTATGGAACTCTCTGCCTGAGGAGGTGGTGATGGTAAGTTCACTGAAAGAGTTTAAGAGGGGCCTGGATGTATTTCTGGAGGGTAATAATATTACAGGTTATAGTTACTAGAGAGGGGTCGTTGATCCAGGGAGTTATTCTGATTGCCTGATTGGAGTTGGGAAGGAATTTTTTCCCCTAAAGTGGGGAAAATTGGCTTCTACCTCACAGGGATTCTTTGCCTTCCTCTGGATCAACTTGTAGGAAAACAGGTCGAAATGGATGGACAGATGTCTTTTTTCGGCCTTATAAACTATGTTACTATGTTACTGCTGGCTGTGGGAAGGGGGGGGGGGGGGAGATAATGAATTAAAAATTAAATACTGTACAAATCATCAAGTGTTAATGGGATTTTAAAAAAGCTTCAAACCAGAACAAGATAAGAAGTTGACCCTCCTAACTTTCGGGTTTGGATATCTACAATGAATAATCTGTATTGTGCTAAAAAAGTGCAAATATCTATTTTAAAATTAAATCTGCCCCTGAAATAGGTCTAATATAGGCGTATTTCAGTCTAATAAATGACCCCCATAGTGGCTATTCTCCAGACCTATATCTTCTCAGTGATGGCATTTTGGGAGGAAAAGTGGATTTTTTCAGTGCATAATCCTTTCAGACAGGCTGTTGTCTGGTATGGGTGCTACATCGATGTGGGTGTCACGATGTGACAGCCATACCGGAATTCATAAAATATATCAATACCAATTATATGAACTTGAGATTTACAGGACAGAATTTCCCCACATAAATCCACTTCCTAGACCTTACTTTTACAAGCAGCATAATGCAGAGCCATGTTCACACTACGATATATAGCAAGCCACAAGTAGGCAACACTCTTCTGGAGGCCAACTCAAATCATCCTCGACCCAAAATCAAGGCAGTTTCCATCGGTGAATTCTTGAGGATTAAAAGGGCTTGCTCCAGGAACAGTGTTTATTGAAAACTCTAAAACATCATGAACAGGGAAAGACCTGATGGATCAGGTACGTTAGGCTTAAATGATGTGAGGGGAGCAGGAGTTGAATCCAAACCGCCCAGGTCAAATGGAAACCACCATATAACGACAATGGGATAATCCAACCTCTAATATTAACCTGTCCCCCACATTAAATGAAATGCTAGAGGTCCACACTGTGATGTCGAAAAGGAAGCTCAATTTTTTCCCCCTTACTCAGAATACACGTGAACCCTTAGGGGCTACCAACAAATATCATCTCTGGGTGAGCGGATGCACTGGTGTAGCCTCAATAGGGGGGATAGTTATAACGGTGCGCAATAACTTAGAGGCTCAATGTGGCATAGGCCCTCATGTAGCAACTTGGCCTAAAATGCCAACGGTCTAATATGGCCATAAACACCACCATAAATAATGCTACCTTCCTCCCTATAAGCCGTACCGACGGCTCAGCACTAACAATGTAAGTGCCTGTTGTCTTCTTCACATAACATCTCCCTGCACTATAGCTCTACGCATTTCGTCTTGACTCAGGCTCATCAGGAACAACAGGAGTACTACAAAGACAGACAAACATACAAAGAAGATGCCCTCCACCTCGTGTGGTGAGGTGGTGGCACCGGCACTAGGATGGCCATAATACGGCCGCTTACCTGCGCTGATTAAATCCATGGAACTCCTCCCTACAAGCTGGCAGGGGCGGATTGGCCATAGACCTTACAGGGAAATTTCTCGGTGGGCTGATGCCCAGGGGGCCACCTGGGCCCTCCTCATGGCCGGCCAGTGGAAGTTTTTGGTGATGTATTTTGTGATGGACTGTGGTATTTGGCTCTGTTGGGGTGGTATAATGTGCCACAATATGGTATTGCTGGCCCTGCCTTCCATCAGTTTGGACCCACTTTTAGTATTTTTTCCAGGGCCACTTTAAGTTCCCAATCCGCCCCTGCAAGCTGGGCTTGTTCCAGGCTGACCAATCGAAGTAAGGAGGCAGAACAACCCTTTCACACCTCATCCCGCGATGTCAGCCTCCACAGGAAGGACCAATTCACCGGAATAGTGTGATACACTTAGAAACAGCAGGGATCCACTGGCAGTCTCTACACAATTGCAGCCCGTACAGGTAAATTCAGTTTTTTTTTATGGAAACGTGAAGGAAAACTAGATTTTTTTCAGTTACCAAACAGATGTGGGGACTGGCAGCATTCACTGCACATGAGAGAAGCTTTTTGGAAACATTCTCTGGACACCAATTTCCCAAATAGTTTGAACTTAAAAAATGACTAAATGTATTTATATTGGCATTTGTATGACTGCATTTCGTTATTGTTGTAATTTAGGTTATACACAGTTTCAATTTACCATTAGTAATTATGACTTCATATGTAATCTGCTCTATGATTGGTCCAATTTTCTCTTAAACTACATGGTCCACACTATAATTTAGCTATGAGTAAGCGCACACACATGTAAAACGCGTTATGGTTTTTCTGTGAATGTGCTAATTTATGCACCCTTATTGCTGAAATTGTCTACAAATAAAGCTTCCCGAGGATTTTATGACACTGGATTTCTTCCTTATTCCTTTGGTCAACTATATAAGTGGCAGCCAGACTTGCAATACATGGTTGGTTGAGTTCTACTATGTTTTGCAAAGCATTGTGGGTGAGGCCGCCAGCCAGAGCCATGTTTTTCTCATTAGTGTACGGAATATTAAATGTAAAATGGTGAGCAATTCATCAAAACTTCGACTTCATTTGGAATTAGAATTATAAGAAATTTGATTTGACAAGAATGTATTCACTCATCTCTAATTCCTGACTACTTTATATTATGTATTGTGTAGATCGGTACCAATGAAGAAAGTTGGAGTTCCTGTGCAATACATTTAGGCCCCTTGCAGACGAGCGCGTGTCATGCATCGAGTCCGCAACGCAGCTCCTAACCTGACCTCCCAGCAGGGCCGTTTTAAGACATTGGTGGGCCCAGTGCAAAGATCAAGAGTGGGCCCCCCCCGCTCCACCCCTGTCCCGCCCCCCCCGCTCCACCCCTGTCCCGCCCCACAAACTCCACCCCTGTCCCGCCCCCACATGCTCCACCCCTGCCCCGCCCCCACATGCATTTTGCCTCCTTAAAAAAATAAACACCAAATTTTAGTTGTTTTTACCATATTGAGGCAGCAAAAGGCCTTGGTAAGTAACCTTTTTAACCCTATGCTGCTTGTATCTAAACATAGCCCTTAGGCTATATTAGTCATTGATGCAGCATAGGGTTAAATAAGTTACCCAACAAGGCCTTTGCTGCCTCAATATGGTAAAAACACAGCATAAGGCCTTGCTGGAAACATATAATCATATGCTGCTTAAATGATGCATGCAGAACTTTTCTGTCCGGTCTTTTTAATAGAATCTGTGACCCAAACGCAAATGTGAATGGATAGTATTAGACGTATAGCATCAGATGTCTGTTTAACACACAAATACAGAGCAAGAACCAAGATCACTACATACACACAGCACCAAACCAAACCCATAAGTCAAATACAGCACCAGAACCAAGTTCTCTACATAAATACAGCACCAGAACCAAGTTCTCTACATAAATACAGAACTAGAACCAAGTTCTCTACATAAATACATCACCAGAACCAAGTTCTCTACATAAATACAGAACCAGAACCAAGTTCTCTACTTACATACAGCACCAGAACCAAGTTCTCTACATAAATACAGAACCAGAACTAAGCTCTCTACATAAATACAGAACCAGAACCAAGTTCTCTACATAAATACATCACTAGAACCAAGTTCTCTACATAAATACATCACTAGGACCAAGTTCTCTACATAAATACAGAACCAGAACTAAGCTCTCTACATAAATACAGAACCAGAACCAAGTTCTCTACATAAATACATCACCAGAACCATGTTCTGTACATAAATACATCACTAGAACCAAGTTCTCTACATAAATACAGCACCAGAACCAAGTTCTCTACATAAATACATCACCAGAACCAAGTTCTCTACATAAATACAGCACCAGAACCAAGTTCTCTACATAAATACATCACCAGAACCAAGTTCTCTACATAAATACAGCACCAGAACCAGGTTCTCTACATAAATACATCACCAGAACCATGTTCTGTACATAAATACATCACTAGAACCAAGTTCTCTACAGAAATACAGAACCAGAACCAAGTTCTCTACAGAAATACAGCACCAGAACCAAGTTCTCTACATAAATACATCACCAGAACCAAGTTCTCTACAGAAATACAGCACCAGAACCAGGTTCTCTACATAAATACAGCACCAGAACCATCTGAGTAGTCAGGTCATCCCTCGCCATATGACCGTGTAGGGTGTGCAACTACAGCTCCCAGTATGGCCTGAACATGTGCAAAGGGATGCTGGGAGTTGTTGTTGCACAAAACAGCATGCTACCACCCATCATTAGGCTTCTTTCACACTTGCGTTCAGACGGATCCGCCCGAAAATGCATTCGTTTGCTTCCGTTCAGAACGGATCAGCATTGCCTATGTTTTGCCTATGTTTGAAAGTCCCATAGGGAACGGATCCGTTTGCTAATGTGCATTAGCAAACGGATCCGCTCCCATTCACTTGCATTGGAGCGGAGACGGATCCGCATCCATTCCGCTTGGTCAAGTCGACACCAAAACGCTTGCAGAGCGGAATGGAGACGGAACGGAGGCAAACTGATGCATTCTGAACGGATCCTTATCCATTCAGAATGCATTAGGGGAAACTGATCAGTTCAGGACCGTTTGTGAGACCCTGGAACGGATCTCACAAACGGATCCTGAAAACGCCAGTGTGAAAGTAGCCTAAGGGGTTGTTCACATATCAGTTTTTTTAACAGTTATTTCCATCAGTTATTGTGAGCCAAAACCAGGAGTGGACACTAAACAGAGATCAGGTGTAATGAAAAGATCTGCACCTGTTTGGTGTTTTTGACCCGCCCCTGGTTTTGGCTCACAATAACTGATGGCAATAACTGATCAAATAACTGATGTGTGAACAACCCCTTAGCTGTAGATCATCCAGGTGACTACAACACTCATCATACACAGTCAGTAGCAGAATAATCATTTCCATTTAGTTACTTACAGGTGACGTCTTCTCCTGAGTTCTTCCCCATCTGGCTCAGACCACCATGATGACTTCTTCCGTCCACAATTCAGCTCTGCAGATTTTGCCGAGAAGATCTCTTTATCTTCACACTTTACCAACACATCCTGCAGTCTGACACAGACTCATCTCAGTGCCACATACTGTGCCCTGAATATAACAGCAGCATTAGTGCTACACACAGATACGGTGTGTATTAGATGTAGTGTGTACTGATGTGTGAGTTATAATAGATGCAGTGTGTACAGATATATAGTATATACAGCAGTGTACTGACATGGGAGGTGTGATGTATACTGTTTTGTATACTATATACCTGTACACACTGCATGTGTTATACCTCATATATCAGTATACTGCTGTATATACTATATATCTGTACACACTACATCTATTATACCTCACATACCAGTACACTGCTGTATATACTATATACGTTTACCCACTGCATCTATTATACCTTGTACCTGATGTATCAGTACTCTGTATGTATACTATGTGTCAGGTGTGAGGTATAAAAGATGCAGTGCATACAGATATATGTGGACGGTCATATATTATGGTCACTGTGTGAGGTATTGGGGGTTGTAGTTAAGGTTCCAGTCAGTTTAAGGGATAGGATTAGCATTAGTGTTAGGGTTTGGGGCCAGTATTGGGGTTTGGGGCCAGTACTGGGGTTAGGGAGGAGTATTGGTGTTAGGGGCCAGTATTGGTGTCAGGGGCTACTATTGGTGTCAGGGGCTAGTATTGGCGGTTAGGGGCCAGTATTGGCGGTTAGGGGCCAGTATTGGGGTTAGGGGCCAGTATTAGCATAAAGCTACATTCAGACGACCGAAAGTGTTTAGCAGCCCACAAATTGTGGATCCGCAGAACACATTTTGCAGACCGCACAGTGCCAGCCCTATATAGAAATGCATATTATTGCAGGCAAGAATAGGACATTTGCTTTATATTTTTTGTGGGGCCACGGAACGGAACTACAGATGTGGACAGTACATGTTGTGATGTCAGCATCTTTTGCGGCCCCATTGAATTGAATGGGTCTGCACTCATTCCGCAAAATTGTGGAACGGATGCAGACCCAGAAATATGGTCGTCTGAATGCACCCTTAGGGTCAGTATTGGGGTTAGAGGCAACATTAGGGTACATTCACATGATCGTATTTCTATTAATTTCAATGGGGCTGCAAATCCGTAGTTCCACTCCACAGCCCTGCAAAAAAGATAGAGCATGTCCTATTCTTGACCGCAATTGCAGACAAGAACAGGCATTTTTATCATAGGGCTGGGCATGTGCCAGTATCCGTGTTTTGTGGAGCCGCAATTGTGGATCACAAAACAAATATGGTGATGTAAAGGAGAAAGTATTAGGGGTCAGTACCGTACATTAGGGTTAGCGGTCAATATTAGGGTTAGGGACAGTATTAGAGTTCAGTATTAGGGTTAGGGGGTCCAGGGTTAGAGGTCAGTACCAGGGTAGGGGTCAGCACAGGGATTAGGGAGAAGGACAGGGCCAGTATAAGGGAAGGGGGGGGAGACAGGGCCAGTATTTGGGGGTGAGACAGGGCCAGTATTTGGGGTCGATTCTAGGGGGTCAGGGGCCAGTATCAGGGTTAGGGGTCCAAGGTTAGAGGTCAGTTACAGAGTAGGGGTCAGGGGCCAGTACTAGGGTTAAGGGTCAGGCAGGGCCAGTATTAGGGGGTCAGGGGCCTGTATTACGGTTGGGGTCAATGCAGGACCAGTATTGAGGGTTAAAGGCCAGGGTTAGGGGGTCAGGCAGGACCAGTATTAGGGGGTCAGAGGCCTGTATTACGGTTGGGGTCAATGCAGGGCCAGTATTGAGGGTTAGAGGCCAGGGTTAGGGGTCAGGCAGGGCCAGTATTAGGGGGTCAGGGGCCTGTATTACGGTTGGGGTCAATGCAGGGCCAGTATTGAGGGTTAGAGGCCAGGGTTAGGGGTCAGGCAGGGCCAGTATTAGGGGGTCAGGGGCCTGTATTATGGTTGGGGTCAATGCAGGGTTAGAGGCCAGGGTTAGGGGTCAGGCAGGGCCAGTATTAGGGGGTCAGCGGCCTGTATTATGGTTGGGGTCAATACTAGGGTTAGAGGCCAGGGTTAGGGGTCAGGCAGGGCCAGTATTAGGGGGTCAGGGGCCTGTATTATGGTTGGGGTCAATATTAGGGTTAGAGGCCAGGGTGAAGGCAGGGCCAGTATTGGGGGTTTGAAATAGGGTGGCAGGGGCTAGGTTTAGGGCAGCATGTAGGAGGGCAGTTTATACTCACCTGTCCTGGCACGGTCCGCGGTCCCACAATGCAGACCCAGCCAGCCTCTTCTGGCGGGTCTCCTGAGGAACGTCGCAGACGGCGCGATGACGTCATCGCGCCGCCCGCGTCACTTCATCGCGCCGCCCACCGGCGGAGCCGCACTGGAGCCGGATGGCGCCGCCTCACCGCTACCTAAGTTTACAGGTGAGCGTGCGCCCCGGCTAGCGAACCCCCCCACCCACCTCTCCGGGAAATAAAAAAAAAAAAAAAAATAATTTATGTGATCGGCCGGTTGTAAGGGGGGGCCCCCCCCACGTGACCTATTGGTGGGCCCGGTGCAGATGCACCATATGCCCTATGGATAAAGCGGCCCTGCCTCCCAGCACTGACGGGGGTCACATAGCATTATACTGATTTATAATGCTATGTAACCCTTATAGTACTGGAATGTATTAGATGACACTGACATAACGATGTTTGGGTTATCCAATAGATTCCAGAACTGTAAGGGTTCAGGCCAGGAGCTGCAATGCAGACTTGCAGCATGACCTAAGAAATAACTTAGGAAATGTTGCTTCTTGATGGGAATTAAAATGGCAAATATGTGTCAAATGACTAAAGCAGAGCAGATAGTCAATAAATTTCACACTGTCTTTGAACATAACAATTTCTCTACTTGCTTCTGTCCCACCCTCTGCCATGATTACATAATGGAGATGAGATATTGTGTTAGACATACTGTAACCCCTGCTAAATGTTCTCTCATCTCCATAGTAGCAACAAGAAGACTATCAGCCTTCAGAAGATACAGAGAAGGAAAGTAGTTTCCATGAGAGACAGGACATTCAGGAAGAATTAAAAACAAAAAATAAAAGGGGGCGAACAGAGCGTGCAAATCTTTTTTGCAGGTTTGCATCTTAGATGCGCATAGACTTGTTTGTGGTAACAGATCCTTATAATGAATTGTCGGTAAGTGGCCTCTTTAAAAGGGATAATTATTCAAGAAAGAAGGTGTATCTGCAAACATTAATCTTCTCAGCATTACTCCGCGCTGGAGTAAATGGAAAAAGGTAAGGGATGTGATTCATGGACTGGCGTGCTCATCAGTCAGGGGTACCCTTCGTGCCGAGAAGACATGAGGGCACCTCAGTCTGGAAGGAGGGGTTGAAATGATGGGAAGTTGACAAATAGACACAGAGCAGGAAAATATGCAGGCAGGGACACAAAAGCTGTTTTGTTATTTAACCTTTTACTTCCCATGAAGTCTTCTATTTTATTTATAGTCACTAATGGCAGCTGATAATTGCAGAATTCAGCTTTGCCAGTATGACTTCTATAATCCACACATGGGCTTAGTGCAAGCTTGCTGATCAAAAGATAATGAGAAATTTAAGAAACAAAATCCATCAAGTTCAGATATTTAGTCTCCTGGGTCAAACAGCTGGATTACTTCTGTCTCTCCTTCAGCCTGTTCCTTTTAACCAATATGTACATAAGTGATCTTCTCCACTGTGATGAATATTGACCCTGGGTCACACATCAGAAATGGATGGACTACGGTGTTGTCTATTTCATATGTATGAAATGTATAGACTGTTTAAGGACTGTTTGTATCTTAAACTTCAAATACTGGCATGTCATATGGTGATATAAAGAGTTAAAGGGGTTGTCCAGTGAGAAACAATTCACTTTTTAGCAAGAAATATATATTTTTAAAGTACCTTGATTATTTTTTTTAAGCTTTCTACCTCTTCTAGCTTTTTCTGGTAGTCAACAGGGTTTGACTGTGTTCTGGCCAGTCCTCAAAGCTGCAGCCCCTTCAGCTTGCCCCCTCAGTGTCATTATCCTTCTCACCAGCCTTATACCGCCCCCTTCACGCCTGCATCATGTACTGCCTTGCCAGAAAAACTGTCTGCAGCCATCAAAGCATTCACAGCAGTCTTGGAGCTCTTACTCAACACACTGTTTGAGATTATCAAATGTCTGTTCTGAGGTTTGCAGTTCAGTCTACACATTTCCTGTCCTGTGTCAATTACATACAGTAGTAACATAGTATCATAGTTTATAAGGCTGAAAAAAGACATCTGTCCATTCAGTTCGGCCTGTTATCCTGCAAGTTGATCCAGAGGAAGGCAAAAAACCCGTATGAGTTAGGAGTAGAGATGAGCGAACGTGCTCGTAATGAGCACTGTACCGCTCGGCTCCCCTGCGCTCGCATGGGCGCAGGCAGCCGCTTCCGTCCTCCTCACCCAGGAAAGTTAGAAGCCAATTTTCCTCATTTTAGGGGAAACAAATTCCTTCCCGACTCCAATCAGGCAATCAGAATAACTCCCTGAATTAACGACCCATCTCTAGTAGCTATAGCCTGTAATATTATTACCCTCCAGAAATACATCCAGGCCCCTCTTGAACTCTTTTAGTGAACTTACCATCACCACCTCCTCAGGCAGATAGTTCCATAGTCTCACTGCTCTTACCGTAAAGAATCCTCTTCTATGTTTGTGTAGCAACCTTCTTTCCTCCAGACGCAGAGGATGTCCCCTCGTCACAGTCACAGTCCTGGAGATAAATAGATTATAGATAGATCTCTGTACTGACCCCTTATATATTTATACATAGTTATTAGATCTCCACTCAGTCGTCTTTTTTCTAAAGTAAATAACCCTAATTATGATAATCTTTCTGGGTACTGTAGTCCACCCATTCCAGTTATTACTTTAGTTGCCCTCCTCTGAACCCTCTCCAGCTCTGCTATGTCTGCCTTGTTCACAGGAGCCCAGAACTGTACACAGTACTCCATGTGTGGTCTGACTAGTGATTTGTAAAGTGGCAGGACTATGTTCTCATCACAGGCAACTATGATTATTGCAACCCATCATCTTATTGGCCTTGGCAGCAGCTGTCTGACACTAGTCTCTACAATTTAGTTTGCTGTCCACTTAAATTCCTAGGTCCTTTTCCATGTCAGAGTTACCTAGTGTTTTACCATTTAGTATGTACTGGTGACTTGTATTATTCCTTCCTATGTGTATAACCTTACATTTGTCAGTGTTAAACCTCATCTGCCACTTCTCTGCTCAAGCCTCCAATCTATTCAGATCCATCTGTAGCAGTGTACTGTCCTCTTCTGTGTATATATGTAGAGTATATTGTCCTCTGTAGCACGTGTGTGTGTGTGTATATATATATATATATATATATATATATATACATATATATATATATATTATACTGTCCTCTTCCATGTTAATTACTTTACACAGTTTAGTGTCATCTACAAAAATTGATATTTTACTGTGCAAGTCTTGTACAAGATGATTAATAAAAATATTGAAGAGAATAGGGCCCAATACAGACCCCTGTGGTACCCCACTAGTGACAGTGACCCAATCTGAATATGTGCCGTTAATAACCACCCTCTGTTTTCTATCACTGAGCCAGTTACTTACCCACATACAGATATTTTATCAAGCATTTTCATTTTGTATACTAACCTTTTATGTGGTACAGTGTCAAATGCCTTGGAGAAGTCAAGATATATGACATCCATTGATTCACCGCTGTCAAGAGTTTATCTCCTGGTTGAAACTCATTAAATTAGTTAGACATGACTGACTTCTTATAAAGTCATCCTGATATGGCGTTATTTGCTTATTTTCATTGAGGTACGCCAAGATAGCATCTCTTAGAAAACCTTTACAGTTTACCCACGATGGATGTTAAAGGGAACCTGTCATCTCCGAAACACCCCCTGAACTAGAGTAAGTGGTGTACAGTGTAAGTGACGTCAAGTCTGGTTATGTAATTTTTATCTTCATACTCACTTGCATTCTGATGCTGTGCTCCCACAAACCTGCAGTAAAATGCACTCAGTGGACTCCAGTGCTCACTCACATAATGGAGAGGACTCAAAGAAGAGTCCTCTCTATGCATTTTACTGACGTATTTTTGGGAGCACAGCGTCAGAATGGAAGTGAGTATGAAGATAAAACTTACATAATCGGATTCAGCATCACTTACACTATACATCCCTTACTCTAGTTCCGGGGGTGTTTCGGAGATGACAGGTTCCTTTTAAACTTACCGGCCTATAGTTTCCGGGCACTGTTTTTGACCCCTTTTTGAATATTGGCACACCATTTACTAAGCGCCAGAGATGAGCGAATCATTCAAAATTTTATTCGACAAACATTCGTCGAACTTTTCATAAGATTCGTATATTCGACGAATATATTCGTTGAATCTGCGTACAAAATATACGTTATTATGTGGCATTTAGCAAACATTCGCGCACTAATAACGAATGTTCGCTTTTAAAAGGTACGCAACTTCTTTGAACACGTACGCATAAGCGTACAAATTGCGTACGAAAATGACGGGTTTTGCTGGAGAGGAATGGTGGAGCAGGAGGAACGCTGAAGTCTGACCCCTGGCGGGAGTCTGACCCCTGGCTACATATGGATACTGTATCAGCAGATGACAGCAGATCATCCGGCTGAGACTGAGATGAGCGTGCCATCAACTCCGCTATGTCATCCACTTTCTCCTCCACTACATTTTTGCGCCTTGGTGGGTTAGCCCGGTGAAATACCGGCCAAGTATTGCGAATACTACAAGTAGAAGCTCCGGCTACAGGTCCTTTGGCACTGCTGCCCTGTGCCACCTTCTCCTTTTTTTAAGAGCTCGAGGTCTGGCTGGAACTGAACCTCTTTTGCTTATCCATTCCAGACATTTTTCACTTGACTCTGTGGCCCTGCAGCTGGTCTTTGTCCCTGTCTCTCTCCCTGCCTCTCTCCCTATCTCTCTCCCTGCCTCTCTCTCCTTGCCTGATTAACTTCTAGCCCTGCACTTGCCCTGCAGTATCCCTGATGTGTAATATGGATTCCCTGAACAATTACACCCCAATTTCAATAACACAGGTCTCAATGTCTCAGAACTTCACACACAGTGCTTCTGCTCATCTCAGCAGTCGAAGCAGAAGTGATGCGTCACTGGCTTACCAAGCCTGAGCCAATCAGAGCAAGCCCTGCCCACTAGGTCAGGTGACCTCTTTCTTCCCGGGCTTTTGCGCACGAATAACGAACTAACAGTAAAAGTTTGCTAATTACTTGAATTCGTACGCAACAGCGTATAGAGTAACTTATACGTAGCATTAGCATACATTTTATCGGACAAGTACGTAGCGAATGCGTAGAAAGCCTTATGAACATTTTCGAATCTTAACGGAGTGAATCACCTAATATTCGGAATCGCATCGCAGCTGAAAATTTCCAAGATTCAATACGAATCAACGAATCGACGAATAGATTCGCTCATCTCTACTAAGTGCCAATCCTGTGGAACACTCACAGTCATTGTAGAGTCCTTAAATACCAGAAACAAAGGTCTATGACATTACTTATTTCTCCTAAGATATGGGCCATCTGGTCCCAGTGATTTGTCTACGTTAATGATTTTAAAGCAACATTGCACTTCTTCCTGGGTCAGACAGGGCACTTATAATGGGGAATTTACTTTTCCACTCTGCATTTGATCTAACACTTTATTTTCCTCAGTAAATACAGTAGTTAAAAAAAAATTATAGCTTTGATTTCTCCTCATCGTTGTCTTCAGCTCCCCCTCATCATTCTGTAAAGGACCGACACCCTGAGATTTATGCTTTTTAACATTTATATAACTAAAGAACCAGTCTTCTTCTCCAACTCCAGCAGCATGATTTTCCAATCCCAGCCAGGATGCTACAGGGACTGACAACGGGAGAAACTAATATATTGTTTCCTGTCCTCCATACTTTCTTGCTCTCATAGTCTTTGCTGTACTATGAAGATTGTCTTCCCCGGTCAATCAAAAGAACTGTGAGACATTAGCAAAGTGCTTATAAAGTGAACTAGAAGAAGACCATGTCCAGCCTAGGAAGTTTAGAGTGACATCATCTAAATTTGCTCCCTGTTTCCTATTTGATGGGCCATGGGGTAATATTAAGCAAAGTCTTTTTAAGTTTTTATCTAAATGGGAAAAACCCTTAACATTCCACAATCTGGCCCAACCATGCTCAGTAGGGATGGCTAGCATACAATAGAAATTTGATTGTTGAGGGTATTAGTAAGTACAAATAATGATATTTAGAATATCCAAATTTATTTCATGAGAAAAACAAAGTAAAGGGGTTGTGTTGTTCTGCCAGTTAACATGTGCTGATCCCAGCCATCACTCTATAGCTGCTCTGCTGTAGTTCTCTGGCCATGGATCACATGCATGATAAACTATCAGTCTCTGAAGGGGCCACTACTCAACAAATACAGTACTTCAGACTTCATCCAACACCTTTAAAGGTCTCATGCCAAATATGTACTTGCCAAGGTCCATTTGGTTCCTTCTGACCACAAAGGTGTTTTTCCTTCTTTCTCTGCTAAACCAGAGTTCCTTAGGGTTTGGTTTAGCCCTAGTTTTAAGTTTAAAAGCTTGGTAGATGCAGTGAAGTTCAGGAGTAGGAGAACAGTGTGTAGGAGCTCCTTCATGAATTGGTCAAGTTCAGAAGATTAGTACAAATGGGATGGTGAAACCTCTTACTATAAGCCTAACTTTGGTGGCTGGTGAATATATTAGTTACTTTGGTCATCTGCAGCACATTTTCAACTTTTCCCATTATTAGCAAGAGAGTTTAAGATAAGATGCAAGGTACAGTTAGCTGAAG
>ONZH01022951.1:72500-74003 GCA_900303285.1 Rhinella marina
AGTAGTGTTCGATCGAGCTGGTATTCGATCGAATACTACGATATTCGGCATACTCGATTTAATTCGAGTATAACGGCGATGGCGCACCTAGAATTCGTTTCCCCTCCCACCTTCCCTGGCGCTCTTTTTCCACCAATCACCATGCAGGGGGGGTATGACAGGCACGCTGAGCACGCTGGCAGCGCGAAAACGGCGTCTACATGCATTGGCTGGAAAAACCATGTGACCTCGAATATTAAAAACTCAGCTCTTCCTGCTCGTACGCATATGCTGCGTGAACTTAGTCAGGGACAGAGGCTGGAGAAGGGAGAGACAGATTTTAGCTTGTTGGACAGGCAGGAGCGTGATTAAAAGCCCTTATCAGGGCTACTACAGTGGACTTCAGTGATAGCTTACTACAATATAGACTTTACAGAGAACGGCTGCTGTATTCAGGGATAGCTGCTGGAGTAGGACAGAGAGAGGCATTAAGTGGTGTATTTAGGTGCTCTGCTACATACCAAACTATATTGGCACTACTGCTGTGTACCTTGAAAAATACAATATATTAGGCCTTATAACCTGGCAAATGTTAACTTGTTGCGTTCCTCTTTTCAAGTAAATTTCTCATAACTGGTGTTCAAACAACCGTCCCTTGATCACTTAGTTACACGGCTGGTGTCCTTGAAAAAAACATATATAGGCCCTTATAACTGGCAACTGGTACTGTGGCGTTCTTCCTTGCAATAAATTTCTCATAACTGTTGTTCATACCACCGTCTGATTCACTAGTACCGCTGTGTACCTTGGAAAAATACAATATATAGGCCCTTACTTGGCAACTGTACTGTGCGTTTTCTTCTTGCAAAGTAAATTTCTCAATACTGGTGTTCATACCACACCGTCTGATCACTTAGTTAACACGGCTTGTGTTACCTGAAAAATACAATATATAGGCCCCTTATAATCTGGGAACTGTAACTGGTGGCGTTCTCTTGCAAAATAATTTTTATATACGTGGTGTTAATACACACCGTCTGATCACTGTTAGTACACACGGCTGTGTACCTTGAAATATAAAATATATAGGCCTTTTCATTGGCAACTGTACTGTGCGTTCTCTTGCAAAATAATTTTCATATACTGGTGTTAATACACACCGTCTGATCACTTAGTACACGGCTGTGTACCTTGAAATATAAAATATATAGGCCTTTTCATTGGCAACCTGTACTGTGCGTTCTCTTGCAAAGTAATTTTATATACTGGTGTTAATACACACCGTCTGATCACTTAGTACACGGCTGTGTACCTTGAAATATAAAATATATAGGCCTTTTCTTGGCAACTGTACTGTGCGTTCTCTTGCAAAGTAATTTCTCATAACTGGTGTTCATACACACCGTCTGATCACTTAGTACACGGCTGTGTACCTAAAATACAATATATAGGCCTTAACTGGCAACTGTACTGTGCGTTCTCTGCAAAGTAATTTATAACTGTGTTCATACACACCGTCTGATC
>ONZH01022952.1:0-50680 GCA_900303285.1 Rhinella marina
ACCAAACTGGCCCCAGCAGTCCGCCCCATCATTGCTGATATTCCCACCTCAGCCTGCTGCGCCAACATCATCCCTGCTCCTGTAATGGCTACTGGCCTGCCATTTAGGAAACCCAGTCTCCCGCTATAGAGAGAAACCCCACACTCTTGTTGGGTTTAAAGAGAAAATACTTTGCACTCTTGAACTTGTCTCGCTTTCTCCTAATCAGCAGGTTCAATTGCTTCTAGGACAACTTGAAGGTCCAGCTGCTGAAAAATACGTTCCTGGCCAGCTACCGAAAAATCCACGTGCTACAAATCCTCAACGTTTGAAAAGAATTGAAGTACAGTCACCTACAGAGGGTCGTCTAAAGTTCTATGACAGACGTCAGAGACCAGGTGAGACTCTAAGAGACTATGCACTTGCGCTACAGTCCGCAACAGAGCTTTAAACAAGCGACACCATGCCCGTCTGCTTTGAAGCATCATCACTACAAATTCATAGAAGGAAGTGGACTCTAGCTGATACAGAGCCAGTTACGCATGCTAGCAGCCCAATCCCAAAATGTCATTCTTGACTTCAAGCCTTAGCCCTGCGAGTAATAGGAATGATTCATCTTCTACTCCTACTCCGTATTCCCAGACCTGGCTGGTGAATTCCTACCATCTCACCACTACCTACTGTTTCACCTATTGGCAGGCTGTCCAAGCTGCACAGACCTCTACACCTGTTAGTGTTGGTACCACTGTTACTCCAGATACACTTGCTCAAGTAGTGGACTCTCTTTGCCAGGCTCTAAAGGAGTTAAAGGACACGCTGCATCATCCGTGAATCATCTGTAAGCAGGACATTGTCTCCAGAGCCCCGCCTAGCCGTCCAAACCCTGATAGGCCCCCGCCTGGAAGTTTTCCATCACGTGAACGTCCTTACTGCACCTATTGTCGTCGCATGGAATTACAGGTCCCAGTGCTTTCAGTTAAAACGGGTACCCGAGTCCAAAGGGCCGCCCCTCGGGAGGTGAAACCAAAGGCCCAGAGGGACAACAGCAGTGGTTTTCGAGATTTCTCTTCAAAATGCCCGTATGTAACCATATGGATAGACGGTGTTCCTCTTGGAAGCCCTCGTTGACACCGGTTCCCAAGTCACTACCATCTCCAGGCACATTATTTGAGGAACATTGGGATCCTGTAGTGTATTAGAGTTCAGGTGGTAAAACTAATTGCGACTAATTGGCAGTAATGGTCAGCCCATTCTCCAATTTAGGGCTACTGGGAGGCCTACCCATACGTATTGGTGATCGTGAGAACTACCTCGACAAGGTGTGATAGTTACTGAGGCTCAAGGAGTTAGGCACATCTGTAGTGTTAGGCATGAATGTCATACGTCATGTTTTCTCTGAACTGTTGAATGCCTTGCATGCCTCTTGCCATCTGCTTCCTCCCATTATAGGCAAGCTATCCAGCAAACCATAAAAGCGCTCACCACTCAGCAGAAGTTTGCCAACAACAAAGGGGAGATCTGTCGGTGTCCGCACCAAGGATGCCCGTTCAATTACCCTCTCAGCTAACAGTGAGGACCCTCATCTTGGAGCAGAGTCATCAGGATTGATAACACTGACTATGAAGCTCTTCTGGGATTCCATCGAAATTGATGGCCAGCCTCTAGCGAAAGCCAGCTAGGAGCATCGTAACCGTCTCAAAATGGTCAAGTTCCGGTAAGACTTGTCAATCTCCAGTGATTCACCAATTGAACTTCACAAGTTCACTACAGTGTGCCCATGTTATACCAGCTCGACCCAGAAGACATCGTGAGGTGAAGAGACCATCGCCTACCAAAAGTCTATCAAGGCCTCTTCCAAAGACTCTAACAGACCTCATACCCACTGGTGGGAGATGAACTCAGCATTGGAGACCCTAATACTCCCATTGAGCATAGTCAACGGTGTTACTCAAGGTTGGCCAAGCGACATAGCAAAGCATTCAGTAAACATTCCCTTGACTTGGCAAGACCAACCTGATTCAGCACAAAATAAATACAGGTGACCATCCTCCTATCAAGGGGAAGAAGCATCGGCCTATTCCTCCTGCCAACTACCAGCAAGTTAAAAAGTTTGATCAAAGAAATGAAGGATACCAAAAGTTATCCAGGAGAGTCAAAAGTCCTTGGGCCGCACCTATTCTCCTAGTAAGGAAAGAAGGATGGAAAATATCTGTTTTTGTGTGGATACAGGAAATTAAACAACATAACTCAATAAGACGCATACCCTCTCCCACGCATAGAGGAATCCATCGCTGCTCTGGGTTCAGCTGCCTATTTCTCAACTCTCGAATGTATAGAAAGATGAGATCTGCACACCCTTTTCAGCTGGGTGCTCATAGAGGACAAAATGTCACTGAGTATCAGAAGGAATCTATGGCACACCAGTTTTTTTCACTTTTAAATGCTTTTTATTCACATGTAGGAATTTCATATAGTTCATGATTTTTTAGTCCGGAGAAATTAATAAATAATATGTATACACCAAGTACTTTGCCGACGTTTCGGTCAACTCGACCTTTGTCAAGGGAAATCTGGAGAAAATGCAAAAATTATATACTTAGCACTTCATTAAAAAGTATGTAATTGCTCATAGTTTCAAAGGGTATCCAATACTCATATTAATTAGTAATGAATAAATATATAGATATTCAGATATTATGATGAGGGGTATACCTTTGTAACATATTGATCCACCTGTTCAAGAGGTGGAATCCTTTATGATAAGTCATGTGATAAATACAATCACAGGGACAAGTGAAGCTGTCTATGGTCAACGAACAGATAAATCTAAACAGTCATTAAGGTATTCAAAATAGCAGCGATTTAAAGAGATATTTGGGAGATTACCTTGGTATAACCTGTAGTATGTGTGCTCCGGGAGCGGACGCCACTATTGTGTGCAGTCTCCCCGATAGTGGGAATGTATGGGCTCTATGTAGGGACGTGCGATCACGTGACCGGGAGCGCGCATGCGCTCTCGGTGTCCAAACGAAAGTATGGGCAACAACTAAGGGCAAAAACTAAGGGCAGAACCATAAAATGGGGGGGAAATATAGGATACACGTTGTATCCTATACCTAAAATAGGACATATTAGCAGCTGTGGAATAGTATAGATAGTATAGATAAAAGCGTTACAAAGCAACAAGTCCATAATTATTAAACCAGCCGATAAGGGCGGAGCACTAGTAATCATGGATAAATCTCAATACACACAAGAAATCACGAGACAGCTCAGTGACACCTCCACATACGAACCTTTGGAGGGGGACCCCTCCTTTAAAATAGCCCAGAAGATTAGGACTACATTGGATCATTACAGAAAAATACATGTGATAGATGAAGATACAGTCACATTCCTCATTAAACACCATCCCATAACACCCGTATTTTACACTCTACCAAAGATACATAAGGATCTACATAACCCTCCCGGAAGGCCGATAGTGGCATCTACCGAATCTATATTATCTCCTTTATCAATATACCTGGACCGCATACTCACCCCACTAATCAAAACATCACGTTCATTTCTGTTGGATACTAATGACTTTATCACTAAAATTACACAATGCACACCTGAACCCGATTCCCTTTTGGTTACTATGGACGTGAACAGTTTGTACACGTCCATAGAACACGAGAAAGGAATCAGAGCAACCTCGATATTACTTGCCAAAGAATCTACCCTGAGTCAGTTACAACAGGAATTCTGCCTTCAACTCCTTACTATTGTATTACATGAAAACTACTTCTTATTTGGTGACCAATATTACGCCCAGAAGTGCGGGACCGCGATGGGCGCGAATGTGGCTCCACCATATGCTAATGCCTACATGACTAATTTCGAAAATGAATATGTTTATACACACCAACTGTTTAGACAACACGCCACGGTTTGGCTACGCTTCATAGATGACATCTTCTGCCTGTGGAAAGGTCCGGAATCGAGTATCCGCACCTTCCACCATTACTTAGACAGCATATATCCAGAGCTTGGCTTCACAATACAAATCAATCATGAATCAATAAGTTTTCTAGATACTACAGTACTCAAAGACCAGACAGGTAATATACAATTTGATTTATACAATAAACCTACAGACAGAAACAGTCTTCTCCACTTTACCAGCAATCACCCAAGAGCTACTAAATTGTCACTTCCTCGGTCACAATTCAAAAGGGTGGAAAGAATAGTCACAGACCCTGACATATGTCAAAAGAGATTGGAGGAAATGACCACAAAATTCACACAGAGAGGCTACCCACCACACTCCCTAACACCAATACCCACCACCAAGAGAAGGGAAAATACTACCATCTCCAAAAGAATTCCATGCATACTTACATACCATGCACTGTCCCCTCGGATCCAACACGCGATCAAAAGACACTGGCATATTTTGAGTCAGGCATACCCACAGATACCCGAATTCCAATCCTCACCCTTGACTAGCTATAAACGTACTAGAAATATACGGGACCATTTAGTACGAGCTGATATTGGGCCACTTACTAAATTTCCTAGGCAACGCTTTCTTGGTACCCCTAAAATGGGCACCTTTCCTTGTTTGCACTGTGCCCAGTGCTCGAGCATTATAAAGGGCAACACCATTACACATCCGTACACAGGAGTTAAATACCCAGTTAAAGGATACTTTACATGCGACACCACACATGTCGTATATCTGGTCAAGTGCCCTTGCGGTTTAATTTACGTTGGAGAAACAACACAGCATGTGAGAGACAGAATCTCCAAACATAAATCCACCATAAGAACAAATCAATTACTTTTACCTATCCCGGCACATTTTGAGGAGTGCAAACATTCAATCTCTACTTTACGATTCCAAGTATTGGAACAGATCGAGGCTCCACGGAGAGGTGGAAACCGAGCCTTGATCCTACGCCAGAGGGAGTCTTTTTGGATCCACCGTTTGGACACATTATCCCCCAAGGGATTGAATCGAGAATGTGATTTCTTTTGCAATGCTTAAACTAATCAGGAGTTACATTGTATTTTGTTTATTAGACTGAGGACTCTAATATGCATCTAACTATATTCTGGACTTGTTTTATTCTGACCCAATATATATTTTTCCTTACAGATTCGTTAGTGGGGACATATTCTAATTTTTCTAAGGTCTTCATGGGTGAGAATAACCCCCCCCCTTTCCCCCTCCCCCTTTTTCCCGGTCACGTGATCGCACGTCCCTACATAGAGCCCATACATTCCCACTATCGGGGAGACTGCACACAATAGTGGCGTCCGCTCCCGGAGCACACATACTACAGGTTATACCAAGGTAATCTCCCAAATATCTCTTTAAATCGCTGCTATTTTGAATACCTTAATGACTGTTTAGATTTATCTGTTCGTTGACCATAGACAGCTTCACTTGTCCCTGTGATTGTATTTATCACATGACTTATCATAAAGGATTCCACCTCTTGAACAGGTGGATCAATATGTTACAAAGGTATACCCCTCATCATAATATCTGAATATCTATATATTTATTCATTACTAATTAATATGAGTATTGGATACCCTTTGAAACTATGAGCAATTACATACTTTTTAATGAAGTGCTAAGTATATAATTTTTGCATTTTCTCCAGATTCCTTGACAAAGGTCGAGTTGACCGAAACGTCGGCAAAGTACTTGGTGTATACATATTATTTATTAATTTCTCCGGACTAAAAATCATGAACTATATGAATTCCTACATGTGAATAAAAAGCATTTAAAGTGAAAAAAACTGGTGTGCCATAGATTCCTTCTGATATTTCTCAACTCTCGACCTCACCAGCGGTTACTGGCAAGTACCTATGGTTCCTGAGGATAGAGAGAAGACCGCCTTCACCACTCCGATGGGACTCTACGAGTTCAACAGTATGCCATTCGGGTTATGCAATGCCCCTGCCACGTTCCAACGGTTGATGGAGAAGTGCCTTGGTCATCTTAATTTCCAAAGTGTCTTACTATATCTCGATGATGTTATTGTGTACTCACGCACCTACGAAGACCACCTAAACCATCTGGCAGAAGTGTTCCAGGTTCTTATCGACCATGGTCTGAAAATAAAGCCTTCAAAGTGCTATCTGCTCAAGCCAAAAGTTTATAATACAACAATGACAAGCATATATCTTAAAATAATGTAAAGTTTATTAAATATGTATTATATTAAAAAATTACACATAAACAATCAGTACATATATAGCGATGGATAAACGTCCACAGCGGATACACCACAAGATCAATCGCCGAGTCCTCTGGGTGGCACAGCTCAATTCATAATGATACATAAGTCACAATATATAATGCCCATTCGTCATACCATAAGTACATATTTAAAGTGTCAGTGCATAAAAATCCTATATAGACAAACATACATTACATAAATGCATGGTGCTAAAATGCAAGCCTACCAACCCCAGGCCCTCCACTCTGCCCAAGTGGAAGAACCACCTGAAGATGACGATTGGGAAGACGTTGAGATGCCTCCCTTCTATCAGAAGTTTGCAATGCAGAACACTATTGCTGCGACTCAAGTTGATGGAGTTCCTCAACAGAAGTCTGATCCCTTCCAAGAACCATCTAGATGGCAGACTATCCAAGATGAGTCACGAGTCCTTGGAAAAATCTTTGACTACCTCTCTACTGGTAGAATCCCTATAAGAATCCGAAGACCATACCCTGATATCGAGCGTCGACGCCTATGGACACAAAGAAAGAGGTTGCTCCTCAACAAAGGCTTAATTCTCAGAAACTCTCTAGATCCTGTCTCAGGCAAAAGACACCATCAAATCCTCATCCCCAGGCGTGATGCCAAGATCGTACTCGATGCCTATCATGATCAGTCCGGCCATTTCGGTGTCCACAAGACTGAAGCCACTATCCGCCAAAGATTCTACTGGATAGGAATGAGAGCAGACATCGAGAACTGGTGCAGTGAGTGCCCTGCTTGCAACATTTCTAAAGCCGGCAAGAAGGAAGCCAGAGCGCCATTACATCCTATCAAGTCTCACAGGCCAAATCAGTTAGTCGCCTTGGACCATGTGAAATTGGCCCCTACCCGATCCGGGTAAACTTATGCACTGACAATAGTAGACCACTACTCTAAGTGGGTCGTTGTGGTTCCAGTAAAGGACTTAACAGCTCGAACAACAGCCATCACTTTTTACAAAGAGTACGTCAAGCACTATGGTTGCCCTGAGTCAGTATTGACAAATCGTGGACCTGCTTTTGAGTGCCAACTTTTCCAAGAACTTTGTAATTTCCATGAATGCAAAAAACTCCGCACAACAGCCTACCACCCACAAGGGAACGGACTATGTGAAAAGATCAATCAAGTGTTCATCAACATGCTGCGAACAGCATCTGTGACCAAAAAGACAGAATGGCCTCAACTCTTGGATGAGTTGATTGAAATATACAACAATACCACTCATTGTTCCACTGGCTACTCGCCATATTATCTGATGTTCGGTCGTCAAGGTCAACTCCCTCAAGACAGAGCTCTAGGTGTCCAGGTTCCAGATACTATCAACCCCTTACCGAAATACCGATTGGGTGACGAATTCGAGATGCAAGAGAAATTGTTGATAGGAGAATGGAAGAAGCACATAAAAGACAAGAAGAATCCTACAATCAGCGAGCTACTGCCACACCACTAGAGGTCGCCATAGTAACCCTCGTGCCCGTGATATCACCCATGACAACCTTAAAGGTCCCCTGTCCCAGGATAGTACCCGTGTGCTGCAGCCCCGCAGGCAGCACAGTTCCCCCCTTCCTCCCCCCCTCTGGATGTCCGTGCGCCCCCCCCCCCTTCAGGACGGCGCGCCCGGCAGCAGCAGACAATTTCCCCCAACCCCCCTCCCCGTTCAGGATGGCCAAGGGGAGCAGATTGTCAGCTGTAACACACAGCTGACAATCTGCTTCAAACGGCCGACATCGGTGCTGGCACCAATGTCAGCCATTTAACCCCTTCCATGCCGCAGTCCTTTAGGGCCCGCTGTATGGAAGGGGCTAAGCATCGGGTCGCTGCGCTGCTGTGGCAGTGTCCCAATGGTTACCATGGCAACTGGACGCCTTCATAGGCGTCCGGCTTGCCATGGTATATGTAAGCCTAATCAGGCTTCTGCTAAAGGCAGGATCCTGATCAAGCTTAGGCTTCATTCACACATCCGTATTTTGCTTCCGTGTCTGTTCCATTTTTTTGTGGACCGTATGCGGAACAATCCATTTCAATGGGTCCGCAAAAAAAATGGAAGGTACTCCGTATGCATTCTGTTTCCGTATGTCCGTATTTCTGTTCTGCAAAAAAGATAGAACATGTCCTATTCTTGTCCGTTTTGCTGACAAGGATAGGCATTGTTACAATGGATCCGCAAAAAAAACGGAAACGCGGATGACATACGGAACGTCATCCGTTTTTTTGCGGATCCGCAATATACGGAACGGAAAACACATACGGACGTGTGAAGGAAGCCTTAGGCCTCTTTCACACAAACGTTGTTTTTGCGGGCTCCGATCCGCATTTTTCACATGAAAAATGCGGACCCGTTCATTTCTATGGGCCCGCAAAAAATGCGGACAGCACACCGCGTGCTGTCCACATCCGTTGCTCCGTTCCGTAGCCCGCAAAAAAAAATAGAGCATGTCCTATTCTTGTCCGTATTACGGACAAGAATAGTACTGTTCTATTAGGGGCCAGCTGTTCCGTTCCGCAAAATACAGAATGCACACGGATGCCATCAGTTGTTTTTGCAAATCCGCAATTTGCGGACCGCAAAACACAACGTTCGTGTGAAAGAGGCCTTAGTGTGAGTGAAAATACACTGCAGTACACTATACAGTGTACTGCAGTGTATTGTAGAGGCCTCAGACCCACTGGATCTGCAAGAACCAAGTGGGTCTGGGTCAAAAAAGTGTAAAACAAAAAGTAAAAAAAATAAAGTGAAAAAAGTAAAAAAAAAAAAAAATCCTATATCCGCACATATAATTGGTTACAAATAGAGATGAGTGACCCTGCTCATAACGAGCGGTTAAATGCTCGGATCCCCTGCGCTCCCCTGCCCGCAGCCATCCGGATCCGTCCTCACCCAACTGTAAGTCAATGGGGACGGATCCGTTTGGTGTCACACACTAGTCACATACCAGTGTTTGACACCAAACGGATCCGTCCCCATTGACTTACAGTCGGGTGAGGACAGATCCGGATGGCTGCAGGCAGGGGAGCGCAGGGGATCCGAGCATTGAACCGCTCATTACGAGCAGGTTCACTCATCTCTAGTTAGAAATGTAAAAAATAAAAACAATAAACATATTAGGTAACAGCGCTTCTGTAATAACCTTAACAACTGTAACAACACATGAGCTAACCCATCTGGTAAACGCTGGAAAAAAATAAAATAAAAACTGTGCCAAAAAAGCCATTTTTTATTACCTTACAACACAAAAGTGTAATACCAAGCGATCAAAAAGTCATATGTACCCCAAAATGGTACCAATAAAACCGCCATCTCATCCCGCAAAAATGATCCCCTACCTAAGAGAATCGCCCAAAAAATAAAAAAGATATGGCTTTGAGAAAATGGAGACACTAAAACATGATTTTTTTTGTTTAAAAAATGCTCTTATTGTGTAAAACCAAAATATATTCCTAAAAAACAGACATATTAGGTATCACCACCTCCGTAACAACCTGCTCTTTAAAGATATCACATGAGCTAACCCGTCTGATAAACGCTGTAAAAAAATAAAATAAAAAAGTGCCAAAAAAGCCATTTTTATCACTTTACAACACAAAAAGTGTAATACCAAGCGATCAAAAAGTCATATGTACCCCAAAATGGTACCAATCAAACCGCCATCTCGTCCTGCAAAAATTGAGACCCTACATTAGACAGTCGCCCAAAAAATAAAAAAAATATATCTTTCAGAAGATGGAGTCAGAAAAACATGATTTTTTTTTCCATAAATGCTTATATTGTGTAAAATAAAATTTTAGAAATGCACATATTAGGTATCGCCATGTCCGTAACAACCTGTTCTATAGAAATATCATGTGATCCAACCCATCTGGTGAACGCCGTAAAAGACATAAAATAAAAAATGTGCCAAAAAAGCCATTTTTTATCACCTTACATCACAAAAAGTGTAATACCAAGCAATCAAAAAGTCATATGTGTCCCAAAATGGTACCAATTAAACCGTCAGCTCATCCCACAAAAAATGAGACCCTACTTACGACAATCGCCCAAAAAATATAGCTTTCAGAAAACGGAGACACAAAAACATGATTTTTTTTCAAAAATGTTTTTATTGTGTAAATCCAAAATAAAATTGAAAAAACAGACATATTAGGTAACACTCTGTCATTGCAACCTGCTCTATTAAAATATCACATTACCTACCCTGTCAGGTGAACATTGAAAAAAGTATAGTATATGATATAATGTCCCTCTTTGCCCACATAATCACCAGCAGTAAGGTGAGGAATTTGGAAACATAATGTGTAGCCTGTCAGCCTTTCACAAGGAGTTGGATTTTCTTATTCTCCACACAGAAGAGTGGCTTTCTAATGGATCTGTTTCTGCCCCTCTGTTGAGTTGGTGCCCACCTCAAGCCAACTCACATACTGTAGGTACATGGTCTCATGAACTTTGAACAGTCCGTATCGGTCACCCAGTTACCTTAGGCTTCACCCCCAACACGGTGTAGCATGATTTCATAGGATCCCACCTCCACTATATTAAGCTAACCTTTTTTTGCAATTCTAATATGCACAATGACTGTCCCCAACTTGTAAAGGCAGCTTCTTTAGCTTCCAATTATTGTAAGCATACAAGGTACTAGTCTCTCAGCAACTAAGCCATACATTTCTTCTACGTATTTTCTATGCAGGTCTGGCTGTCCACTCTTTGCTTTTATTGAAGTCCATTACACTGAAAAATGAATAAGAAAGGGGAATAACCAATGGAGTGCACTGTGTTGTTGTACAGCCTTTAAGCAATGTAATCGGGCTATCTATATCTTTTCTCATCTTCCAGAGTTTATAGGAGATATACGGTAGCAGGGTCCTGTTTAGGAGTTCACATGTAGTGTTTAGCGAAACAAGCTTTGGATGCTTCATCTGATATTGCTTTGTTCGAAACTTCGGAATAATACCGTACAGAGATTCATCTCCGAACAGTATTAAAATGTATGGGCTCAATGAGCCGAAGTTAGCTATTCACGAAGTCGCGAGTGACTTTGTTGAATAACTTCAGTAGTTATTTTTAAAGTGTTGATTTTTAAAGTGGAAAAGCACTTTAAAACTTGAAACCGAACTTGGCTTCAGTTCCGAGGTACCAGTCGAAGTTCGGATTCAAGCTTCAAAGTGGTTTTCCACTTTAAAAATCAACTGCTGAGATTCTTCAACAAAGTCACGCGGGCCTTCACGTATAAATTATTTCAGTTAATCAGAGCCCATACATTCTAATACTGTACGGAGACAGATCTCCGTACAGTATTATTCTGAAGTTTTGAACAAAGCGACTTTGGATGAAACATCCGAAGCTCGCTTCGCTCAACACTACACAAAAGCATCATTCCCTTGTAGGTCATAAGGTGTCGAGTGTATCTTCTGTATCTGATACAAATGGCACACTCTAGCTCTTGGATCACCCTGCCTTTGAAATGGGCCCTCTGATCTGAATGGAACCGAGTTGTGCAGTCATACACTAAGGTGAAGTTTATCCACAGTACCTGCCCTGCTGGCAACCTTGGTGAAATGATCAACAACAAGAACTTGTATTCTCACAAGTATTCTACCATTATCAGGTAGATCATCACCGACTATAATGGGTAGACAGTGTAGATTTTGCCTCTTGGGGCCTGCTGCTCCCTAAGCATGGGCAGGCTGCAATGACAACAATTTAAGCCGAAAATCCAAGGCCACCCATCTAAGGCAGATTAAAAGAATGTTTGCAACCAGGTAAACATTTTTGTTGGCCCATTCTTCTCATTCATTCGCTGTAGGACTTCAGTGGTTCAGTCCTGGAGGTGTCTTCTTCTTCCTGCCCAGTGGTTCCTCCTACCAGAGTAGCAATGGCCTTCCACACATGCTTAGGCCTGCTTCCTGCTATTAATAACAAGGTCAAATAAACAGTTCAGCTCACCACTCCTGAGTCACATAGGCAGGCCTCCCACTGGGATGGTGCTCAAATACCTCTACTTCAGCTGCAGTAAGCCAATGTAAGTAAACATTGATGATGTTTTAATGCATTTGAAATAAAGATTTGGACTTTTTAGCCACAAGTGCCAGAAGATTTGTCCAGGATTTACAGCATAAAGGGTGGACTGAACTGACACAGCTAAGTCTGGGTCCTCTAGAGCATTGTGGAGATCCAAGAGGTGCGGTACTACTGCAAAAGGGTGAGCGAATACATGTCTATTTATTTATTTATTTTTACTTTACTTCTTTAGGCTCCTCTGTGACATACTAAACCCAAGTGCGGATTCAGGATTGAAGTCTAGGACGGGTGTGGAAAAACATCAACAAATGTAAGAGAGCGCAAAATACATTTTCAGGCCCCAAAATTAATTCAAACTCCAGACCAATACCTTTATTTATTGCTTCTCTCTCCCAGTTCCTCTTTACATCATGCTGCCAGCACCTGGAGATGTAGAAGGACTGGAAGTGAAAAGGTGAAAAATCTGTGTTGAGGTCAATATTTCAACATGTTACATTTATCATTTTCTTCTGCATAGCAGGTGTCTATTTTTGTTGCACAAATAGTCTCGCCTTGACAGGGTACTTGCTATGGTTAAACAGGGTCCAAACAGTCAGTTTTGAGGGTCCAAAATTGTAGCAGTCATAAAATGGCATCACAGTGACTCAGACCACTTTCTCCCTGCTCTGCTACACCCACAATACCTTTTCCAGAACACTAAGAGCCTGCCTACTCTTTGGCTTGGCTGCCATTCATGGCTCAAATATCCTTCCTCTCTTCTTTGTCCACCCACCCTCCTCTCTAATTGGTAGATTTCAGAAGCTAGACCACAGGGTACAGAGCAATAATGTCTAATAGGCATGAGCGAACTGAGCTTTGGATCATAAATCCAAAGTCGATTTGTTCAAAAACGTTGTTGTTAATGCTGTTTCCTTACAGCGTCAAAATGTGTTTGCTCAGTGTCCCCAAACTTCATGTTGCCCAAAATTGTACATGACTTCAGTGAATTACTAAAGTATTCCTATCTGCATATTTAAAAACATTTTAAAATAGGAATCTGAAGTGGGCTTTGGTACCAAGGTACCTGCCAGTACCAAAGCCCTCTTCAGATTCCTATTTTAAAATGTTTTTTAAATATTCAGATAGGAATACTGTACTAATTCATCAAAGTCTTGTGCAACTTCGGGCAACATGAACTTTGGCTACACCAAGCCAATACATTTTAAATGCTGTACGGAAGCAGCATTAACATCAAAGATTTTGAACTAATCGGCTACAGATCTATGATCCGAAGCTCGATTCGCTCAAGCCTAATTTCTAATGTCTAAAATTCAAGCGTATAGGTGAACCATGGGCAACAAGTGTGTCTGACTAATAGAGGTGCCCCAGTCCCCATACTCACTGTAATGTATGGTCCCTTTACAAGGGAAAACAATCTAGCAGATTGTCTGCTGATCGCTAACAGAGGAGAACAGTGCATTGACATGCAACAATCTTCTCCAATTCCTCCAGAGTATGAGAAGAAGCGATCACTAATGCCATTACTGTCTCATACTGTCTCGTTGTTTCCCGGCAGCAGATCGTGTTTACACAGCACAATCTGCCACTGGGAAACGATGATCTTTTGTGATGTACGAAAGATACAATTACTGTCAGGATTCGGGGGCGCTGCGGCCCTCCAGCGGATGCTGGGCGGGTGCGGGCGTTCCCATGTCCTGACAATTACCAGATGAATGAGCATTTTGTCTGCAGCTGGCCTCTGGCTGCCATCCACACTGCCACATCTACCCAAACACACCCCTTCCTGGATTTGGTGCATGGGAGGAGATGATCCACTCCCTGTGTTCTCTATGGCTCCACTCTTAGGCTACTTTCACACTAGCGTTTTTAAATTCCGGTATTGAGTTCCGTCATAGGGGCTCAATAGCGGAACAAAAAACACTTCAGTTTTGTCCCCATTCATTGTCAATGGGGACAAAACTGAACTGAAGACAACGGAATGCTCCTGAAAGCATTCCGTTCCGTCTTCAGACCGGAGAACAAACCGCAGCATGCTGTGGTTTTCTCTCCGGTCCAGGCATCCGCACCAAGACTGATCCGGAATGACCCCCAATGCAAGTCAATGGGGACGGATCCGTTTGGTGTGACCACAATGGTAAACGGATCCGCCCTCCATTGACTTTCAATGGAGTTCAGGACGGATCCGTCACCACATACATACATACAGACAGACATACATACATACACACACACACACATACACACAAACACATACATACTTACATACTCCAGGCAGGCAGGCCGCACATCTTCATGCCCAGGAGGCGCGCCGCTATGACGATTCCCTACAGCGCCCAGCAGAGGGCGCTGTGGGGAATCGTCATAGCTGCGCGCCTCCTGGGCGTGAAGATGTGCGGCCTGCCTGCCTGCCTGGAGTATGTAAGTATGTATGTGTTTGTGTGTATGTGTGTGTGTATGTATGTATGTATGTCTGTATATGCTACTGTGTGACATGTGTGGGGCCGGAACGCGGTTCCAGCCCCACACATGTCCCTGCGGCAGTCCGAATCCGGCGGTACCCTTCACCTGCCAGATCCGGACTGCCGCTAGTGTGAAAGTAGCCTTACTCTGTTAAATTGCAGGAGTGGTGTTAGACATCTCAGTAAGGTTTAGCATACACAGAACAGTTGGTGCAGTTGTTGATATGCTATTTAGCATGTCTTAAGGCTAGAGACTTGTGCAGTTTTTGATGCAGTTTTTTTGTGCCAGAGCAGAAATGGATGCAGCAGGAACAAGTATCCAGCAGAAAAGACGACATCTCCTCTTTTTATCTACTCCAGTTTTGACTAAAAAGGCACAACAACAATTGCCCTGTATGAACCTAACTGTAAATCCCAAGATGTAACAGCATCTCACCATGGATCCACTCTGCAATTGGGATTTCCAGTACAATTTGAGATTTCCATTGATATTGGGTAAAGGATAAACACATGACCACAATTTCTACCATGTCAAACTTCTCAAATAGTAGTAGAAACCATTTTCAAGTTCTACATGTAGGTTCTCTACTGAAGTTTCTCAGTTGTTTTTCATGTTCTCTTATGAATCCAACATCGCACCACATAAGCTTTGCTGTTAGGAGAAAACACCTCCAATAATAAGGTGCCATGAGGACTCCATAAAGCCTTAGGGCAACTTCACGCACTGGGGTTGTTTTGGCGACAAGCACATGGATTTCTGCAAGCCACATTCATAAGAATTAAACAGATTTTCTGTTACAAAAATTTCTTCCACAAAATGCATAATATTTTAATATTTGAAGTCACCTCCATCTTCTGCTATGACCAGGGTTGCAAACTATTAATGGAAAGCCTGTAAAAATAGGGGACTTTTTCCAGTGTCCATAAAATAAAATTCATGTACAAAGCTGGAGGAGGTTGTACAGGTTGCTATTAATGTACTAATGTACTTTTACAGATTACAGTAAATAATGATAATGGGTGCATTTCAGTATTCTCACTTATAGGCTTATTTAAAATCGTTATCATTTATTCAGATTTTCCAATTTGTCACTAAAAAAAAGTTACTTATCAGTTACTTTTGGATATGTTGTCCTGATTATGGTTATGGCCACTTGTGCTTTGGTACACCCTTCCTTAGGTGTGAGATGGTTCTCCCCAGGCATATTCACTGAATAATGTTGGCTCATTGACCCACGAAAAATGTTTCCACCATGGCAATGGACACAAAATTGCATAGCTATACAAATTAGACTCAGTTCACATCTGAAATAATGATTCTATTATGAGTCTCTGCCACAGGAGTCCAAACTATTAGAAAAAAATAATTCAGCATAGAACTATTTTTCCTGTACATGGCCAGACACCAAGGCAGAGACTTGACTCATCTCATTATAGTCAATGGAGGCAATGTTGGTGTCTATCCAGCACTACTGTTGCTTTAGTTTTTCTGTTCCTATGAGAGAATAGAAAAATGCAAATACAAATTCAAATGTGAATGTATCCATACAGATGTTTAAAAAGTGGCTAGGTACCATGGAGGAGATAGAGGAAAGTCAAGGCAGTAGAATTAGGGGAGGTGGAAAAGTAAAAGCACAGTTTTGATCATTTAAGGAGATAGCTTGCACTGTGACCTTCATCCAAACAACTATGACCTATGTAGCACTGCTGGAATATAGCCAGCTAAGTTCATTACTGCCAAATCAATCTACAGGTTTAATAAATGGCTTAAAAAATTGATGTTTACTTAAGAGTACAGTCACACGGCACAGTCGTGATGTGGTCATGATGCAGTTAGGAACCGCAGCCTCTCATAGATTACGGAAATAGACCTGGAACTTTCAGAGTTATGATGACTGCACCTGACTGACCGCACATAACACATGTCCTGTTGCTTGCAGCTGCTGACCGAATGAGATATAGAGTTGATTAGCCACTTGTAGTATTTGCTTGGGTGTTATTATTTTAAGTTAATCAAAATGCTAAAGAATCAGGAAAATTCACAGTTCAAACAATACCTACTGCATGACCTAACCACATCATGCCCGCATCATGACCGCATCACAACTGCATCATGACCGTGTCATGTGGCCATATCTGACTGGGAACAACTTAAGTCAAAAAATATTTTATTTGATTCATTGTAGCTCTGTAGCAATTTCTGTCTTTGTAAGATTTCATATACTAACTGGCTTTTACATTTACTTAATGCATTCTATTACATGAACTTATACTTTTATTATGCGCAATAGCAGGGTTAAAAGAGCCTCCATTTATTAACAGTGAAACAATGACTTTCCCTCAGTTAGTGTTTAGAGTGGGGTGATTGACAGTGTACAGAACTGTTATGCAGTGATGTAATTATAATTTTATTATTGTTTGATTTTTATCACTGTGTGGTGTTTGTTCTCCTTTTATATGGGTATGCCTTAAATCATGTAAAGCCAAGTGGGGCATTCAGGTGCCTATAATTCATTTCACAGCTGCTCAGCATTATCTTTGTTCTGTTCTCAGAGAATTCTTGGGCAGCTTTCAAGATGGCTTCATGCTGTCTCTGGCTGAGGATCATTATGACTAGCATGGGTAAGACTGTGTCAGGGAATAATCTGTGCTTCAACTAGCCATTAGTACATACTGCAGGAAGATCCAAAGAAGTCTATGAACACATTGGGATAATAAAGTATACTACTAGTGTGTCAATCGCTGATGGTATTGACACTTATAAGTTGTTTTTACTTAATTTCACATTATCTAAAAAACATCAGCATCAAAATATGAAAGTATCCACACAAGAACACAAGTTCATAATATAAGGATTAAGGTATTTCTAAAATTTAAAGCAATGTTTAAATCCTTATACCATACAAAATCAGGACAAAATATCAACCTCTATATGGTTAGAATTTACAAACATCGCAGTCTTTGCAGAGATTGTGAAAATTATAATATGTCATGCATATATTTTAATAATTAAATACAACACATTGGGAGAAATTTTGTAAAAAAGTCACACACTGTGTGCAGGGCACCGTCACATTTTTAAGTACCACTTGACACAAATTTCGTTGCAAGTGGTGCCACTTTCTGAAAAGAGTATGGTGGTTGAGGAGAGTGGGCGGAACCAACGAGCCCAACACATTTATTCTCATTTGCTCCTGTTTTCAGGCAAAAATCAAGACAGAACCTACAGAAGCGCCAAACTTCTGTAGATTTCATTCTGCGCCGGTGCAGGAGATTTCTAAGACTGCCTTAAAAGGCTGGTCTTCAATAAATCTTCCCCATACTACATTGCCAGGCTCCCTCTTTTACATCTATTGCCGCCAAAAGCCAACAATAGCACTGCAGTGGCTTCCAAGTCTGCCATATACAAAAGCCTATTCGTCCTGCCAGAAACTTTCCAAAACATGCAAAAAAAAAAACATTTATGTACACTGAAATAAAATTTCAAAAAACTACAACTCATGACACAAAAATGAGCCTTCATACATCTCAATGAAGGCTCTTTGTATGTGGCAACAGAAAGACAAACAGTTTTTCCAAGCAAAGTGTTTTTATTGTTCAAACGTAGTAAAGTATAAAAAACATATTACGCCATATGGTATCATACTATGTGACAAAATGAATTTCTCATGTTATTTTTATAGCATGGTAAATACCATTAAAATAAAGCCTAAAAAGGCAATAGCGGAATTGCTATTTCTCCCCCATGCAGTCCTCCCTCCAAAAAATATAAAAAGCTCTACGTTATACATACCCCAAAATGACACCATTAAAAATACAAATTTTTCCACACAAATGAACAGTATGTTGATGCAAAAATAATAAAGTTATGGCTCCAGTAATGTAACAATAAAAAAAAGAAAAGAAAAATAATGCTTAATCATTAAGGCACCAAGAGACAAAACTCTAATGAGTTAATAAACATTTATCAACATTTCTGTGAATTACAATTCATCTTTGAAAACTGGTAAGTGTTCATGGTAATACAATGTTATTGTATAGGTAACAAGTAGTTTTTAAAGAGGGTTTAAGGTATAATAATAATAATCATATATATGTATATATATTTTCCTATTATTTAAAATTTGCAGATGAAAGTAGTACAAGTATGATGACATTGCTTAAACTCTCTCAACAAATAACATGACGATGTCAAGATATTGTCAACAATAATCCCTTTGATCTGCAAACAATTCGGTAATTTAGATCAATCCATTTCATCTATTGCCGTAAAACATCTTCATATGTAATTTGTAGTGGAGGACTGCATGCCTCATATTTAATGGCAATCAAATAACATCTGTTTAATTTTAAAATATAGATGTAGGATTTATTAAATCCTCCTGCAATTTTTGCTTATTCTTTACTTTTCTCTGATCATTGTAAATGTAAAAAATTAATTTCCTGTACAGAAAAACATGAACGAGAATGTGAGTTTAAATGACTGTAAAATAATAAACACAGCCAACATTTCGGAAATTATGTTTTATTCGTTTTCTTCTTCCAACAAGTTGAAACGTTATGAGCATTTTCCAATCTGAAATTTATGACTCTAAATATACTGTTATTAATGAAACTCAGTTTATGATTTTTATGTTTATTCTGTAATTCAAATGGCTGTCAGTTTGGTTTTGTCCTGATATAATAATTCATTATTAAGAGAGGTGATACAAAGGATATTCTAAATTATGTGGGGAATTCACTGTGTTTATCCTATAGTAAAATGTCACATTTTGTTTCTCTTTACTCCATGTTGTTTCAGTATTGTAGTACGTCCATAACGATAAATACTTCACCTGTTTTTGTCTCTCATGAACTTGTGCATCTTATGAGTAAAGTCAGCAGTTCAGATATTTTAAAATACTTTTATTTTACACCAGAAAATTGTGCCTGTGTCATTTTTATTTAGTGTCAAATTTATGGTTTATGAGTATGCATTTAGATTGTTGAATGTGTCTAAAGCTGTGATGTCTTATTAAAAGGTGGTGAAGGGAAGATGCGGCACAGTGCAACACAATATATTCTGTTTGTTACGTAATGAACCATAGGGCTTTATACTATCAAAATTGTACACCACTTTTTAGACCACCTTTGAGCTGTTTCGTCCAAGGCTAGTTTCACCAGGTTCTTTTGGCAGGGAACAGCCTACCAGAGCTCTCTGGATCTGGCACTGCTGGATTATGCCTAAATGCCCACTAGCCCCATTAACTATCATGGGGTCCAAAGGAGATCCAGCCACAACCCAGCAAATATGCAGAGAAACAGCTGGACAAATAGGTTTTCATCTGGCCAATTATAATATTTGCCAGGTTGCAGCTGGATCTCTCCTGGTCACCATTGTTGTTAATGGGGTCAGTGGGCATCAGGTAGTGTCTGCCAGTGCCAGATTGAGAGTCCCTGCTAGAACAGCCTGATAAATCCCTTTAAGCCGAGCGTGAAACTAGCCTAAGACTGTGACAAAACAAGGTACAAAAGGGTAGACAAAAGGCTGGTGGAAACATGTCTAAAAAACACTTATGTCTACTTCTCATAAATTAAACAAAATTGTGGCGCATACACTTCATATTAGTGTGAATCACTATTTATATCACAAATCAAGGCACTTTCCAGGTGCAATCCACATGTACAAGATAGCCAAAGTGTAGTGTAGAAGAGGGTTACAATCCATAGCAGTGAGATTCAGTGATACATTGTGGCTTAACATTGACCCTTTTCAAGTTTATTTTAAGACAAATACTTGCCTCACTGGATCTCACTGCTATGGATTAAAAACTGCTCTGCTACACCTTGGCAATCTAGTACATTTGATGCCTCTCTTCTTTTGTGGATTACGTTATATGGCTAAATTGGACTGTGCTCATTTTGGCGTGTATAGAGTAACTCTTGGTTTAGCCCTGGAGAGCTGTCTGAATTCTTTTTTCTACTTTCCAGGCGCAATGACATTGATATATCTCCCCCAGCGGTCTTGTTGACTACTCTACTCAACTGATCAGCAATAAAATGTACATTTATTTTATACAGCATGGTGGCTCAGTGGTTAGCACTGGTCCTACATTAGAATCCAACAAAGGACAATATCTGCATGGAGTTTGTATGTTATCCCTGTGTTTTCATGGGTTTCCTCTGGATACTCCGGTTTCCTCCCACACTCCAAAGAAATACTGATGGGGAACTTAGATTGTGAGCTCCACCTGAGATGGCGAGTGATGCTAATGTCTGTAAAGCTCTGCTGAGTATGTTGGGGCTATACAAGCAAGTCAAACATAAATATATTGCAAATTGTTTGCATCAAATGGTTATTTATATTATTCATTGGAAATGCAGTTATGGTGGGATTTCTGAACTAGGAATGTCCATTCTGATTTATTGAAAAATCTTTTTTATAAATTAATTTTTAAACAAAGCCCTTTACAATCTGCTCTAATCCATAAGAATTTGTCAAATCAAAATGTTCTAGGTCTAATGGATCTCCTTTACATATTGTTGGGTTTTTTTGCGCACTACATGTTAGACCAGGTTTGTTATCATCTGTAGACCTATTGGAGGCTCTTATTTATCCTATTCAGGATCTAAGAGGCTGTTCACATCTAATTTTTGCTGTACGTCAAGCGGATACATTTGTAAACAGAGAATAATGTATAGAAAAAACATAAAAATGTATAGAAACATATTACTTGATGTACCCATAGACTATAATTAGACTATAAAAGGGAGTTCAAAAGTGCATAATTTTGACTGCCTGTCATTGTTTAAGTTTCTGTAAGTTTTTTTTGCAGGACAGAATAACGTATGATACCCCACTTTTCTGTCCTGCAAAAAAAAATATATAGAAAGGTATACTTTTTCACATTGCAGTGAATTAGAGATGGATGTAAATGTAAAGCAATGTTTTCCATATACATTTTTATTCCTATACATCCATATAAATCCATCTTATTCATCCATATTTCATCCTTAAAGCAAATCCCTCCTACTTTCTTCGACATGCTTCAAATCTTTATTTCAAAAACAAAGGTTTAGGGAAAAAAATATACTTTTTTAAAATGGACACAAACATATTGAAACATACACACATCCATCAAATGTATTTGTTAAAGTTAAACAGTTAAAAAAGTTGAAAAAAAGGATAGATAGCCAAAACAATTGCATATGTTTGTATATATTTTTAATGATTGTCTAAACATATCTGCTTGACATACAGCGAAAATGAGATGTGAACAGCCTGTACGACTGTCTGGCTACTATCAGCATAATTACAGGTTTGCACTCCTTGGGCTCATATAGAGATGAGCGAATCATGCAAAATTTTATTTGCCAAACATTCGCCGAACTTTTCCTAAGATTCGTATATTTGACAAATAGATTCGCTGAATTTGCGTACAAAATATATGTAATTATATGGCTTATAGCGAATATTCGCGCACTAATAACGAACGTTCAGGTAAAAAGGTACGCAACCTCTTTGAACACGTACGCATAAGCGTACAAATTGCGTACGAAAATGACGGGCTTTGCTGGAGAGGAATGGTGGAGCAGGAGGAACGCTCTGAGTCTGACCCCTAGCTTCATATGGATACTGTATCAGCAGAGGACAGCAGATCATCCGGCTGAAACTGAGATGAGTGTGCCATCCATTCCACTACCTCATCCACTTTCTCCTCCACTACACTTTTGCGCCTTGGTGGGTTAGCCTGGTGGAACAACGGCCAAGTATTGCAAATACTATTAGTAGATGCTCCGGCTACAGGTTATTTGGCACTTCTGCCCTGTGCCACCTTCTCCTTTTTTTAGAGCTCGAGGTCTGGCTGGAACTGGACCCCTTTTGCTTATCCATTCCAGACATTTTTCAATTCACTCTGTGGCCCTGCAGCTGGTCTTTGTCCCTGTATCTCCCTGTCTCTCCCTATCTTTCCCTGTCTCTCTCTCCATGCCTGATTAATTACTAGCCCTGAACTGGTCCTGCACTTGCCCTGCAGTATCCCTGATATGTGTAATATGGATTCCCAGAGCAATTACACCCCAATTTTCACAAAACAGGTCTCAGAGTCTCAGAACTTCACACACAGTGCTTCTGTTCGTCTCAGCAGTCGCAGCAGAAGTGATGCGTCACTGGTAGAGATGAGCGAGCATGCTCGTCCGAGCTTGGTGCTTGTTCGAGTATTAGGGTACTCGTAAGTGCTTGCTGCTCGGACGAGTATCTCGCCATGCTCGAGGAAATGGCAACTTCCGCATCGTGCTTTTTAGGCGCCTAAAAACACAGCCAATCACAAGCCAGGAGACTCTGCGGTACACCCAGCATCACGTGGGGCCCTTACATGTCGATAGCAGGGGTTGGCTGGCCTGATCAGGTGACCCTGGAATATACTACCAACTGGCCGCGGTGCTCGGCTCAGATGCCGTCTGGATGTCGTTAGGGATAGAGCTGCTGCCTTTCAGGGACAGTGTTAGGGCCTGCATTTAGTTCTCTGTTAGGCAGGAATCACCCACAAAGAACCCAACAGCCCTTCTAAGGGCTAGAAGACTTTTTTTTTTTTGTCACTTGGCTGGCTGGCACTAGTAATGCAGCTATCGCCATGTATAACCCCCTTTTATTTTTTTATGCTATATCTCAGTGATACAAATCCATTGCACACAGCAGTGTGGAACCATTCTGTGTGTCACAGTTCAGTACACTCACTATTTTCCGTCCAGGTGACACTTTCTGTATGTCACCGAATACAACCAAGTCATTTGCTGCCTGTCACGTGTATGGCTTGATCCCAAAAATCTCTGTGCGACATTTGTCTGGGTCACAGTCTAAATAGCTACCGTCAGTAGGGTGTCAGTTAGCTCTACGATAGTTTCTGCACGTCACGTTCCCAAAAAAACAAAAATCCAAAACAAAATATACCAAAAAAATTAGTTTTTTTGTTGTTTTAGCTCAGTGATACAAATCCATTTCACACAGCTGCGTGTAACCTTTTATGTGTGTGACAGTTCAGCACACTCACTCCAAACCGTATATTCTGTCCAGGTGACATTTTCTGTACGTCACCGAATACAACCAAGTCATTTGCTACCTGTCACGTGTAAAGCTTGATCCTAAAAATCTCTGTGCGACATTTGTCTGGGTCGCAGTCTAAATAGCCACCGTCAGTAGGGTGTCAGTCAGCTGTACGATAGTTTCTGCATGTCACGTTCCCAAAAAAACAAAACTAAAAAAAAATATAAAAAAAAATATAGAAAAAAAATTAGTTTTTTTGTTGTTTTAGCTGAGTGATACAAATCCATTTCACACAGCTGCGTGTAACCTTTCTGTGTGTGACAGTTTAGCACACTCACTCCAAACCATATATTCTGTCCAGGTGACACTTTCTGTACGTCACCGAATACAACCAAGTCATTTGCTACCTGTCACGTGTAAAGCTTGATCCTAAAAATCTCTGTGCGACATTTGTCTGGGTCGCAGTCTAAATAGCCACCCTCAGTAGGGTGTCAGTCAGCTGTACGATAGTTTCTGCGCGTCACGTTCCCAAAAAAACAAAACTAAAAAAAAATATAAAAAAATATAGAAAAAAAATTAGTTTTTTTGTTGTTTTAGCTGAGTGATACAAATCCAATTCACACAGCTGCGTGTAACCTTTCTGTGTGTCACAGTTCAGCACACTCGCTCCAATCCGTATATTCTGTCCAGGTGACACTTTCTGTACGTCACCGAATACAACCAAGTCATTTGCTACCTGTCACGTGTAAAGCTTGATCCTAAAAATCTCTGTGCGACATTTTTCTGGGTCGCAGTCTAAATAGCCACCCTCAGAAGGGTGTCAGTCAGCTGTACAATAGTTTCTGCACGTCACGTTCCCAAAAAAACAAAACTAAAAAAAAATATAAAAAAAAATATAGAAAAAAAATTAGTTTTTTTGTTATTTTAGCTGAGTGATACAAATCCATTTCACACAGCTGCGTGTAACCTTTCTGTGTGTGACAGTTCAGCACACTCACTCCAAACCGTATATTCTGTCCAGGTGACACTTTCTGTACGTCACCGAATACAACCAAGTCATTTGCTACCTGTCACGTGTAAAGCTTGATCCTAAAAATCTCTGTGCGACATTTGTCTGGGTCGCAGTCTAAATAGCCACCCTCAGTAGGGTGTCAGTCAGCTGTACGATAGTTTCTGCACGTCACGTTCCCAAAAAAACAAAACTAAAAAAAAATATAAAAAAAAATATAGAAAAAAAATTAGTTTTTTAGTTGTTTTAGCTGAGTGATACAAATCCATTTCACACAGCTGCGTGTAACCTTTCTGTGTGTGACAGTTCAGCACACTCACTCCAAACCGTATATTCTGTCCAGGTGACACTTTCTGTACGTCACCGAATACAACCAAGTCATTTGCTACCTGTCACGTGTAAAGCTTGATCCTAAAAATCTCTGTGCGACATTTGTCTGGGTCGCAGTCTAAATAGCCACCCTCAGTAGGGTGTCAGTCAGCTGTACGATAGTTTCTGCACGTCACGTTCCCAAAAAAACAAAACTAAAAAAAAATATAAAAAAAAATATAGAAAAAAAATTAGTTTTTTAGTTGTTTTAGCTGAGTGATACAAATCCATTTCACACAGCTGCGTGTAACCTTTCTGTGTGTGACAGTTCAGCACACTCACTCCAAACCGTATATTCTGTCCAGGTGACACTTTCTGTACGTCACCGAATACAACCAAGTCATTTGCTACCTGTCACGTGTAAAGCTTGATCCTAAAAATCTCTGTGCGACATTTGTCTGGGTCGCAGTCTAAATAGCCACCCTCAGTAGGGTGTCAGTCAGCTGTACGATAGTTTCTGCACGTCACGTTCCCAAAAAAACAAAACTAAAAAAAAAATATTAAAAAAAATATAGAAAAAAAATTAGTTTTTTAGTTGTTTTAGCTGAGTGATACAAATCCATTTCACACAGCTGCGTGTAACCTTTCTGTGTGTGACAGTTCAGCACACTCACTCCAAACCGTATATTCTGTCCAGGTGACACTTTCTGTACGTCACTAAATTAGACCAGACTGAACAAGTTTGTGGGTTTCAGTACACAAGGCCCATTTATTTTATTTTTTTTATAGAATACACTTATATACAGAAAATGTTGAACCCCAGGGCTAAGGGTCGAGGATGAGGGCGTGGGCGTGGGCATTCAATTACTGAAGGGGGCAGAGGCCGTGGTCCTGGGCAGGGTGAGACAGTACCTGCTGATGAGGGAGCTGTGGAATGCCGCAGAGCTACACTCCCTAGCTTCATGTCTCAACTTACAGGGACACATGGTAGAGAACTGTTGAAACCACAACAGTGCGAACAGCTGATGTCGTGGATTGCGGACAATGCTTCAAGTAATTTGTCCACCAGTCAGTCTTCCACGCAGTCCACCCACGTTACCCAAGGGAGCACTCCTCTGGCTCCTCCACCTCAACCTCCTTCCCCCCAGTCTGCCCCCTCCCAGGAAAATTTGGAATGCGATCCGGCATACTCTCAGGAACTGTTTTCTGGACCCTTCCCAGAGTCACAAACCACTTCTCAGGTTGCTGCTGACCTCTTTCCCGATGCCCAAATTTTCCAACTGTCGCAGTCTGTGGGTGATGATAATGATGATGATGACAATGTTGAGTTAGTGGAAGAAGTTTGTAAAGAGGTGTCGGACGATGAGGAGACACGGTTGTCAGACAGTGGTGAAGTTGTTGTAAGGGGTGGAATTCCGAGGGGGGAGCAGACTGAAGAATCGGAGGATGATGAGGTGACTGACCCAAGCTGGGTTGATATGCCGAGTGAAGACAGTGCTTCTGAGGCGGAGGCGAGTGCTGCACCAGAACAGGTTGTAAGAGGCAGTGGTGTGGCCAGAGGGAGAAGCAGGACCAGAGCTGGTGCATCAGCAGCAACTGTTTCACGTAGTGAAGCTCCCGTGGCGAGGCCTAGATGTTCGCAAGTCTGGAGGTTCTTTAAAGAAAGTGAGGATGACCGACGGACTGTGGTGTGGAACCTGTGCCACACCAGGATCAGCAGGGGTGCCACCACTACTAGCCTAACCACCACCAGCATGCGCAGGCATATGAGTGCTAAACACCCCACTCAATGGAACCAAGGCCGTTCACCACCTCCTGCGGGTCACACCACTGCTCCTTCCCCTGTGTCACTCGCTGCCTCTGCTAGTCAACCCCCTGCGTCACTCGCTGCCTCTGCTAGTCAACCCCCTGCCCAGGACCCCGGCACGAGCGCCTCCCGCCGGAAAACCACACCTTCGCCTCCACGATCCTCCACAGTGTCCACCAACGTGTCCCAGCGTAGCGTTCAGTTGTCTTTACAGCAGACGCTGGAGCGCAAGAGGAAATACAGTTCCACCCACCCACATGCCCAAGCCCTCAACGTCCACATCTCCAAATTGCTTAGCCTGGAGATGCTGCCCTATAGGCTGGTAGAGACCGAGGCCTTTCGCAATCTCATGGCGGTGGCTGCCCCTCGGTATTCGGTCCCCAGCCGCCACTATTTTTCCCGATGTGCCGTCCCAGCCCTACACCAGCACGTGTCACAGAACATCATCCGTGCCCTGACCAAAGCTGTTTCTGAGAAGGTCCACCTAACCACGGACACGTGGACAAGTGCTGCCGGGCAGGGACACTATATCTCACTGACGGCACATTGGGTTAACTTGGTGGAGGCTGGGACCGAGAATGACCCTGTGGCCGCTCATGTACTGCCCACACCGAGGATTGCGGGGCCTACCTCGGTCACGGTCTCTCAGACGTACTATGCCTCCTCCTCCTCCTCCGACCCCTCCTCCTCCACCGAATTACCATCCGTGGGCACGGCGCCTTCAGTCGGTAGCTCTAGGCGCAGCAGCAGTGCCGTGGGTAAGCGCCAGCAGGCGGTGCTCAAACTGCTGAGCTTAGGTGACAAAAGGCACACCGCCCAAGAGCTGTTACAGGGCATCACGGCGCAGACCGATGTGTGGCTGGCACCGCTGAACCTCAAGCCAGGCATGGTTGTGTGTGACAACGGGCGTAACCTGGTGGCGGCTCTGCAACTCGGCAGACTGACACATGTGCCATGCCTGGCCCACGTGTTCAATCTTATAGTTCAGCGGTTCCTCAAGACATACCCCAATCTGTCTGATTTGCTCACCAAGGTGCGCCGCATCTGTGTGCATTTCCGCAAGTCGACCACAGATGCTGCCACTCTCAGGGCAGCGCAGCACCGCCTACAACTGCCCGCTCACCGACTGTTGTGCGATGTGCCCACGAGATGGAATTCTACATTAAACATGTATAAAGAGTTTACCAGCAGCGCAGAGCAATTGTAGACTGCCAGATGTCAACTTCCACAAGAACTGGTAGTCAGGTCAGTCAGATTCCTCAAGTCTACAATGAGGAGTGGACGTGGATGTCTGATATCTGCCAGGTGTTGAGCAACTTTGAGGAGTCAACACAGATGGTCAGCGGCGATGCCGCCATTATCAGCCTCACCATCCCGCTGCTTTGCCTGTTGAAAAACTCACTGCTCAGCATCAAGTCGGATGCTTTGCGCTTGTCACAAGAGACGGTGGAGGAAGATACGTCGCTTGATAGCCAGAGCACCCTCCGGTCTGTTTCTCAGCGCGTATCGGAGGAGGGGGATGAGGATGAGGAGGAAGAGGAGGAGAATGTCGGCGAGACAGTAGAGGGTACCAGTGCTCAGTCCTTAACTCTTGAGTGTGTATGGGCTGAAGAGGAGGACTTGGAGGAGGAGGAGGAGGAGGAAATGGAGAGTCAGGCCAGTGAGGAGAGGGAATTCTTGCGTGTTGGGACTCTGGCGCACATGGCAGACTTCATGTTAGGCTGCCTATCTCGTGACCCTCGCGTTAGAAGAATTTTTTCAATCACCGATTACTGGGTGTTCACTCTCCTGGACCCACGGTACAAGCAGAACCTTTCCACTCTCATCCCTGCAGAGGAAAGGAGTATGAGAGTGAATAAATATCAACAGGCCCTGGTGCACAAGCTGAAACAATTCTTCCCATCTGACGCCGCTAGTGGCAGAGGGCATGGTTCTGTGGGCCAAGTAGCGGGGGAGAGGAGGCGAGCAGGCAGCTTGTCCAGCACTGGCAGGGGAACGCTCTCCAAGGCCTTTGCCACTTTTATGTCACCCCAACAAGACACTGTCACCTGTCCCCAGTCTAGGCAGAGTAGGGGGGAGCTGTACAGAAAGATGGTGAGGGAGTACCTAGCTGACCATACCAACGTCCGTAGCGATCACTCTGCTCCATACAACTACTGGGTTTCAAAGCTGGACACGTGGCCTGAACTGGCGCTGTATGCCTTGGAGGTGCTGGCCTGCCCTGCCGCTAGCGTGCTGTTAGAGCGGGTATTCAGTGCAGCTGGTGGCGTCATCACCGATAAGCGTACACGCCTGTCAACTGACAGCGCTGACAGGCTGACGCTTATTAAAATGAACAAAGCCTGGATTTCACCGGAATTCAAATCTCCTCCGGGGGAAAGCAGCTAAAGATTTAAATAACTTATGTATCCGATTCCTCTTCTCTACTCCTCCTCCTCCTCCATATCGTCTTTGCCTAACGCTGACCCAAAAAACGCCATCTTTTAGAGGTCCAACTGGCACTCTTTTACCACAATTTTTCAGGAGGGCCCCCTACAGTCCCTCTCTTCAAACAATTTTTCCGGAGGTCCACCTACAGGCCCTCTGTCCAAACAATTTTTCCGGAGGTCCACCTACAGGCCCTCTCTCCAAACAATTTTTCCGGAGGTCCACCTACAGGCCCTCTATTCAAACAATTTTTCCAGAGGTCCACCTATAGGCCCTCTCTCCAAAAAATTTTTCCGGAGGTCCACCTACAGGCCCTCTCTTCAAACAATTTTTCCGGAGGTCCACCTACAGGCCCTCTATCCAAACAATTTTTCCGGAAGTCCACCTACAGGCCCTCTCTCCAAACAATTTTTCCGGAGGTCCACCTACAGGCCCTCTCTCCAAACAATTTTTCCGGTGGTCCACCTACAGGCCCTCTCTCCAAACAATTTTTCCGGAGGTCCACCTACAGGCCCTCTCTCCAATTCCAGTTTCCAGTGTTATTTGCGCAAACTGCGTAAATTATTATTTTTGGGATAGGTGTGAAAAATAATATTACCTGCGTATCTATATTGCCCAACATTGGATACGGTAGCAAGTAGAAGACCAAACACATGCTGCCAACAGGGTTCCGCAAATTCCTGGTCCACAATGTCAAGGAGGTCCAGGTTCTGTTGATGAGCAACAAGTCCTTCTGTGCTGAAATCGCCGACAACGTCTCCATCTAAGAACCTAAAGACCATTGTGGAGAGAGCGGCACAGCTCGCCATCAAAATGACGAACCCCAACGCCAGACTGCGCAGAGAAGATAACAAATAAATATCTCTGGTTATTTTTGCTAAATAAAAGTTAAATAAACACAAAAAAAAATTGATCTGTTCCTGTGCCTGATCCACCCAAGTTGAATCTGTCCCATCATGAGAAAGTCCCCCCAAGGAGTCCCCACTGTAACTTGCTTCCCATACAACTACCTCACCCCCCGACACCTGTGTCTCGCCATTGTCCACCACCTCCTCAGACAACACTGGTAAATCCCCACTGTCAGCACACGGAAACAGCAAAAGGTCTTGCGAATTGGGGCAGAGAATGTTCTGGGCTAGCACATCAGGGAAGGGGTGACTATGGGGTTCCAGGGAGTACGTGACCAAATGCAATATCCATTTATAAGTCATGCCACACTTGATCGAGCTCATAATTGACAATTGTACCGGTTGATGCTAAATTTTTAAGTTGGGGTCCTGCGTCGTCATTCTAACTACATCCGGCTGTTGTCACCACCACACACGCTAGCCCAGGGGGCACTCCTCTGGCTCTTCCAGCGAAACCTCCTTCCCCCCAGCCTGCCCCCCACCTACAGGCCCTCTCTCCAAACAATTTACCCGGATAGGGGACGTATTAGATATTGTACTGATGTTTTTTTTTGTTCTTCTTTTAATTGCCTCCTGACCTGTGATAGGCAGAGCATGGACACGTCCCCTTAGCTGCAGTGGGAAAGACACTCCCCTGGCCAGAGCAAGCTCTTTTTCCGTTTTCCGTGGTCGAAAAATCCATGAAATATAGGGTCCCAAGATAGGGGACGTATACGGTATTAAACTGAGAAGAATCGATACCATACCGGTTGATGCTAGAGTTTTTCCAAATCCATTCCGGCTGTTGTCACCACCACACACGCTAGCCCAGGGGGCACTCCTCTGGCTCTTCCAGCGAAACCTCCTTCCCCCCAGCCTACCCCCCACCTACAGGCCCTCACTCCAAACAATTTACCCGGATAGGGGACATCTTAGATATTGTACAGATTTTTGTTTGGTTCTTCTTTTATTTCCCTCCTGACCTGTGATAGGCAGAGCATGGACACGTCCCCTTAGCTGCAGTGGGAAAGACACAAGCTCTTTTTCCGTTTTCCGTGGTCGAAAAATCCATGAAATATAAGGTCCCAAGATACCGTATACGGTATTAAACTGAGAAGAATCGATACCATACCGGTTGATGCGACAGTTTTTCAAAATCCATTCCGGCTGTTGTCACCACCACACACGCTAGCCCAGGGGCCACTCCTCTGGCTCTTCCAGCGAAACCTCCTTCTCCCCCACCTACAGGCCACCTACTCTCTCCAAACAATTTACCCGGGTAGGGGACGTATTAGATATTGTACTGATTTTTTTTTTAGATCTTCTTTTAATTGCCTCCTGCGATAGACGGGAATCAAACCTGGGTCAACTGCTTGGGAAGCAGCAATGCTCACCACTATACCACCAACAGCCACAGCAACTGATAAGAACAGATACTAAACTTGATGTCAGCTGCAGTGCCAGCATGAGCAGTGGTGTCACCTGCAGGCGGTGATGGACCTTCGTTGCACCTAGTTGGGTGCTTCCCTAACATGTGATGGGTATTTGCATCGCCTTTCTTGGTCTGGGTGAGCACAATTGCCATGAGGGTAACCACCAGGCTGTTGCCTGAGAATTTGGGGTAATGGTGGGATTAAGCAGCCTCAGAGGCATCCATGCATGCTGCCCCTGCTGTTTCCTGTCCATTTCCGTGGTGTTTCCATCATTTTCTGAGGTTTCCAGGTTTTCACCCAGCCTTCCCTAGGCAGAGCCTTGGTCCCCTGCAAAAAATGCTTGAGTCTCCCATTGACTTCAATGGGGTTCGTTATTCGAAACGAGCACCCGAGCATCGGAAAAGTTCGACTCGAATAACGAGCACCCGAGCATTTTAGTGCTCGCTCATCTCTAGTCACTGGCTTATCGAGCCTGAGCTCATCAGAGCAAGCCCTGCCCTTCTGGTGACCGCTGTCTTCCCGGGCTTTTGCGCACGATAAACGAACTAACAGTAAAATTTCGCTAATTGAATTGAATTCGTACGCAAGACCGTATAGAGTAACTTATACTTAGCAATAGCGTATAATTTATAGGACAACTACCAGGGGCGGATTGGCCATAGACCTTAGAGGGAAATTTCCCAGTGGGCCGATGCCCAGGGGGCCGCCTGAGCCCACCTTATGGCCGGCCAGTGGAAGTTTTTGAAGATGTATTTTGTGCTGCTGGCAGTATCTTGTGATGGACTGTGGTATTTGGCCCTGTTGGGGTGGTATAATTCTCCACAATATGGTATTGCTGGCCCTGCCTTCCATCAATTTGGACCCGACTACAGAATGGGGCCACTTTTAGTATTTTTTCCAGGGCCACTTTAAGTTCCCAGTCCGCTCCTGACAGCTACGTAGCGAATGCGTACAAAGCCAAAGCGAATCACCTAATATTGGGATTCGCTTTGCAGCTAAAAATCTCCAAGATTCGATACGAATCAACGAATCGACGAATAGATTTGCTCATCTCTAAGCTCATACTATGCCTGTGACACTCATAGCTACCCCCGTCCCCCATATTCATTAATTTGTTTCAAATGTTTTTAGCATCTTTTATAATGTCTTCTGTTTTATGTATAATCATGTGCATATACTGTGTATATACAGATTTTTTCTCATTTTGAGCATGTGCACATTTTGTTAATGTGTTTCTTTCTTGTATGTAATTACCATAGCTAATACTCCCAATCAGTGACTATTCTGAGTACTGCAACCTTGGGATCTGACAGGATAAGTTCAAACTTCCATGTGAGGATCCTGTTATGAGCAACAGTGGTCTCTCTGTTGCTTCATGTTCAACTAGTTACTAATTTTGATTGTCTAGCCTTTATATAGTCTGGCCTTCCTCCATTTTGGCTGTTGAGTATCGTGCTTAATAGGTGCATTCCCTTCCAGGCAGTTTGTACTCTCTATTCTAGGATCTGTAGTTCCGTGGTCTTTCTTGCTGTGCTTGAGATGTTTTTGTTGCATCAGAATCTGTAGTATTGTTCTAGCTGATTTGTTGACTTGAATTCAGATAGGGTCATTCATCTGCTATCTAGCTGTATAGTTTCCGTCCACTCCATTGGTGGATCTTCTCCTCCTTCTGTGACCCTCGGCATTCGCTTCCTGTTATCCACTGGTAAGTTTTTCCTCATATCTCATTTTCTGTCAGCATTAATAAGTGCTACACATATGTTGTTTTTGCCACTGTCCAGTTGTTGGATGCTTCAGTCGTGTGAGCTGTGGAGGTATCTGAGTACCAAAAGCCATTGTTAGGATTTGTTAGGACCTGGAAAATGTGATTGCTAGAGATACAGTCCAGTTCTGCCATTATTTGCACAAGCACCATCGTTATAAGTCCCTAATGATGAGTGGGAGGATCTCTTAGACTTCAAATCTCGTTTTAGTCAGTCTGAGACCAGTTGCAGTGTAAGCTTCCACTATTTTTGTTACTCCTGCCTATACTCAACTGCTTTGCTATTTGATATTTACTGTATGACCTTGCTGATCAAGTCCCACAACAAGAGAACTGTCAGCAAGAAACTATCGCATTTCAGAGGATTTCCCCCTCAGTGATTTCATTCATAGTGTTCTTGCACAACCCAGCCCCTTTAAGCAAATGCTTTAACAGTCTCAGAACCTCTTAACCATCACATCTAATGGGAGAAATCACCCCTATCTATTCTTCACTAAAAATTATCTCCAGGAGAATAGAATTATTTTTTCATTGGAGTTTGGGTCTGCAGGGGGTAAATTCTGCATAGAGGATACTTATGATAGATCATCAAGATCTGTTCAACATGGCTCTGACTTCCAGGACCTCCGCCAATCAGATGTTTGCAGAAGCTCTGGCACTGGAATGAAGAAACATAATTATACAGCTGCATCCGCTGTGTAGTGACCGTTTCTGGTTACTGCAGTGCTGTTCCAATTCACTTGAAGAGAACCTCATCCTGCCTATGTCTTAAGAGTGTATGAGACACACTGATGCTGCAGATGATTGTCGGGAGGGAAGTGTTCAGATAGCTAGCAGAGGACACCGCTTCTATGCAGCGATGTCCTACATGGCATAGGGAAGAGCGATTGCTATGCCATTACTTGTCCCCATGCAGAGCAGCATACTTAAAAATCACAATTGCCTGATGCTCGTTCATCGGGCATTTGGAGGCAGTATTAGATTGCCAGATGATCGCTAACAAGTGTTCATAGGAATGCTCATTAGCAATCATCTGCCAGAAACTCTGGCAGTCTAATACACCCTTTAGGCCCCTTTTACACAGTGTTTAGTCAATGTTTGATCAGTGATTTCCAACAGTGATTTTGAGCCAAAACCAGGTTCTGGTCAAAAACACAGAACAGGTGCAAATCTTTCCCTTATACCTTATCTCGGTGTAGTCTCCACTTCTGGTTTTGGCTCACTAATGGAAATTACTGATCAAACACTGACCAAACACTGACTTTGTGAATGTGGCCTTACTCTGTGATTTGTGTCTGGACCCTACCCCTTGACTTGCTTCTTGGATTTGTCACAATTTGTTTGTCTCTCTAGTTTGATCACTGGCTTAGAATTCTGGATCCACCTTGCCTTCTGAATTTTTACATTTTTGGTAGTCACCTGGTTCTGACCCATTACTGCCCAATTAGCCTCCTGTGTCTGACACACCTCTCTGCTAATCAGTGACTTTTTTGACCACCACAACCAAGTGATCTGACCAGTTAAGTCTAAACCTTCCCCCACAAGATCCCTGGGGAAGAAGAGGGGGACACTTTTGACTTCCACCTCACTTACTCAGTGCGAGATTTCCATTTTTCCAGGTAAGCCTACCTAAGGATGGAAGAATACGGATATACAGTAACATTCTTGAAACACAGGAATCTTTGATGACATATCATCTCAATGAAAGAACTGGTGCCCATATTTAACTTGGACTCTTTCCCAGAAATCTTGACAGTGTGTTATCCACTGATAAATGATAAATGTCTCTTCTACTATTTTGAATTAAAACTCTATAGCCACCTATTTTTGTGTTGTCACAACATCACATCTCTGCAATATAATCCTTGGCCATGATTTTGCAATATGGATATAAGAAGAAATTACTAAGAACAGCCATACACATAAAATATCCTGGTCTGCCCATACGCATGCCTGCTTGGCTAGGCCAAGCAAGCGGCCAAGCAAGCACATGTTTTCAGTAGGATGACTCTTCTAGCAATGACTAATCTCCCCAGGAACAAAAAGATCAGGCAGTTGAAAACTAACCTGGCCAAACATTATCTGTCTTGAGATCTGCCATTGATTCAAGAGGCTCCCTTCCCATATAGATTAGATGGTCGGCCAGTTCCTGCCAAAATTAGCTGGTTCAGCCAACTTAAATTTAAAGGAAATCTGTCACCATGAAACTGCAAAGTAAGCTACAGGCAGCATGTTATAGAGCAGGAAGAGCTGAGCAGATTAATATGTAGTTTTGTTGGAAAATATGTAGTAAAACTAATTTATTCATTTAAATTCCTTCCCATTCTTGCAGTCCAGGAGGCGGTCCTATCAGTGATTGACAGCTATCTCTGTATACACAGGCATAGAGGGAAGGCTGTCAATCACTGATAGGACCATCTCCTGGACTTCACAGCCCAGAATGAGCAGAAAAATAAATGAGTTATATACAGGGTATACTGAATCTTTTCCCATAAAACTATATATCAATCTGCTCAGCTTCTCCAGCTCTATAACATACTACCTGTAGCTCAGACACCATGTTCAAGCTGATGGGTTTCCTTGGTTAACTTAAGCCTTTCCTGATAAGAAGATTTTCCGTTTTTGTTTTTTGCTCCCTGTCTTCCCAGAGCCATAACTTTTTTACTTTTCATTCATATAGCCATAGGAGGGCTTGCTTTTTGCAGGACAATTGAAATTGAACAAAAACAAATGTAATTCTGCCAGTTTTGCAGGCTTTTTTTATGGTGTTCACTATGCGGTAAAACTGACTTGTTCTCTTAATTTTCCAGGTCAATACAAATTCGACGATACCACATATGTATAGTTTTTCTTGTGTTTTGAAAAAAAAAAAAAAAACTTGAAAAAAATCTTTTTTTTCATCATCATTTTCTGACCCCTATACCTTTTTTGTAGTTGTGTGTCTGGAGCTGTGTGAGGGCTCATTTTTTGCAGGATGATCTGTACTTTTCATTAATACCATTCTGGGGTGTGCATGACTTTTTGATCACTTTTTTAAAACATTTTGTGAGAGGAGAAGTGACCAAAAAATGGTAAATCAGCCATTTTAACACTTTTTCCGTTGATATACTTTTGGTATTTCACACGTTCAGATGCCTTGGTCCGGTTTGACCATGGCATCTGAGAAGTTAAATGTCCGCAATCGACAATACTGCTGGTCACAGACATTAGGCGCGGGTGTCTGCAGCAGGAGTGGGCGCCATCTTTAAAGACCCGCCATGTGACTATTACGTGTCGGGAAGGGGTTAAAGGGAACCTCTCACATTGAATATGCATTCCTATCTGTGCTCAGCATGTTATAGAAATGAACTAACTGAGCAGACTGAAGTATAGTTTTATTAGAAAAGATTTGGATTAGTACAATTTGTATTATTCATTTAAAGCAGTTGTCCCACAAAAAACATTCTACAGTTTTCAAACCAGCACCTGGATCTGAATACTTGCATGTAATGCAAAATTTAGTAAACACTGAGTTAGGCCCCATTCACACGACCGTATGTATTCCGTGATCCGAATAAAAACGGAACGGAAGACATACGGAAAGTCTTCGTAATGTTCCACATTTTTGCGGACCCATTGACTTTATTGGGGCTACGGACGTGATTTTGCAGCCAAGTATAGGACATGTTTCATTTTTTTTGTGGGAGAACTTCCGTAATATACGGATGCGGAATGCACACGATGTGCATTCCGCATTTTTCTTTCTCCTATGGAAAAATGAATGGGTCCGTATGGTTCCGCATCTTATCTGCAAAAATGCGGATAAGATGCGGAAATGTACATACGGTCGTGTGAATGGGGCCTTAGTCTCAGTTCCCTTTAATCTCGCTCTCTGCTTTGGAATAAAAGGTTGGTCCTGCTTAATGATTGACAACTGTCTCTGTATATACAGTCATAGAGGTGATGCTGTCAGTCACTAAGTAGGACCACCCCTTAAATTCAAACGAGAAATAGCAGAGATTAAATGAATAAAAGACAAGTTATAATGAATGTTTTTGTATAGAAATATAGTGACAGGTGTGCTTTAACTCATGGCTAAATAGACTACAGATCTTCTGCACAGATCCTAAGCCTTATGAACTCATGGCTAAATAGACTACAGATCTTCTGCACAGATCCTAAGCCTTATGAACCTGTAAAGAACTAGTAAAATCCCCAAATTTCAAAGCACCAAATGGCTGAATATATTACATCAATAAGAGAATATTCACACATACCATGACAACATTTCTGCCTCCTGTAGTTCAAAAAAAATTGCAAAATAATTTTAATCGTACTTTCATTAATGTATCAAAGAACACTGTATCATACTCAGTATCATGACATTTAGGGGGTTGTTTATTATGCAGAAATACGCCAAATTTAGTTGTATTTCAGGCGCAGATGGCACCGCTATCTATGACTTTTCCCACTCACACAAGGTCTAAATAAGTGGGCGTGGTGTGGAAGGGGAGGGGCGAGAAGGCCTGTCTCATTTACCATTTTTAACCCATTTTTTTAGATGTAGAAAATGGTCTAAATGTAAGACAGCTCGGAAGCCAAATATCATTTAGAACTGGCGTTACTATGGAGAGGCCTGTGCCTTTACGTAACTTCGGCACATTCGGCAGCTATGGGGCTTTATTAAGACCGGCATCTAAAACACCAGTCTTAATAAATGTGCCCCTTAGTATTTTTACATTTCTGTTTGGATCACAATTATACACATTATACACCCCAGGCAAATCCGTCCTGGTTGTCAGCTCCTTTTCTACAGGGGAGGTAGTGGAAGTGGTCAGTATGTATAACCAGGCCTAGTTTATTTTACCAGTTTCCATTTAAATCTAAAAATGACTAAAATGCATGCATAATTCATCTTATTCCAGAATTGTCAGTGTTTGTGAGAAGCCAGACATGAATGAGTGCCTCGTGTTTTGTGTTTGTTCAGAACCTGTTATCCATTGTGTATGAAATTGCAGGAAGTTAACGCTCCAGATGATGAGTAGTACATTGTGTCAGATGAATATTTTAAATTGTTATAATCTCCGTTAACATATAATGTTAAAGCATAATTCATGTGATTACTCCTATTACAACTGTTCAATCTAATAACAATGACTGTTTATAGGAACGGCAAGGCTTAGAGCTAAAACAAACAGATGGACCACAATGCAGGGCCAAAAACCGTAATGAATGTTTCTCTACAATCACATTAATGAGCCTATGTTGTGTGACACTGATGCTTCCCTGTTTGTGCACAGATCTTATGACAACCTAAATATTGTCGGGAAATGTACAAGTAGCTGGGAATCATTTTGACAACAAGGAAATAAATGATATTGCTTACATGAAAACACAGCTGACATTAGTGTTGTAATGCCATTAAGGGAATTTCGTCTTTAAAACATAATAAGGTGTGACCGGGTTCTGCGCCATACTGCTTCATTTTCTGTCCGTTACAATATCTTGTTACAGTATGTGTATAATAAAACTTTTGTCTTGTGAAATATGAGTTTCTTTATTAGATATGTAGCTGTTTAGTTAATTTCGGCTTTTTCATGGTCTTGTGCTAGCACAAGGGGCAGGCAGACTGGGCAGTTGTCTACTATGTTACAGAAAGACACATTGGTGATACATTTCACCATACATTGGATGATAGGTCTGCTATAGGTTCCAGGATGCAATGAATGATTGTCTGGCAGGTTTCATGCTGAAAGTAGGGAATTGAGGAATTGTGAACCCCTTGCCTTGGGCAACAAGAGAGCATGTCTTGCCTCCGATTAGGTGATCTATTTCGTATCAATATTTTTTTTGGCCTTGTTCAAACCTGCATTTTCTTAGCTGCTTCCCTAAGTGTAAGAAATGTCCTGCTCTTGTCTAGTCATGGTTAAACACATGGGCTCGCTGTTCTTGTTGTGTTATTTCATAACGTAGGGAAATTGAACAGCTCCAAATACAGTCACTTGCAGGCATAGATTCCAGCAGAGGCTAAGAAAGTATGAGAAGCTCATGAACTCTATCAGAGTGTATGCAGCAGCTTTGATCCTAAGGAAAACTTTCTTTTCATACCTGCCACATAGCATTGTGGTTTTTTTTCTCCGAGGCATTAATAAAGAAAAGAGAGTCCACATTGAATTAATCAGCATTCACGTGCTTCATGGATACTGTACATATCCTGCTCATTCACAGTACGTCACACATACCCCACTCATACTGGTCATATGTCGCACATACCAGGTCATTTTGGAAGTGTGACTGGCAGTGGTCAAGGCTGGTAGAATTGGGCTATGTAGGGAGTAGGCCTGCTGGCGTTGGCCACCTCTTACAGTAAATGTTGAAGGCTGAAATGTATTGCAAGCCCTTGTAGTTAGCTATGTCAAATCTGATGGCACAGCCCTGTGTGGGATCCAGTGTTAAGGGTGAGCCGTGCTGTTCTTGCCTGGATTCTGCACGGTTCGCAAGAATTTCAGGGCATGATCAGTATAGAATCTTGTTCCTGCCATGTTGTGAAAACTTGTACTGAGAATGCACCAAAATTCGGAGGCATAGCATGGATGCAAAGTTATGGGACCAGGCAAGAGCAGGATACAGACATCTGATCCTGTCTATCAACAAGCCCACAAGGGGAAGGTAGAGGCCTTCTGACAAGAAGAGCAGAACTCTGGTGCAGGGAGTCCTTGGTACGCCAAATATCTAAGGCAGGGTTCACATAACATTTTTCCTATTCGCTTAATGTAAATAAAAATGTATATCTTAAATGGATGCCTCAGAGTGATGCCATACGGTGGCATCCGTTCCCCATAGAGTTCCATTGTAAAAAAAAAGTGTGTGCGTTTTTTTTTACCGGACTGTGCAGGATACAAAAACGTGATGTGCTGCATTTTTGTATCCTTTTTTTCTAACATGTATTTCAAATGGAGGCATAAAACGTAATGTCAATCTACCCTATCATGCATATTTTTAAAAAGTGCTTTTTGCAATAAATCTGCTAAGTAAATGCATGCTTTAAATTGCCTGTTCAAGCACTACATGAAACTGTGAACAGGCAATTTTTTAAAAGTCCCAAAAAAGACATCGGCAAAGAAACCACTTTTTGTACGGTACATTTTCTTGGATCTATTTAATTAAAGAAACTATTAGAGGATATGCTGACGCCAATGTCTTTTTTGGAACTTTGAAACACTGGATGTGGATCAGTCGGTAGGACGGACTATTGCATTCCTGATGGGCATGTCGGAGGGATGTTGGTGCTGCTTTTGAATTATTTTTAACAATTGAAGACTAAGAGACTAACACATAGTTCTTTCATACACTGGCATGGCCAGTCTGGAACAAAAAGCAGCCCTGGAACACATACCACACCAGTCCACATACATAGCCACACATTTACATTGTGATGAAAATAATGCTGCCATACTTACATATAAGTAATGCTCTCATATACTTTACATATAAATAAAAATGTCATAAACTATGCATTGAATTCTTGCCACTATATACTATGTACTATATTTAGGCTGCCATACCTGTCCTGTGCTCAACCAGAGGCGCACCGACAGGGGGGGGGGGTCCAGCGGGTTTGGACCCCCCTAGAACCATCACTCTTTTTTTTTTTTAATTCCTCAGGGCTGCACCGCCGATCGCCATAGGGGGCGCGGCTCTGGTTCTAAATGCTGGCGGTGGTGGCAGTGGGTAGGAGATGAGCGCTTCTATTGTGGAAGCCCTCATCTCGATATTCATCTGTATCGCCGTCCTCAGGACTACGATACAGATAGATGTGCTGCGGCGGGGCAGAGGAGAGGCGTCTCCCTTCCCTGTTCTTCTGATAGGCCGCAGGCACTAATGCCTGCAGCCTATCAGAGGCTGGCTCAGGCGGCGCAATGATGTCATTATCATCGCGCTGCCTGAGCTGGGCAGCACACAGCAGTGACACAGGCCGGAAGAGGCCTGCATCACATCATTGCTGATGGAGGTAAGTATTAGTGTTATTTTTTTTTTCTTAATAGATGCTACATAATAGGGGGGCACCTGGCATTTCTCACTGGCCAATTTTTTATTTTTTATTTTTCGGGGGGGGGGGGGGGCTTGCACTATGGGGGCATCTGGAGACTGGCAATTTCTTACTATCCCATTTTGGGGGGGGCACTATGGGTCATCTATTTCTTGCCTATTTTTGTGGGGGGCACTATGGGGGCATTTCTTTACTGGCATTTGGTGGCACTATAGGGGCATTATTTTGGGGCACTATGGGGGAGTAGAGCACCATGGGGGCATCTGGTGCCTCTAAAGGGGCATTTATTTTACTGGCACATTATAGGGGGCACTATAGGGGAGAGCATAGCTATGGGGTCACTGAGAGGGAATCTGGTGGCTCTAAAGGGGCATTTTTTTACTGCCACATTATGGGGGGCACTATGGCATCTGGCACTAAGGGGGGAATTTTTTTCTGGCAAATTATGGGAGGCAGTATAGGGGAGAGCAGCAATATGGGGCATCTGGTGGCACTATAGGGGCCTTATTTGGGGCACTATGGGGGAGTGGAGCACTATGGGGGCATCTGGTGGCTCTAAAGGGGCATTTTTTACTGGCACATTATAGGGGGCACTATAGGGGAGAGCGGCACTATGAGGCATCTGGTGGCACTATAAGGGTATCATTTGGGGCACTATGGGGGTATCTGGTGGCTCTAAAGAGGCACTTTTACTGGCACATTATATTGTGCCAGTAAAGACGCACCTGATGATAAGACGCACCCCAGATTTTAGAGTATGAAAATAAGAAAAAATATTTTTCATCAGACCTCATGTCAGACCCCCCATAAATTTCAGGATATCACCTCAGATCAGCCCTTTCAGACCCCCATCAGATCTCAAATCAGCCCACTCAGCCCCCATATCAGCCCACTCAGCACCCATCAGACCTCAGATCAGCCCAGTCACCCCCATCAAACCTCAGATCAGCCAATCAGCCCACTCAGCACCCATATCAGCCCACCGCGCTCCCATATCATCCCACTCAGCCCCTTATCAGCCCACTGTGCCCCCATATCAGCCCACTCAGCCCCCATATCAGCCCACTGTGCTCTCATATCAGCCCACTGTGCTCCTATCAGACCTCAGATCAGCCCATTGTGCCCCCACCAGACCTCAGATCAGCCCACTGTGCCTCCATCAGACCTCAGATCAGCCCTCTGTGCCTCCATCAGACCATGTTTTGTGTCCCCATATCAACCCACTGTGCCCCATCAGACCTCAGATCAGCCCACTGTGCCCCCATCAGACCTCTGATCAGCCCACTGTGCCTCCATCAGACCTCAGATCAGCCCACTGTGCTCCCATATCAGCCTACTGTGCCCCTATCAGACCTCAGATCAGCCCACTGTGCCCCCATCTTACCTCAGATCAGCCCACTGTGCCCCCAACAGACCTCAGATCAGCCCATTGTGCCCCCATCAGACCTCAGATCAGTCCACTGTGCCCCCATCAGACCTCAGATCAGCCCATTGTGCCCCCATCAGACCTCAGATCAGCCCATTGTGCCCCCATCAGACCTCAGATCAGCCCACTATGCCCCATCTTACCTCAGATCAGCCCACTGTGCCCCAACAGACCTCAGATCAGGCAACTGTGCTCCCATCTTACCTCCGATCAGCCCACTGTGCCCCCAACAGGACCTCAGATGAGCCCATTGTGCCCCCATCAGACCTCAGATCAGCCCACTGTGCCCCCATCATACCTCAGATCAGCCCATTGTGCCCCCATCAGACCTCAGATCAGCCCACCAGCCCCATCAGAATAAAATAAAAAACTCTCTTACCTCTCCTGCGCCGCGGCTCCGCTCCGGGTCCGGCGCTCCTCTGTCTTCTCTATCAGCGCTGCATCGTCACCTGACTGTGTGCAGCGTCAGGTCAGAGTGCACACCCTACGTAAGACAGAGAAGCACCGGACCCAGAGCGGAGCTGCAGCGGAGGAGGGTAAGTATGTTTCCCTGCTCCCGGCACCTAATGTATACTAGTGAGCGCTTCCATAATGAAAGCGCTCACTCGTATTCGATTTATAAGACGCACGGCCATTTTCCCCCTACTTTTGGGGGGAAAAGAGTGCGTCTTATAAAGCGAAAAATACGATAGTTTGGAAAAATATAATATAAATGTATATTGAAATAACCATAGTGCATATATGACAAATTAATGCCTATTATATTAAAAAGCCCTGCTTCCCATTGAAATTAATGTCAGGCTGTTTTTGGAGCTGAATTTGAAGCATAAACACTCCAAAATCATTGCCATAAAACTCAGTGTGAACTGGTCCTTTATAGTTCACATAAGAACACACTGCAAAGCCATACTAATCATAAACCCACTGAAGGCGAATATAACTAGTAGTAGACTCAACACAAAGTGGAAAATGATGGAGATGAGAAGTGATACTTCTCCTCCCCCATCCCTTCCCCATGGTGAGTCTACTGCTAGCTATATTCACAGGTCTGTCAGTGGATTTAGGATTGACATAGCGCTCTCCAATGTGTTGGTTTTTTTTCATTTCTGTGCATATTTCCTGAACTCCCCCACAGGTGAGCGCTCTGATGCGTAGTGCCATTTTTTGTTCTGGTGAAGGACATTATTCTTTCTCGGGGATACAGGGCTAAATCCTTACATATATTTTGTCCTTACATATATTACTATAGAAATCGAAACTTTATGTACTCAGATAAGAGTAGGGAAGCAATACAGTCCACAGCAAAACAGATACAAAGCCAGAAAGAAGATGAGCTGTTTTTTTTTATCCTGGCTGGAATAGCAGATACTTTCCCAGGTAGAAGGAGACACTCCTTGAAAAAAACAACCGTCTTCTCCTCCCTGTACAGGGCATACAGGGCGGCAAAAAAGAACGAGGGGCACAGAGGGGAACGGAGCAACGTATCTGAATTTTAAAAAAGTGCAATGACATCTACTGATCATTCCGTACAGTGCCAGGTAGTAATATTGTTAGGTCAGGACCAGTGAAAGGTCCTCTTTAAGAAGTCAGGGAGTATGATGAAAAGAGAGGAACCTAAGATGTCTGTGTGCCAAATTCTGCAGAAACAAAGTCATGGCTTGAAGAATCATCATGGTGGTGTGGGTTGAATAGAAAAAATGAATGTCTACAGTCAGAGAAGACATCACCATTGAGTCACTGGATGTAACTGTATATCAACCCATGCATTATAGGATGACTTCTTATGTCAGAAGATATGATGAGTCAGTGATTAACCACTTCAGCGATAACTGAAGCTTAGACGTGCCTTCCCTGGTGAGACACTGCCTGGACAACCTGTAGAGAAAGTATAGTTTAGTCATTTATATTAATGAATGTACAGTAATGTCATTCATTATTATACAGTAGCTCAGTCATCCCAGTGAATGCTGGTCTTTATCTTTCAACAACATACTCTTGTGTATAAATCAGTATGTGACAAAATGTTTAAACTATGCAATATCCCTGTACATATAGTAAACATTCATCCATGATGGAAACACTGCTGTATGTTCAATGAAAGTAAATATTTCCATTGTCTAGAGTAGACCATGGAAAACATGTCACTTATCGCCACATAATGCTTGAAGACACTTATATACAGAGCTTTTGGAGAAAATCAGCCATTGCACAGTTGGTTTAAGATAAATAGCACTTTAAATAGTTCCTGTCACTTTCCAATTTTTCATGTTCATTTTTAACATTTCTTTGCCACAGTTGTATATATAATGAATGCTGCCATTTTAAATAAATGAAAAGGTTTTCCCATGAGAAATATTTTTGCATAGGTATGTGATAGGATATGTGATAAACAATATGTGATTATGGTGATGGCGAGTGACCATATTGTATTTCATTATTTATATGTGACTAACATTGTTACCTAGAATCTCTAAACATGCTACAGGTAAAGTTAAATCCAATACTGCGGTAAAGTCCCATACCACCAAGTGTTTGGACTTGTTTGATCCAAAACACCTCCTAAGAAGAAGGCTAAAAAAGACTAATAAAACTTAAAGGGTATTTCCATCTTCAGGGGCCTTTTGGGCAGACTCCCACACCACCACCATATGGCTGGAACTGTAAAGAGAAGCATACTGTAACACCTGTAGGTAGGGACAGTCAAGGACAGGGAGCCCGAACTTAGAACTCAGCCTGCTTTCCATACATATTTACAGTATTAGCACTACTTGGCAGAAACACAAATGAATGATGGTCTCTATTCTAAATAAGTACAGGGACTCACAAACACCGACTGACAAACAAACACCAAAGCAGAGTTATACAGAAATGAGTCAGAAGCAGATGGGCTACGCAGTACCAAACGAGAGGGTGGTCAAAAGACAAGCCGAGGTCAGAGAACAAGAAACCAAGCTAGTGAGGAAAACAAGACAGTCCCTGGATCAGAACCTGATAGGGTCAATGACTCAGCGCTCCATTAGTCAGAAATAGTGTTGAGCGAACATGTTCAGCTGAATACACTATTCGGCCGAACATGGCGGTGCTCGGGACCACGCGGTATTCGGCCGAATACCGCGTGTGCTCGAGTGCCATGCTCGAGTCATCTCCCCACGCGCTAATTAGCCAATTAGCGTGCGGGGAGGTATGGCATTCAGTGTAATGCCAGTAGCCATGTTAGCTACTGGCATTACACTGATTGGCTGGCCGGGAACGCGTCATCGGGTGCTATATAGCACCCGGTGACATGTGACCTGGACAGTGTTAGACAGGGAGAGCTGCAGCAAGGAGGGACAGAGAGTGTAGGGAGAGAAGCACGCTAGGCAGGGATAGAAAACGAGCAGAAAAGACCCAAAAGCCCTTTTAATGGCTATTATATCTGGCACAACTGTTTTTTTTCACATTTAAGGACATTTAAGGTGGTGAAAATAGCGCTAGGTGGCCTGCCATTAACGCCACAAGCGCTGCTGCAGCAAGGAGGGACATACACTGTAGGGAGAGAAGCACGCTAGGCAGGGATAGAACTCGCTCCAAAAAGACCCAAAAGCCCTTATAAGGGCCATTATATATGTCACAAACCTTTATTTACTGATATTTGAGTACTTTAACCCCTTCCCGACCGGTGCCGTACATGTACGGCGCTCGGGCGGTGCGGGGACATGATGCCCGCTCGCGGGTGCGGCGGGCGTCTTGGCCGGCAAGTCTCTGCTGTTTCTAACAGCAGAGACTTGCCGCTTCTTACCTCCGTCGGCGGCGACTTCCTGGGCCTTCTGATGCCGTGATCACACGTGATCACGGCATCAGGATGCGTCTGAACCCGGAAGCCTACGCTTCCGGGTGGTGTACAGATGCCCCGATTGGCCAATCGGGGTGTCTGTACACCATATGAAAACTGTAATCCTCGCTGGTGAGGATTACAGTTTTCAAACTGCAATTCTTATTCTGGCCACTAGATGGCAGGCCAGGATAAGAAATGAGCAATTCATGGATTTAACTGCATCTAGTAAATCCATGATTGCTCATAAAGAAAAAAAAAAAACACAATATATCAGCTCATATTTGAGCTTTAAAATAATCACAAAAAAAATTAAAAAAATGTTTAAAAATATATAAAAAATAAAAAAGATATAAAAGTTCAAATCACCCCCCTTTCCGTATAAGTATAAAATAAATACATAAATATCAATAAATACAGACATCATGGGTATCACCGTGACCGAAAACGCCCGTACTTTCAAAATATAAAAAAAATTCCAATACGGCGAATTGTGTGGCGGAAAAAAGCGTCCAAATGGCGATTCGCCGTTTTTTGTCGCTTTTTTTTTCTAAAAAAAATTAAATAAAAAGTGATCAAAAAGTCATACACACCCCAGAATGGTATCAATAAAAACTTCAGACCACCCCACAAAAAATGAGCCCCCATACAGCTCTGTACACATAAATACCAAAAAGTTATAGGGGTCAAGATATGACAAGGAAAAAAAAAAAACGGCAACTTTCTAATTATTTTATCACCATCTAAACGCTGGAAAAACTATACATATTAGGTATTGCCGGATTCGTACTGACCAGTAGAATGAAAGTAACCGGTCAGTTTTAATGCACATGGAACGCTGTAAATAAGAAACCCGTAGAACTGTAGCGGAATAGCGGTTTTCTTGCAATTTCACCCCATTTGGAATTTTTTTCCCGCTTCCCACTACACCATATGCAATATTAAATTGTGGCGTTGGAAAGTACAACTTGTCCCGCAAAAAACAAGCCCTCATACAGCTATGTGAACAGAAAAATAAAACAGTTATGGCTGTTTGAAGGCAGGGAGCGCAAAACGAAAATGCAGAACCGAAAAAACCTCCCTTAAACAATAGGGATAGTATTTGGGTAGATAGAACGATTGTCGCTGTTCAAAAAAGACCAAAGTCTATTGTGAAATACGTCTTTTTTTATTTTCGTGGGTGTAAAAAAAAACCCAGGGTTGCCCTGTCAGTAACGCTAGGTGTACAGCGTATTACAACCGTTCAAAAGTCTCTGTAGCTGACATCCGTCGTCACATTTAATACCGTTAATTTAGGCTGCAGTTCCTCATTTGCTGCTGCAGTTCAATTTTCCCAAGGAGAGAATTAAACAATAGGGATAGTATTTGGGTAGGTAGAACAATTGTCGCTGTTCAAAAAAGACCAAAATCCATTGTTAAATACGTTTTTTTTTATTTTTTTGGGTGGCAAAAAAAACCCAGGTGTGCTCTGCCAGTAACGCTAGGTGCACAGCGTATTACAACCTTTCAAAAGTCTCTGTAGCTGACATCTGTATTTAATACCGTTAATTTAGGCCGTAGTTCCTCATTTGCTGCTGCTGTTCAATTTTCCCAAGGAGGGAATTAAACAATAGGGATAGTATTTGGGTAGGTAGAACGATTGTCGCTGTTCAAAAAAGACCAAAATCCATTGTTAAATACGTTTATTTTTATTTTTTTGGGTGGCAAAAAAACCCAGGTGTGCTCTGCCAGTAACGATAGGTGCACAGCGTATTACAACCGTTTAAAAGTCTCTGTAGCTGACATCCTGTAAGGCTGTGACTACAGAGTGACCGAGTTACAGTGCAGGAGCAGGCGAAGCACATAAAAATTTAGAGTGACCCTGTACGGCTGTGACTACAGAGTGACCGAGTTACAGTGCAGGAGCAGGCGAAGCACATAAAAATTTATTGTGGCCCTGTATGGCTGTGACTACAGAGTGACTGAGTTACAGTGCAGGAGCAGGCGAAGCACATAAAAATTTAGCGTGACCCGGTATGACTGTGACTACAGAGTGACCGAGTTACAGTGCAGGAGCAGGCGAAGCACATAAAAATTTATCGAGGCCCTGTATGGCTGTGACTACAGAGTGACCGAGTTACAGTGCAGGAGCAGGCGAAGCACATAAAAATTTATCGAGGCCCTGTATGGCTGTGACTACAGAGTGACCTAGTTACAGTGCAGGAGCAGGCGAAGCACATAAAAATTTATCGAGGCCCTGTATGGCTGTGACTACAGAGTGACCGAGTTACAGTGCAGGAGCAGGCGAAGCACATAAAAATTTATTGTGGCCTTGTATGGCTGTGACTACAGAGTGACCGAGTTACAGTGCAGGAGCAGGCGAAGCACATAAAAATTTATTGTGGCCCTGTATGGCTGTGACTAAAGAGTGACCGAGTTACAATGCAGGAGCAGGCGAAGCACATAAAAATTTAGCGTGACCCTGTATGGCGGCGGTGACAACAGAGTTAGCAGGTGAACCACCCGGAAATGTAGCCTGACACAGCATGGCGGTGACACCACCAATGCCTTTGTCCAACTGAGATTGCAGTCAAATGGCTGTAGGTGAGCCTCCCAAAAAATTTTTTTGGGAGTGTCTGAAGTCGACCCTCCGAAAAAATTTTTTTTTTTGTGTCTGTGGTTGACACTCCTGAAAAATTGTTTTAGAGTGTCTGTAGTTGACGCTCCGGAAAAATTGTTTGGAGAGAGGGCCTGTAGGTGGCCCTCCGGAAACATTGTCTTAAAAGAGTGCCAGCTGGCCCTCTAAAAAATTCCTTTTTGGGTCAGCGTTTGGCAATGCAGAGAAGGAGTAGGAGGAGTAGAGGAGAGGAATCGGATACATAAGGAATCTTATTCTTTAGCTGCTTTCCCCCGGAGGAGATTTGAATTCCGGTGAAATCCAGGCTTTGTTCATTTTAATAAGCGTCAGCCTGTCAGCGCTGTCAGTTGACAGGCGTGTACGCTTATCGGTGATGACGCCACCAGCTGCACTGAATACCCGCTCTGACAACACGCTAGTGGCAGGGCAAGCCAGCACCTCCAAGGCGTACAGCGCCAGTTCAGGCTACGTGTCCAGCTTTGAAACCCAGTAGTTGTATGGAGCAGAGTGATCACGCAGGACGTTGGTATGGTCAGCTAGGTACTCCCTCACCATCTTTCTGTACAACTCCCCCCTACTCTACCTAGACTGGGGACAGGTGACAGTGTCTTGCTGGGGTGACATAAAACTGGCAAAGGCCTTGGAGAGCGTTCCTCTGCCAGTGCTGGACAAGCTGCCTGCTCACCTCCTCTCCCCCGCTACTTGGCCCACAGAACCACGCCTTCTGCCGCTAGCGGCATCAGATGGGAAGGATTGTTTCAGCTTGTGCACCAAGGCCTGTTGATATTGATTCACTCTCATACTACTTTCCTCTACAGGGATAAGAGTGGAAAGGTTCTGCTTGTACCGTGGGTCCAGGAGAGTGAACACCCAGTAATCGATGTTTGAAAAAATGCTTCTAACGCGAGGGTCTCAGGATAGGCAGCCTAACATGAAGTCTGCCATGTGTGCCAGAGTCCCAACAAGCAAGAATTCCCTCTCCTCACTGGCCTGACTCTCCATTTCCTCCTCCTACTCCTCTTCAGCCCATACACGCTCAAGAGTTAAGAAGGACTGAGCATTGGTACCCTCTTCTGTCTCGCCAACATTCTCCTCCTCATCCTCCTCATCCCCCTCCTCCAATAAGCGCTGAGAAACAGACCGGAGGGTGCTCTGGCTATCAAGCGACATATCTTCTTCCCCCATCTCCTGTGACAAGCGCAAAGCTTCTGACTTCATGCTGAGCAGTGAGTTTTTCAACAGGCAAAGCAGCGGGATGGTGAGGCTGATAATGGCAGCATCGCCGCTGACCATCTGTGTTGACTCCTCAATGTTCCTCAACACCTGACAGATATCAGACATCCACGTCCACTCCTCATTGTAGACTTGAGGAATCTGACTGACCTGACTACCAGTCTGGTGGAAGTTGACATCTGGCAGTC
>ONZH01022953.1:0-19356 GCA_900303285.1 Rhinella marina
TCAGGGAAATGTAGCTTCCCTGGCCACAAGCGTTTGTCCATGTGTCAGTTGCTAAGTGGACCTTGCCAGTAACTGCGTTGGTCAGGGCCCGGGTTATGTTTCTGGACACATGCTGGTGTAAGGCAGGGACGGCACACCGGTAAAAATAGTGGTGGCTGGGGACTGCATAACGAGGGACGGACAGCCGCCATCAGGCTACGAAAGGCCTCGGTGTCCACCAGCCTAAACAGCAACATTTCCAGGGCCAGCAACTTGGAAAGTTGAGCATTTAGAGCTATGGCCTGTAGGTGGGTGGCAGGGTATTTGCGCTTGCGTTCAAATGCCTGCGGTAAGGACATTTGAATGCTGCGCTGGCACATTGAAGTGGACGTGCTGGCTGATGTTTCCTGCGTCTTGGACAGCACGTAACAGAGGGGAAGAGGAGGCAGTGGTGTGACCTGCAGACACAGATCGTGGACCCAGGCGTTCAGCCCACCTTTTAGGGTGCTTTACTGACATGTGTCGGATCATGCTGGTGGTGGTCAGGTTGCTGGTGTTTACGCCCCTGCTCATCTTGGTACGGCACAGGTTACAAATTACAATCCGTTTACCACCAGACTGCGGAACACCTAACCCTTGGCAAGGGAACTGGCCGCAAAGGATAGTCCGGGGAACAGTTGCGGGCCTGGTTGGCGTGGCCTGCCTTCTCCTTTTTCCACCCCACTGCCTCTTCCAGCCTGTCGCAGTGCTGTGGATCCCTCCCCCTTTGTACTGCTGTCCTCGCTCGGCTTGCCACCTTCCCAGGTTGGGTCAGCTATTTCATCATCCACCACCTCCTCTTCCACATCCTCACTCTGCTCCTCCTCCTGACATGGTGAACTAACAAGAACCTGACTTAACTGCATCTCATCCTCATCCACAACCTCTTGAGACACTAATTGCCCTTGACTTATTGGCAACTGTGTCTCATCATCCACCTCGGGAGAAAATACTTGTCGTTCCCCACCGTCATCTTCTTCAGACTGTGTTTTCTCAATAGGTTGGGAATCAGGGCACAATATCTCCTAATGTCCCACTTCAAGCGGCCTTGGCGAGAGGCCAAAGCCAAGGGACGGTGATGAAAAAAACTCCTCGGAATATCCCAATGTGGGATCTCTTCTTTGCCAAGACTCTGCATGGTGGGAGGAAGGAGGATCAGTGTAAGGATGTGGTTGCCCAGACTCTTGGCTACTGAGACTGGACTTTGTTGAAGAGATGGTGGTGCTTAACCGACTGGAAGCACTATCACCTGCTATCCAACTGACTACCTGCTCGCACAGGTGTGGCTGAAAGAGTGGTGTCTTGCGTCGCCCTGCAAACTGTGATATGAAGCTAGGAGTTTTGGATGACTTTGTTTCTTGGGCTCTGCCAGCAGGCAGTTTCACCACGCCCAGAGCCATGGCCTCTGCGTTCACCATCAGCAGCATGCCCACTTCCCCATCCCTTAGTGCTCGCCTTGCGCACATTGTATAGTATATATGCAACTTGGTCACAACTACAGTACTGCAGATTTTTATTAACTGTATGATCAGAAAAATTTAAACGAATGTCCAATATTCTGAATGCGCTAACGTTAATTCCCTCCTTGGGAAAATTGAACTGCAGCAGCAAACGAGGAACTGCGGCCTAAATTAACGGTATTAAATACGGATGTCAGCTACAGAGACTTTTGAACGGTTGTAATACGCTGTGCACCTAGCATTACTGGCAGAGCACACCTGGGTTTTTTTGCCACCCAAAAATTTTTTAAAAAAAGACGTATTTCACAATGGACTTTGGTCTCTTTGTAACAGCGACAATCTTTCTACCTACCCAAATACTATCTCTATTGTTTAATTCCCTCCTTGGGAAAATTGAACCGCAGCAGTAAATGAGGAACTACTGCCTAAATTAACGGTATTAAATACGGATGTCAGCTACAGAGACTTTTGAACGGTTGTAATACGCTGTGCACCTAGCGTTACTGGCAGAGCACACCTGGGTTTTTTTTGCCACCAAAAAAAAATAAAAAAAAGACGTTTTTCACAATGGACTTTGGTCTTTTTGGAACAGCGACAATCTTTCTACCTACCCAAATACTATCCCTATTGTTTAATTCCCTCCTTGGGAAAATTGAACTGCAGCAGCAAATGAGGAACTGCGGCCTAAATTAACGGTATTAAATACGGATGTCAGCTTCAGAGACTTTTGAACGGTTGTAATACGCTGTGCACCTAGCGTTACTGACAGGGCACACCTGGGCTTTTTTTGCCACCCAAAAAATTTAAAAAAGACGTATTTCACAATAGACTTTGGTCTTTTTTGAATAGCGACAATCGTTCTACCTACCCAAATACTATCCCTATTGTTTAATTTCCTCCTTGGGAAAATTGAACCGCAGCAGCAAATGAGGAACTGCGGCCTAAATTAACGGTATTAAATACGGATGTCAGCTACAGAGACTTTTGAACGGTTGTAATACGCTGTGCACCTAGCGTTACTGGCAGAGCACACCTGGGTTTTTTTTGCCACCCCAAAAAATAAAAAAGACGTATTTCACAATGGACTTTGGTCTTTTTGGAACAGCGACAATCTTTCTACCTACCCAAATACTATCCCTATTGTTTAATTTCCTCCTAGGAAAAATTGAACTGCAGCAGCAAATGAGGAACTGCGGCCTAAATTAATGGTATTAAATACGGATGTCAGCTACAGAGACTTTTGAATGGTTGTAATACGCTGTGCACCTAGCATTACTGACAGGGCACACCTGGGTTTTTTTGGACACCCACAAAAAAAAAAAAAACGTATTTCCCAATGGACGTTTGAACAATGATAGTAACCCTGCCTATAGAAATTCTATCAATACGCAAATGCTATACAGCAAGACGCAAAAGAATTACTGTGGGCTTAACAGCAGAAATTATAGCAAAGTATGTCAGGTATATAGTATACAGAGAGTGTCCTACAGCATGCAGCAGCAGCAGCACATGTGTCATTAATGGCAGGCCACCTTGTGCTATTTTCACCACCTTTAAAGTACTCAAATATCAGTAAATAAAGGTTTGTGACATATATAATGGCCCTTATAAGGGCTTTTGGGTCTTTTTGGAGCGATTTCTATCCCTGCCTAGCGTGCTTCTCTCCCTACACTGTATATCCCTCCTTGCTGCAGCAGCGCTTGTGGCGTTAATGGCAGGCCACCTAGCGCTATTTTCACCACCTTAAATGTCCTTAAATATATATATATATATATATATAAAAAAAAGGTTTTGCCAGATGTAATAGCCCTTAAAAGGGCTTTTGGGTCTTTTCTGCTTGTTTTCTATCCCTGCCTAGCGTGCTTCTCTCCCTACACTCTCTGTCCCTCCTTGCTGCAGCTCTCCCTGTCTAACACTGGCCGGGTCACATGTCACCACGTGCTTTATAGCACCCGATGACACGTTCCCGGCCAGCCAATCAGAGTAATGCCAGTGGCAAACATGGCTACTGGCATTACACTGAATGCCATACCTCCCTGCACGCTAATTGGCTAATTAGCGCGCGGGGAGGTGACTCGAGCATGGCCGAATACAGCGTGGTCCTGAACACCTCCATGTTCGGCCGAATATACTATTACATGTTCACTCAACACTAATTGTCATGCATTATATGATGTTTGATTTCCATGTTTTACATTAGTCATGGGATAATCCCATTAAGCTAGTAGCTGTGTAATGATGATACTTTACCAACTGGTTGAAAAGGCTTCATCCTTCTGTCATGTACTGAATACACTTGTTTGTGAGGTTTACAATCTGTAAGCAGAAATGCTCACACAAGCCAGAACATAACAGCATTGTAAAATACACTATGATTGTCTCCCTACATTTTGTACACAGTTTACTTCTACAACTTCATCGTCTAAATATTTGCACGATCTTTATTTAGCTTTATACATACAAATATGAAGATCAACTTGTAACTAGTTTCTACAGGGGGACATTTCTATATCTTATATCTTTCATTGCTTTAGTCAAGACCAATACATCTTATAGATTATTTGAAATTATTATGTCTCAGTACATGGTGAGCAAGTGAGCTAACACCAGCTTTGCCTATATGATCGTACTAGTAAGACAATACCTGTAATACTTTTTACAATTTTCGGTTATTCAGTTTGTAAAAATGGACGGATTAGGGGCAAACTAATTATATTATGCAAATACATGGATGGACAGTACAGAGATCTTTCTAATGATCTTTTTATATCTAGGGATCTCTAACCATGACAAGTTAGCATCCTCTGTGGCTACAGGAAAGAGGGTTTCGTTATCAACATAGACAGCAATTATTTACTGCAAGAGCAGTGAGACTATGGAACCTCTACCCCAGAATCTTGTGATGATTCTTCAAGAGGGGCCTGGATACCTGCTTTTAAAAAATATATTATGGGTACTAGATTTCTAGAGATTTATTCTGTTTGCCGAGTTGGAGTTGGACAGCACAGCTACCTCTCATGACTCATGCATACATACGTACACTGGCTTGGCCGAGCATGTTTGTGATCTTAGTGGTAGAAGAGGAGAAAACCACTGCCAGATACCTTGGTGGTGGCTTACCTTCCAAGAGAATAATAGGATTGAGAGTTGAAATTCAATTTAGGCTACTTTCACACTTGGGGAAGCGTTAGCACGGATCCGGCACCTAAAGGGTGCCGACGGATCCGTGCTAACGCTATACATGTGTGGAGCCGGAGCAGCGCTCCGGCCCCACACATGACACACATTAAAACAACACACAGACATACATACAAACAAACATACAGACATACATACAAACATACAGACATACATACATACTCACATACTCCCGGGACGCCGGCAGAACGTCTTCACGCGCCTCCTGCGCGCAGTGATGACGATTCCCCACAGCGCCCTCTGCTGGGCGCAGTGGGGAAATGTCATCGCAGCGCGCAGGAGGCGCGTGAAGACGTTCTGCCGGCGTCCCGGGAGTATGTGAGTATGTATGTATGTATGTCTGTCTGTATGTTTGTATGTATGTCTGTATGTTTGTTTGTATGTCTGTGTGTATGTATGCATGTCTGTGTGTATGTATGCCGGATCCGGAATGACCCCCCATTGGAAATCAATGGAGGACAGATCCGGATTACTGGTGTGTCCACACCAAACGGATCCGTCCCCATTGACTTGCATTGGGGGTCATTCCGGATCCGTCTTGGTGCGGATGCCTGGACCGGAGAGCAAACCGCAGCATGCTGCGGTTTGTCCTCCGGTCTGAAGACGGAACGGAATGCTTTCAGGAGCATTCCGTTGTCTTCAGTTCAGTTTTGTCCCCATTGACAATGAATGGGGACAAAACTGAAGCGTTTTTTTCCGGTATTGAGCCCCTATAACGGAACTCAATACCGGAATTTAAAAACGCTAGTGTGAAAGTAGCCTTACCCAACCCTTCTCTCTTGGGGAAGAGTTGGAAGCCCACCATACACGTTAGAATGTTGGATGGTTTGCCCAAAATGGTGGGTCTAGCAGACAAGAATCTCATTTCTGTCTGTCCTGGGTATCCTGTGCTTCAAAGAGTGGTAGGTTAGTCTTGCAGATAATGTTTTATTCTCCATCTGAAGCTATCCCTACATGTTTGATAAAAGTCAGTCAACCCCACCCATCCTTTGTACTTCCAAGAGATAAGCCCCTGCAAGAGATGTCTGCCATCTCCCCATTGAACGACACATGCAAGCTTGGCCAAGTGTGGCATTATCCTGATGAAAAACCTGTAAAGGGTCAGCAGAATGTTGAATGTGTGCAATAATAAAGACCTTGATAGTAAACCTTTCCAGGATTCCAGAGATGATTTTTAATGTCAACTCACACAGAGATAGTCCACCAAAAGTGAACTCTAGAGGCTTTTTACCTGCAGAAGTACTTTGAAAATGCATGCCCACTAGCACAACTATTCAAGGTGAGTAACCTCTCACAACCTCTCTTACTTCACACTTAGATTTTTCAAAGGGTAGTTACTCTCAGACTTCGCTTACTTTAAAATTTGTAGGTGGTCATCAAAGCTTAGCAGAATAACAGAATCAAAGTCCAACCACAGAGACATATCAACATTTCAGTACTGTATATAACAGAATAAGTACCGGAACCAAAACAGATGAGAGCAATACTTCAGCATTTCAATGGACTCAAATCTCTTTGCTGGAGCACATTGAATTATTATACATTATATTTTGTTTGTCTTATTTACTCAAAATGTGGTGTGTATGACTCAGGGTTGCTAACCGTCCAGAAATTCCTGTACAGGTCATGAAAATAGCATTTTTCTTGTCTCTGTGAAAATTGCTGGTAGTAATTTGAGAAAGCTATTTTGGTGGCAAGTATTATTATTATCTTACAGTTTCCAATAAATACTGGTAATGTGTACTTACCAATATATTGAGCTACAGAAATACATCGCTTCCAATCGTTATCATTTTTTTATGGTTTACCAATTTTTCTGTAAAAACAGTTGCCCAGAAAAAAGAAACATTCCAGTTGGCAACCCTGGTTGGGTGTTCTGTTTGTAACAAATCTTAAAATTAAAGGTGTTGTCCGGGTTCACATCTGAACCCGGACAACCCCTTTAACTATATTGTTTAAATTTTACAGGTAGCATAATAGCTGATGATATTGCTGTAATATGCTTTTCCAATGTTTCTGTATAGAATGGAGACTCTGCTAGTCCCCCACAAGAGCAATTCTTCTTTAATTGTTGTAAGACTACTAACCAGCACTTCCATGCTCATAAATATGGTGCAGGACTGGATAGTTGCTCTAAGCTTATGCCATCTATAATATTAGTAAATCTAGGCCACTGTGTGCAAAACTGGCAGAAAAGTTGCCACAAAAAAAGCTGCAAAAAGACCCATTTACTTTAAGATTGCCATCTCCTTCATTATCTTTATCTTCCATTAAAAAACTGAGCAACATGGATTCTCTTGATGTCTGTGCTGATCGCTGGTCAGTTGAGGCAGTCAATCAGCTTTATATCACCATCATCATCAGCTTTATGTTTAAACCAAACAAAAACTTTGATTCAAATTTTATACATGCTATGATGGGTAATATATGGCTCTCATGTCATCTGTCCCTGTATTAAGAAGCACACATGTATTTATTGGATCATTCCTTACAAGTCAAAACAGACATTATCATTGTCCTCTAATAGGGACATCTAACAGAAGATGATGTGCCATTGCATTTAGTGATATAATTAAAGAAACCACATTGGAGGAAATGTCATACTTATGGCAAGCTATTATACAATAGAGTTACATTGTAACTTTTTTATGTTCCTATAGGCTTTTTATTTGACTTCTTAGCCTTTTGAAAGAAAAAAAAACAGAAGGCAACTGGAAAATATTAGCTTGCAACATCAATGTTTTAGACTAGAGAATCCTCTGGTGATTCATGTGCAGTACCCCAGACCTGGGGGTATCTGCGATTGTTTAATGTTTTATATGCAATGTTATGTAATGTTCCTTCCCTCTTAGTAGGAGTGTGCTGGTCCTACTTCCTGCCAGGAGGGGGAGTTCCAGTCTAGTAAGAAAGAGAGAAGAGCTCTTGTTCAGATAGTAGGAGCGTGAGGAAGAAAATGTCAGAGCTCCCACTCCCATGAATTGAATGTTATTCCCTTGTGAGGGAAACTCAGGAACCAGATATTCTTCTTCTGTGAGGGCAACTTAATACTGGCTCAAGAAAAAAACTTAAAGGGGTTATCCCATCTTGGACAATGGGGGCATATCACTAGGATATGCCCCCATTGTCTTATAGGTGCAGGTCTCCGTTGGCTCCATAGAAATGAATGGGAGCCGGGCCGCGCTTGCGCGGTGCGCTCCCATTCATTTCTATGACCGAAGCGGGGAGCTGCGCCTGGTGGCGGTCGGACCTCGGGAAACCCGGGCTCAGAGCTCTCCTGCTTCGTTTTCGATATACAGTACAGACCAAAAGTTTGGACACACCTTCTCATTCAAAGAGTTTTCTGTATTTTCATGACTATGAAAATTGTAGATTCACACTGAAGGCATCAAAACTATGAATTAACACATGTGGAATTATATACTTAACAAAAAAGTGTGAAACAACTGAAAATATGTCTTATATTCTAGGTTCTTCAAAGTAGCCACCTTTTGCTTTGATTACTGCTTTGCACACTCTTGGCATTCTCTTGATGAGCTTCAAGAGGTAGTCACCTGAAATGGTATTCCATCAGTCTTGAAGGAGTTCCCAGAGATACTTAGCACTTGTTGGCCCTTTTGCCTTCACTCTGGGGTCCAGCTCACCCCAAACCATCTCGATTGGGTTCAGGTCTGGTGACTGTGGAGACCAGGTCATCTGGCGTAGCACCCCATTACTCTCCTTCTTGGTCAAATAGCCCTTACAAAGCCTGGAGGTGTGTTTGGGGTCATTATCCTGTTGATGGTCCAACTAAACGCAAACCGGATTGAATAGCATGTAGGTGCGGGTCCCAGCGGAGGGATCAGCGAAAGATAGTTTTACAGACACTGCTGCAAGGTAAGGGACAACAGCTCAGACACCACCACCAACTGTATATAAGCTACAGTAGACACCCAAATCCACAAATGTTTGCTCGTGCCAACCTATTATCATCCAACCAGTCACCATGCCTCTTTAAAGGGCCCTCACTGACGAGCATGCACTTGTCGGAAAGGAATGCTTTATATTTTGCATTAAGTAAAGAGAGACTGTTGTATGTTTACTTCTGTCCTGATTCTTCAATCTACACTTTCACAGCAACGAACCTCAGGAAGCGATGGCCTGAGGGAGTACAACGTGACACAACATCTCATCAGGGCCACTACCAATCCCATTGCCACGAACCAGCCGGTGTGAACCCACTCTGCCACACATCCTACCTCCTCTAAGGGCATTGTCTAAGTAAACCCCTCGATCTTACCCCTGATGGTGGGCATGGACTTTCCCGAGGGGAGGATTGGATTGCGAGGCAGCTGGTCCTGGCGGACCAGGAGATATCTGATCAAGGTACCAGAGGTGTAGACGTAGTCAGCAGGCTGAGTCATAACCAGGAGCAACAGTGCAGGACCGAAGGATGATGCAGAGGTGAAGTCAAACAAGCAATAGGTCAGGGCAGGCGGCACAAGTACAGGCCAGGTAATCCAGGTCAGAAACAGGAGAGTCAAGGCAAGCAGGCAGGGATCAAACAGGCAGCAGAGTCCAAAAACGCAAGCACAAGTCAGGTACACAGGAATACAAGCTTAGATAACAAAAACCTTAGCATAACACAAGGACCTTGATACTGAGGCATCTGGGGAGGGGGCTGAGCCACTTATATATGTGCCGGAGGGCTAGGATTGGTCAGTGAGGTCACAAGATCCAACCCATAAAGCACAGGAAGTGACGCGCCCGGCCCTAAGGGAGTGATGCAGGGAACAAGCAACAAGCATGTTGTAGCCAGGGCTGAATGGAAACTGTGGAGCGGATCCCAGAACACCAGTACTACACAGTCACTGGTTTCATTATTTATTCATTATTGATTACTGGTTTAGAATATATTCATATTATTGAATTTGTGGTAAAATGGTCAATTATGTTTATGAGTCATATATCTTTACATATTTTTTAAGTACTATTTATAACATGGTTGTTATACTTAGATTCAGCTGGGTTTTGTGATCCATTCCCCTTTTTTTGGCAATCGCTGACACTTTTACCTGTGTTGCCAGCCAGCGAGCGCATTGCATCCTGCATACGCGCGGTTTTTGGTTACGTGATTGTGACTCAGTGATGACGCCAATCGCGCTATTCTTGTGCGACTCACGTCCTCCTGACTACACAATCGCGTCACCATTCCCTGCGATACAGGACTGACTATGCGCCCTATAGTGCTGGCTCTGGATTGTTTATTTAACATACAGGTGTGTCTTTTGCTTGTGACTGGAACAATCCCTAATGCCATGCACATGTTCTTGTTGCACTGAGATTGGCTGAATGAAGTTTAGGGAGGGTGTAATATTGCTTTATATTCTTACTGAATCCACACATACTAGTACCCCTTGAAAAAGCTGACGGCGAAATGCGCGTCGGGGTGGTGATTGGTGTGGAGTATCCTGTGGCGTTTGTCAGGGGGTCAGTATTGTGATCTTTAATTGCTGTATTATATTCATTTTTATCATTGCTATTGTATTGTTTCACTGCTGATCCCATTTACTTATGCACTTGCATTTTATACTGCCAGGTTGATACCCCACCTTTTCTAGTATATTTTAATTGTTTTTATACTGTGTGTTGCTAATCATGTAATTGGTGGTAATAAATAAAAGGATTTTCATTATATCAAGTGTGCAATTTTCTGGTCATATTACAATCCATAGATATATCGGTTTCATATGCGGCGTTTATGTGGGTTGTTGTTACTTTGGGAAATAGTACTGGTGTATAACTACACAGACAGAGCCCAGGACTGCAGCGGTGAATGGGAAGTACTTGCAGCAGATCACTGCTGAACACGGCGTCTGGAACCGTGGCGGTAAGCAGGGGAACAGCAGTGCACAGGATTACACCCATCCTCTGCACCGGGTCCTCAGGGGCTCACTGTATATGCACTGTTATAGGTTACAGATTAAAAACTACCATATATAATCATATATAGCTTGAACAGTATATTTGTAGAATTTTTTATGTAATAAATACATAAAATACTGGTATTTTGAGAGCATTTCCAAAGAGCATCAACTGTCACATTTCAAAAAATGCACTACATACTATATATCTATCTTTACGTTAACGCAGAATGTGTAGAAAACGCATATCCTGCATTAGTTTATTTCAGATAATCCCACCCCCTCTGGCTTGGATTTCTCTATAGGCGCAACAGGCTTGTATATAAAGACATTTCTGAAAGATGGGCATCTGTTGAAAGGAAAATTTAGATATGAATACACTGGACTCCCAGGACTCTGAGGATGCATATAGAGAACAATGAGATAGCTTTAGAGGGTGCTAGATGTTATGATAACCATGCCACAAATGTCTGCTTACATACCTTTATTAAAGTGGAATAAGAGAATAAATGAAGTTTTATGCAAATTTGGTTGTAAATCCCCCAGTGGGCATTCTTAGTCATGGCAAGTGCTTAGGTTCTCCTGACCTGCATCTCATTGATTGTCTTGACAACTCCAAAGTTACCCTCTCCTGCGCTGAAATCATGCGTATGGGAAGTATAAATGTAGGCTAGCACACAGCCATTTTGGGATGAGTAGTACTTTTCAGCTTGTGGGCATAGTATGAAGTGTAAATGTATGTGGCGCATGTGCAGCACATCACTGAATGGACGCAGTCCAAGAAGCTAGTCTACAGGCTCCTGAGATGTAAGCCTAGCCCAGCCCAACTGTTTTCACACTGAAAATGTTGCATGTGTTTTAAAAATATGCGCTACGGCCCTGAAACAAAGCGAAGGAAGGGGGAAAAAGCATACACACTGCATTTCTGTTAAGTCTATGTTACTCTGTGACTAAAAAATAACTGTATAGCTGATAAATAGTGTTGAGCAAACCCGAACTGCAAAGTTCGGGTCCGTACCAAACTTTGCGAGTTCGGGTACCCAGACCCGAACTTTGCTGCAAAAGTTCAGGTTCGAGTTCGGTGTTCGGGCATTTAATAAAGCTTGTTGAAAGGCTGAAGAGCACCCAATCAACAAGCTTTTAAGCTGTGGGCACTTAGAAGCCATCACAGCCATGCCTAGTAATAGGCATGGCTGTGATTGGCCACATCTATACAAGCTGGATCATGTGTAGCACCGCCCATCAGCTCTGAGTAGTGCAGGGACAGGAAGCAGGCAGCTGAGGTGAGGAAGAGTGTTAGGAATTTCATCTATTTATTCTGTGGGTGACCTATAGTGAATTTTTGTGGGTGCAATACACCAGCTTTGCACCCCTGACACAGAAATATAATAATTAATCTGGCTGTTAATTCCGTGGGAGACCTATAGCGATTTTTTGTGGGTGTAATGCACCATCTTTGTACCCCTGACACAAAAATATAATAGTTAATCTGTCTGTTAGTTCGGTGGGTGACATATACCCATTTTTGTTGTGAGGTACACCTGCACTGCATCCGTGACAGAGAAATTAATATAGTTAATCTGTCTGTTAGTTTGGTGGGTAACATATACCCATTTTTGGTGTGAGGTAGACCTACACTGCATCCGTGACAGGGAAATGAATATACGGATGTAGTACAGTTAGCACACATGCTTCCTGAGACGTGTTATCTAAACTAAATGGGTTGAGCACTAGAGATGAGCGAATCTATTCGCCGCTTTGTAGATTCGTATCAAATCTTACAAATTTTCTACTACTAATTTTTTCGGATTCGCTTTGTATTATTCGTAAATTTTCGTAAAATTTTGAACGCTAACGCTACATACGATACGTACATTATGTACGTAACGTACGCATTCTTCGTGAAGTGGGAAAATGATGATACGCCGCAGAGCGGTAAAAACCAGCCCGGCCCACCGGTAACTATTGGCACGTATAGGGAGTGAAGACTCCTCCCTCATTACTCCTCCCTCCTCTGAACCAGTTTAGACCAGCTCTGAACACTGAACAGTACAGCAAGCATGGCTAAAGAGCTGCGTCCGAAGTGGAGTGAAATGGTCTTTGGTGACGAATTCCCTGAACCACCGCCTGCTCCAGACATCAAGTTGTCAGAACTGTGCAAGAGAGACTCACCAGCTTCAGTGTCCATATTCTCCTTGCCGGCTGGTGAGGTGGCTGGTGTGACTTCTGCGGCTGGTGCGGCGGAAGCGGCTGGAGGGTCCACTTCACCGCCCAGGAGGAGATCAACAACACCTTCCATAAGGCAGAACCAGATTGTGCTAGCATCGGTGACGGCCCACGCGCAGACCCTCTGGGACTACAAGAATGCGGTGGAGGACTGGGTCATCCAGGTACTGGACCACCCTAGGTCGGGAGATGCTACATTGAAGCGCTGAAAGGGAACTGTCCTGTGGTTTTCGGTGGCGCGAGGTTCAGGCTTCCTGGCGGACGATGAGGACAGCAAGGAGTATTTTGTGGGCCGCAGGTCAGTTAAACGGTCGTACCTGCCCCAACCCTGTCACAGCCTGTACGTGGGGAATCAGGTGGATTCACCCCCATGGCATCCCTGAAAGGTCCCTTCCCCACCAGGCGAAGTACGGGTGCGCTGCCTTCAGGAGTCACCAGATGGCACCCTCCGCTTCAGGGATAAGCCACAGCCGGAGCCTCTGATACCTGGACTGCCACCACCACCACTGGGTCAGCTGAAAATGTCATCATTTACATTCCAATCCACGGTGATCTACTAGTACCAACTACCATGGAAGATGAAGCCAGCAGCAGCCTTGGAGCTGGGGCTTCTTCCCTGGGTGCAACCTTGCCTCCACCGCTGCAGCCAGAAGTTCTTACCCCTGCTGTACCGAAAGGAGTATCCGGAAAAGCGTAAGTGGCTGCAGCGCTCGCCAGCGTGACCACCACCCGGACCCGGTCAAGTCCGACTTCCGGAAGAAGAGGGCAGTGGAGTTCCACCATGGCAGCGAGTTTGGCCTACAGGAGGCAGGAGCGTCCTCTGATGTCGTTCAGTAGCAGCTCAAGCGAGGAGGACTTCAGGTCCCTCATCTGAGGAACCCAACTACTGGCTGGTTTAAAGGACACTTCAAGAGGACCTATGGGAGCCACACCATGGACTGCACCTGACGGGTGAGAGCTAGTTGGCACTTTTTTTGTTTATAAGCCAAGAATAAATGTAGTGACGAAGATAGAATAGTCGGAAGACGGAATGGCCGCCCCGATAGGGGCGATCCCGTGCCTGGAACCTACTAGAATCCCTATTAAGGTCCTGGCACAGGAGGTAGGGACGAATAGTACACAGGGTAATAATAGGGCCAGTTTTCCACAACAGGCCCAATACAACACCCATCATCGACCATCGACTATTCTATCTTCGTCACTACATTTATTCTTGGCTTATTTACTTATTTTTTCCTTTGTTATTTGTTTTGTAGTATTTCGGGTTGGCCTTGTACCAAGTATTTTTAAATATAATGATTAAAGGTTATTTTTTAGGGTAATTCTTCTGTGATTATTCATGTTTGATTGAGACTACCCTTGATTATCAAGGGACTGGTCCCTGACTTACCAGAACGGTGAAGTTTTTTGGTTTTAATTTTTTGCTTGTATTCTTGTTCTAACAAAGCATGGCTAGTTTCCTGAATTCATTTTGTAACAAAGACCAATGGTTGCTAGAGGTGGATGAGGTATTCTCAGAGAAGGAAATTAATTTCCCTAGGAATAGTTCGACGTCCATTAAAACGGTATTTAAAGATCTCTATAACGCACACAAGGAGTTTTTAAAATCATGGTGGGAAATCCAATCCCTTAATAACTATATTAAACACAAGATAGTGCCTAAAGGTTTACGCATTCCGGTTCGACCAGCTAAAAGAATAGTGTCTCCCGAATTTATGAACAGGTGGGAAGAGGAACTGACGGAGAGCTCATTACGCCTGATGAGACTTCTTCTAGAACAAGAGACTAATAATTTTAGTCGTATAGAAAAAGAACTAGAGACCCTGACTGAATCCGGTCTGAAATTTAAAGATCATAGTGAATTCAATAAAAAAGAAAGCGAACTACAGAGTAACGTTGAAAACTATAAAAGCATATTGATTGAACGTAAACACAGGCAATTCACTAGAGATTTACAGGAATTTCGTGACAAAATAGCTTATAGTACTCTAGGGGACGGTACTGTCACAGATCCCTCAGAATCAGAAGCAGACAGTTCAGATCAGGATAGTTACAAAAACACAGGGTCTGGAAGAAGTGCAATAAGAGGGAGATTTCGTGGACGGGGAATAAATAGTTTTTTAATAACTATAGGGGCTATTATAGATCAAGGGTTGTTTCTCGACAACAATGGACCCCCCCAACCTCCCCGCTGAGATCCGCACCACGAACAGAAGAGTCACCAGTTTCACAATCGGGGGGCTCCTCCTCTTTGTTGCAATTGACTGCTTCCTCCTCAGATATGCACCTGAACCAAAGGACAGGGTCTTTTTTAGGACCCATTACGACTCCAAACACTTATGCCCTAAGGGAAAGAACCCAATCTCAAACACTTCAACACTTAGGAGCGAAAAAATAGGAGAAAGTGAAGAAGACACATTACGTATCCTGAATCTTTCTAACTACAAATTATCTGAAACAGAATTAGGCATTTTATCTAAGGGGCTTTCTTTTGTGCCCACACATCAATTCAGTTGTTTTGAGTGGATCAAGGATATTAATTTGTTTATCAGAAAAGCTAGGTGGCACAAGGTGTTCTCACAAACTGAGAATAAGAGATATACAGAATTGGGTCTGGAGAATGAAGATTTAAGCACGGTTAGAGACCTCATGTCCTTATTACAAGAAAACACAATAGATAGAGGATCGGGGCCTTTTACACATCTAAGAAATAAAAGTACCAAGACCCCCCCGAAAGTAAGTGAAGACTTGAATCTTGACATTTTTTTGGATTGCGTAACTCGCGATCTCGAAAACCTTACAATAAAGGGTCAATACCATAACTACACCTATGCAGAAATGCAAGCACTACGGTCTTTGGGCTCCAATCGTCAAATAATTGTGAAACCCGCTGATAAAGGGGGGAACATAGTAATTTTGGATACGAGTCAATACAAGTCTATGTGTCTATCACTGTTGGAAGAAAAATCCAACTATGAAATACTTAAATCTGACCCCACCCCCCTATATAAGACTCAATTAGAAGCCCTCTTAAATGAGGCCTTTGAGAACAACCTGATAGATAGACAGGAACGGGAATTTCTTTTACCTAAACATCCCTGTGTAGCTACATTCTACGCACTGCCAAAGATACATAAAGGCACAAATCCTTTAAAAGGGAGACCAATAGTATCTGGAATCAATAGCCTGACCCAACATGCTGGAACATACATCGATACAGTATTACGTCCCTTTGTTCTATCCCTTCCCTCATATCTTCGGGATACGATGGATTTACTTCAAAGATTGGAGGGGGTGACCCTTGAACCAGATACCATTCTTGCTTCCATTGACGTGGAGGCATTGTATACATCAATTCCCCACAGCAAAGGCCTTGCAGCTACCAAATACTTCCTTGATTCCAGGGGTGTACAATTTTGCCTACATAATAACTTCATAATTCAATTACTGCAGTTTATACTTACCCACAATTATTTTGTTTTTGACTCTCGGTTCTTCCACCAGCTCAGGGGCACCGCGATGGGCAGCCCTTGTGCGCCCACGTATGCCAATTTGCTCCTGGGCTGGTGGGAGGATACCGTAGTCTTCTCCGAAACGATGTGTCGATGGACGAATTCCATCACACTTTGGGTCCGTTACATCGACGACATCTTTTTATTATGGAAAGATACCATTTCAGAGTTTGAGAGATTCATGACCGCACTTAATCATAACCACATTGGGCTATACTTCACCCACTCCATAGCTTACGATTCAATGGCCTTCTTGGATGTGCTTATTAAAAGGGGGAATAACAACCAACTTGAAACTACCCTGTTCAGAAAAGAAACAGCATCAAACAGCCTACTTCACTGGAGCAGTTTTCACCCTATGCCCCTAAAGAAAGGTATCCCTAAGGGGCAATTTTTGCGGGTGCGGAGAAACTGCTCCAGTGATGTGGAATTCGAGCAAGAAGCAGGCCGCCTCTTCTCCCGATTTCACAATAGAGGCTACCCAAATAAACCCCTTCAAGGAGCATGGGATGAAGCTAGGAGAAGAGATAGGTCGACTCTTCTTCAACCCCGTACTCGCGAATCTGAGCATACACTCAGGGTGATCGGTACATTTGACACAGGCAGCAGAGCGGTGAGAGAGATCTTGGAGCGCTACTGGTCTCTATTAAAATTAGATCCAGACTTGAAGAAAGTAATTCCTGATCACCCATTGATCACATTTAGGAGAGGACGTAGTTTACAAGACACACTCACTAAGAGCCACTTTGATCCACCCCAAAAAAGCACATGGTTACAGTCTCGCCAAAAGGGCACATTTAGATGTGGCCATTGTAAAGCCTGCGCATATATCAGAATAGGTGATACTTTTTCTGATTTTTGTTCATCGAGGGTTTACAAATGCAGGGATTTTGCAAATTGCAACACGGTGGGAGTAGTCTATCTAGCCCAGTGTCGTTGTGGTCTTAGATATATAGGCAAAACTTGTAGGGCTTTCAAAACCCGTATCTTGGAACACATAGGGGACATTAGAAAAAATAGAGACAAACCTATATCCAGACACATCCACAATGTACATAAAAATGAGAAAGGAAATATGATTGACTTTAGTGTGATTGAAGTAGTCCGTCCCTCCATACGAGGTGGGGACCTAGACAAATTACTTAGACAAAAAGAATGCCGGTGGATTCACATGTTGAGAACGATGGCACCTCAAGGTCTAAATGAAGCCATCGATTTTACCTGTTTCATCTAAGAGTAGTGTTACTAGCCGTGTTACTTTTATATACATATATACCAATGTGGACAGAAGCACTTCACTATCTTTCATATTTTGTTGAGGCTTTTACTGCCCTCTTGCTTCTGCCCCCAATTTTAAAACTGGCTTCCGACAAAGAATAAAAATCCTACAAAACAAATACAGTTTACACATAAATCTTGATCTCATTCAATCCTTATTTACACATCTAGATGCGTTTACAGTAATTTACTGTATATCGGTATATCCTGCTTTACATCTGGTACAGTCTCCACAGCGACTGCTTACTGACAGCTAGTCCGGTCATGTGACGCAGATTTTTAATCACATGACCGCTTTAGTCAATCAACGCATACCCTGTTTGCAGATACGCATATACACCATCTCGGCCGGCCCATGACGTTGCGCGTCACGTGACCTGGACGTGCGGCGTCAGGTGACCGGCACCTTTGGCACGCCGGCGTATGTTCACGCCAGCGCTTAAATAAGAGCAGTCGGGCACTTATTGCGCCCCCTACAACTATACCATCATCTGCGGTATCTGGCACAGCCACGCTTTCATCATGGGGACATGCAAGTACTGGGTCTTACGCTGTTCGGGCGTTTAGGCCTATTCATAGCCTTAAGTTACCATCTTGCTTTTTGTTGCCTGTTCAACCCAGTATATTATCAGATATTACAATATAATAGACTGCATCTCCCCAATATTTGCAAGCAGTACCTTATGCTATATATGTGGATCAATGTTATACTGTTTATGATGGCCTTGATTCTGTGACTAATGCTATTGGAACATTAATTCACAGAGGGACGGTTTGCATGTGATTGACTAGCCGCTGTGGGATTACATGTTGTTCCTATACCATTGTTAATAAGGATTTTTGTGATTTCTTATATCAGATATTCGCTGCATAAACGGCGTCACACCACATCAAATAGACAGGTCTGTTTATTTGCAGACCGTTTTTTTATTTGACTGCAAGATTGTATTGCTTTGCCTAGCCCCTGATGATCCCCTTGGCCGGGTGAAACGCGTTGGGTCTCTATATTAAGATATACATCTAACAGCAAATAATCCTTTACTCTGTCCTGAATTTTGCCCTGCTTTTGATTATCAGCTACCAGGCACATGAATGGACAGATGATAACTTTATTTTATTAGTTGTTTTTTGTTTTTTGCAATTTTATTTCCTTCACTGGTGTGGTGCACTTTTTCCTTTAGGTCATAGTGTGGTGACGGTTATTCCTGTGCCAGGACCTTAATAGGGATTCTAGGAGGTTCCAGGCTCGGGATCGCCCCTATCGGGGCGGCCATTCCGTCTTAGGTAGGGACGAATAGTACACAGGGTAATAACCAGGGTAACACCCATCATTGACCATCGACTATTCTATCTTCGTCACTACATTTATTCTTGGCTTATTTACTTATTTTTTCCTTTGTTATTTGTTTTGTAGTATTTCGGGTTGGCCTTGTACCAAGTATTTTTAAATATAATGATTAAAGGTTATTTTTTAGGGTAATTCTTCTGTGATTATTCATGTTTGATTGAGACTACCCTTGATTATCAAGGGACTGGTCCCTGACTTACCAGAACAGTGAACTTTTTTTGTTTAGTTTGTATTGCCCCCGTTTGACTCTCACCCAGATGGTCATGGCTTGTCAGGACTCCCCCCATTCTGCAGAAAATTCCCAGTTGTGCCTATTTTCCATTTTCCCCCCTTCTCAGGTTATTTGGGAGCCTGCTTTGCAGAAAGGTTTCTCTATTTGCTGCTATTTTATATTATCCATGTGGATTACACGTTAC
>ONZH01022954.1:0-56046 GCA_900303285.1 Rhinella marina
ACATGTAAGATGTGTAGATAATAGTGGAATGAACACAATTTCCATGTCAACAGGCATGTAGTGAATTCCCTGTACTTCCTAGACATGGAATGAACAGTTTTAGATGTGTAGATAATAGTGGAATGAACACATATAAAAACATAAACTGACATGTAGTAAATTACGTGTGCTTCCTAGACATGGAATGAACATGTAAAATGTGTAGATAATAGTGAAATGAACACAATTTCTACGTAAACAGGCAAGTAGTGAATTCCCTGTGCTTCCTAGACATGGAATGAACTGGTTAGATGTGTAGATAATAGTGGAATGAACACATAGATAACGTAAACTGAAATGTAGTAAATTCCCTGTGCTTCCTAGATGTGGAATGAACATGTAAGATGTGTAGATAATAGTGGAATGAACACATATTCATATTCAAGGATCAAGTACTATTTAGCCCAACACCCTGGGTCTATAACATGGGTACTATTGTCAATTTATAGCTTCTTGATGGGATTACCGTCCCCAGAATTTAAATCCACTAGGCACCTCTAAAACAAATTGCAATGTTCTGATGAAGTGGTGACACTTCCCCATTTTGAAAATTGGCAACAAGATCTAGGGGTGGGGATGCACTCTGAGACCTGTAGGTATAGATGAATTTTCCCCTGCAAACTCCTCAAATGCTATGCCACATCTTATTGTTGCCAAACTGTTGATAGCAGGAAAGTCATGGTCTCCTTTGCCCCCACCTTGCAATCCCTAAATGAGTTTTTAGCAGAACACTATACATACAAGACAGACTGTTCGCATGTAGATGTTGTCAACAAGATAGACTGTTCGCATGTAGATGTGGTCAACTTCAAAAATGTTATGATCTGTTACTCCCATGGTTATCTGAATTTCCAGCACTAACCCCAGAGGTCCGAAGAGTTACGCTATAACATAACAGGATGGTCTCTCGAATGTTTTGGTAGCAGGTCCATTCCTTCCACATCTAGTTATAACCCATGATAAAAGGTATGCTTTATGACCTCCGCTCATAGAGTGGATGTGACAGTCGGGGGGGAGGGGGGGGTTATCACTTTTGGCAACACTCCTTAGTATTTGTAAGAGGCATGTTTAATGATTGCATGATAGTCGAGGCAACTACGATTTCCTGGTTTTGATGTTTGTTGTTTTAAGTTGAAATGTACAATATTTCTCTATAGCATTCAATGCATTTGTATATGTATATGTAACAAACTGTAAGAAAATGTTCAATAAAAATTTACCTTAAAAAAAAGTTGCCCATACTACATAAAGTGCCCCTGTCAGGGAATTTTACGAAATGCATGTTTATGTGAATTATGTGTTCATTCCATTATTATCTACACATCTTACATGTTCATTCCACTGCTAGGAAGCACAGAGAATTCACTACATGTCAGTCAAAGTGGAATATGTGTTAATTTCACTATTATCTACAGATCTAACCTGTTCATTCCACATCTAGGAAACACAGGGAATACACTGCATGTCAGTTTATGTTTTATATGTGTTTATTCCACTATTATCTACACATCTAACCTGTTCATTCTATGTCAAGGAAGCACAGGGAATTTACTGCATGCCTGTTTATGTGGAATATGTGTTCATTCGACTATTTTGTACAATTCTAACTTGTTCATTCCATTTCTAGGAAGCATAGGGAATTCACTGCATGTCTGTTACTGTGGAATATTTGTTCATTCCACTATTATCTACAAATCTAACCTGTTCATTCCATGTCTAGGAAGCACAGGGAATGCACTGCATGTCTGTTTATGTGGAATGTGTTTTCATTCCACTGTTATCTACACATCTAACCTGATTATTCCATGTCTAGGAAGTATAGGGAAATCATGACATGCCTATTTATGTGGAATATGTGTTCATTCCACTATTATCTACACATCTAACCTGTTCATTCCATGTCTAGGAAGTACAGGGAATGCACTGCATGTCTGTTTTTGTGGAAAATTATGTGTTCATTCCACTATTATCTATACATCTAGTCTTTTCATTCCAAATCCAGGAAGCATAGGGAAATCATAACATGCCTGTTTATGTGGAATATGTGTTCATTCCACTATTATCTACAAATCTAACCTGTTCATTCCATGTCTAGGAGGAAGCACATGGAATTCACTACATGTCAGTTAATGTGGAATATGTGTCAATTCAACTATTATTTACAAGTCTAACCCGTTCATTCCACGTCTAGGAAGCACAGGGAATTTACTGCATGTCTCTTACTGTGGAATATTTGTTAATTCATCTATTCGTCAGTTTATGTGGAATATCTGTCCATTCAACTATTATCCACACATCTTACATGTTCATTCCATGTCTAGGAAGCATAGGGAAATTATGACATGTCTATTTATTTGGAATATGTGTTCATTCCACTATTATCTACACATCTAGCCTGTTCATTCCATGTCTAGGAAGCACAAGGAATTCACTGCATGTCAGTTAATGTGGAATATGTGTCAATTCAACTATTATTTACAAGTCTAACCCGTTCATTCCACGTCTAGGAAGCACAGGGAATTTACTGCATGTCTGTTACTGTGGAATATTTGTTAATTCGTCTATTATCTACACATCTAACCTGTTCATTCCACGTCTAGGAAGCACAGGAAATTTACTGCATGTCTGTTACTATGGAATATTTGTTCATTCATCTATTATCTACACATCCAACCTGTTCATTCCATGTCTAGGAAGCACAGGGAATTCACTACATGTCAGTTAATGTGGAATATGTGTTCATTCCATTATTATCTACACATCTAGCCTGTTCATTCCACGTCTAGGAAGCACAGGGATTTTACTGCATGTCTGTTACTGTGGAATATTTGTTCATTTGTCTATTATCTACACATCTAACCTGTTCATTCCATGTCTAGGAAGCATAGGGAAATCATGACATGTCTATTTATGTGGAATATGTGGGGATGCACTTCATGTCTGTTTTTGTGGAATATGTGTTCATTCAACTATTATCTACACATCTAACCTGTTCATTCCATGTCTAGAAAGCACAGGGAATTCACTACATGCCTGTTTATGTGGAATATGTGTTGATTTCACTATTATCTACACATCTAACCTGTTCATTCCATGTCTAGGAAGCACAGGTAATTCACTACATGTCAGTTTATGTGGAATATCTGTCCATTCAACTATTTTCCACACATCTTACATGTTCATTTCATATCTAGGAAGCACGGGCAATACACTGCATGTAAGTTAATGTGGAATATGTGTTTATTTCACTATTATCTACACATCTAACCTGTTCATTCCACGTCTAGGAAGCACAGGGAATTTACTACATGTCTGTTACTTTGAATATTTTTTCATTAATCTATTATCTACACATCTAACCTGTTCATTCCATGTCTAGGAAGCACAGGGAATTCATTGCATATCAGTTAAAGTGGAATATGTGTTCATTCCACTATTATCTACACGTCTAAACTGTTCATTCCACATCTAGGAAGCACAGGGAATTTACTGCATGTCTGTTACTGTGGAATATTTGTTCATTCGTCTATTATCTACAAATCTAACCTGTTCATTCCATGTCTAGGAAGCACAGGGAATTCGCTGCATGTCTGTTTATGTGGAATATGAGTTCATTCCACTATTATCTACACATCTAACCTATTCTGTTCGTTCCATGTCTAGGAAGCACAGGGGATGCACTGCATGTCTGTGTATGTGGAACATGTGTTCATTCCACTATTATCTACATATCTAACCTGTCCATTCCATGTCTAGGAAGCATAAGGAATTCACTGCATGTCAGTTAATGTGGAATATGTGTCAATTCAACTATTATTTACAAGTCTTACCCATTCATTCCATGTCTAGGAAGCACAGGGAATTTACAACATGTTAGTTTATGTGGAATATGTGTTTATTCCATCAGTATCTACACATCTAAACTGTTAATTCCATGTCTAAGAAGCACAGGGAAGTTATGACATGCCTGTTTTTGTGGAATTTGTGTTCATTCCACTATTATCTACACATCTAACCTGTTCATTCCACATCTAGGAAGCACAGGGAATGCACTGCCTCTCAGTTTATGTGGAATATGTGTTCATTTCATGTGTAGGAAACATATGAAACCCATTTTACCTCTCTGTATATTTGTACAAATATGTTAGACTGTTCATTCTTTTTCTTCATTCTTTTTCTTCATTCTTTTTAGTATGTCCCAGAATATTCCTATTGTACAAAAAATATAATTGGATCTAAAAAAAAAACTGTTACTTCATAGTTTTTATATTTGGGGTTTATTTATGTTTTTTGTTTTTTTGCTCTCTCCATATCTATTATAACTTCACTGTACCCACACACTGCCCTCCAGATAGTGATAGAACCCCATACTCCCACACAGACACACACTTGCGTCTCACTTCATAAGGCAACCTGTTCTTCGCCCACGCTGGGACCCTCCACTACTCAATACCTTTTTTACTTGTGCACCGTAAACCCGCTCTACACCCACTCATTCAGAGCCCACTACTCAATACACCTCTTCCTGTAGCAGGGGGGCAAGATTGGTATTGAAGAGTAGACTCCTGACTAAAAATAATTGTAGCCCATATGAATCATTCAGATCTCACCTTTCATTTCTTAGACTGCTCTGGTAAAATAAAAGTTGTGCTTTGTTTGGTTGTTTTGGGCAACAAACTGTTTTTCTTTTGGCCAGTTTTGATAAATCACTTCGCTTCACTAAATCAAGTTTCCATGTAAAACAGCACATTTAGGCCTCTTTCACACTAACGTATTTTTTGGGGACTCCTGTGAAAAATGCGGACCCATTCATTTCTATGGGCCCGCAAAAAATGCGGACAGCACACCGTGTGCTGTCCACATCCGTTGCTCCGTTCCGTAGCCCGCAAAAAAAAATAGAGCATGTCCTATTCTTGTCCGTATTATGGACAAGAATAGTACTGTTCTATTAGGGGCCAGCTGTTCCGTTCCTCAAAATACGGAATGCACACGGATGCCATCCGTTGTTTTTGCGGATCCGCAATTTGCGGACCGCAAAACACTACGTTCGTGTGAAAGAGGCCTTATTAGAATAGTCCAGGCAGGGAGATGAAAGGCAGGCTGAGAATCAGTTCTTTAGCAGTTATGGTTAGCACTATAACATAGTAACATAACGTAGTTTATAAGGCCAAAAAAAGACATCTGTCCATCCAGTTCAGCCTGTTTTCCTACAAGTTGATCCAGAGGAAGGCAAAAAAAACCTGTGAGGTAGAAGCCAATTTTCCCCACTTTAGGGAAAAAAATTCCTTCCCGACTCCAATCATGCAATCAGAATTACTCCCTGGATCAATGACCCCTCTCTAGTAACTATAACCTGTAATATTATTACCCTCCAAAAATACATCCAGGCACTTCTTGAACTCTTTTAGTGAACTTACCATCACCACCTCCTGAGGCAGAGAGTTCCATAGTCTCACTGCTCTTACCGTAAAGAATCCTCTTCTATGTTTGTGTACAAACCTTCTTTCCTCCAGACGCAGAGGATGTCCCCTCGTCACAGTCACAGTCTTGGGGATAAATAGATGATGGGAGAGATCTCTGTACTGACCGCTGATATATTTATACATAGTTATTAGATCTCCCCTCAGTCGTCTTTTTTCTAATGTGAATAAGTCTAATTTTGATAATCTTTCTGGGTACTGTAGTCCACCCATTCCAGTTATTACTTTAGTTGCCCTCCTCTGAACCCTCTCCAGCTCTGCTATGTCTGCCTTGTTCACAGGAGCCCAGAACTATACACAGTACTCCATGTGTGGTCTGACTAGTGATTTGTAAAGTGGCAGGACTATGTTCTCATCACGGGCATCTATGCCCCTTTTGATGCAACCCATTATCTTATTGGCCTTGGCAGCAGCTGTCTGACACTGGTTTCTACAGCTTAGTTTGCTGTTCACTAAAATTCCTAGGTCCTTTTCCATGTCAGAGTTACCTAATATTTTACCATTTAGTATGTACTGGTGACTTGCATTATTCCTTCCCACATGCATAACCTTACATTTGTCAGTGTTAAACCTCATCTGCCACTTCTCTGCCCAAGCCTCCAGTCTATCCAGATCCATCTGTAGCAGTGCACTGTCCTCTTCTGTGTTAATTACCTTACACAGTTTAGTGTCATCTGCAAAAATTGATATTTTACTGTGCAAGCTTTCTACAAGATCATTAATAAATATATTGAAGAGTTAATAAATATATTGAAGAGTTATGAATGTCTGCTTCAACCTTCCGCTGATTGGCTAAAGTGGTTACAATGCAACCAGTCTGAGAAGTGTGTTGTTGGCAACGCGGCTTTCCTTTTATATATTAGTATGATAAGTAAGAGAACCCACTGGCAGTTGATTTACCTGGAAAATGTGAAAGCACCTACTATATTATTTATTTTTTTTATATTTATTTATTATATTTAGATAAATATATATATATATATATATATATATATATATATATATATTATTTAGAACAATTTTCTGCAGTATTTTATTTTCTTGGATGCTACATGAAATGTGATTATATCCAGCTAGTTACTTAATAATCACCAAGGCATCACTCAGGTATCGGACACATGATGCCTCATATGAAAAAACCCATTGTGACTCTTCATGTAGTTACCTACCACATGAAGTGACTGCAAAATTTATCTGACCACCTCTGTGGTGTATAGATAACAGAAGAACCATCTATTCGGATTTACATTTTACATCAAAATTAAAAGCCCGTGGAGCATTGGACAAGCATAGCAATCCTGATACAACAGCTTTATGAGGGATGCAGGAGAGCACGGCCAGGTCATTAGTCAGCTCACATTACTTTTGTATGATTTAATAGCTGACTGTCTTCAGGTGAATTTACTACATAATATCTGCCTTTTGAAGCTACAGATTAAAGGGCTGCCACCTCCGTGGGATGAGGTCCAACAGAGGCGGCTTCAGTGAAAGCGTACGTTCAGTGAAAAATAAAAACCTCACAGTGCTGTTAGATTCTCATGTACCGTTATGTGCAGGGGCGGATTGGGAACTCAAAGTCGCCCTTGGAAAACCGTAGAAGTGGCCCCAAGTTGCAGTCTGTTTTGCACCTTATTGACAAAACAATTTTTTTCATCATCATGAAGTTGTTCTCTTTCCTTTTTTTTTCCTCAGTCCTGGACAGGTCATTATGAAGACTACTCCGGACCACAACTTGTTTCTACATAATCGGACACAAAGAACACACCTATTTAGTAATAATGCCTACTTTTATGCCCCCACTCAGTAATCATCTCCATTTAGACCCCAGTCACAATCCATTTAGGCCCCAGTAGTTATAATGCCCCACACTAGTGCTATCTGTACATATAATGCCCCTGGTAGTGCCCTCTGTGTATATATTACCACCCATTGTGCCCTCTGTACATATAATGCCCCCAGTAGCGCAATCTGTACATATAATCCCCCCAGTAGCGCAATCTGTACATATAATGCCCCTGGTAGTGCCCTCTGTGTATATATTACCACCCATTGTGCCCTCTGTACATATAATCCCCCCAGTAGTGCCATCTGTACATATAATGCCCCTGGTAGTGCAATGTGTACATATATTACCACCCATAGTGCCATCTGTGCATATAATCCCCCCAATAGTGCCCTCTGTATATATAATGACACCCACAGAGTGCCCCCAGTAGTGATGACAAACAAAAAAAAAAGCCTAAATATTCACCTCAGTCCCGTCATCTGCGATTCAGCCCACAGTTGCCTGCATCCCGGAGTAGGTGGTTGCGATGACATCATCGGGACCTTCTGCGCTGGGTCTTAGGCTCTGTGATAATGCAACCTTCTGCACCATTCCACTGCCTCACAGGCCTCAGGCTTATTGGCCTTCAGCTGATAAGGCAGAAAGGCGAGGGCAAGAACCATTCTGTTCTCCCATGTGGTGTCTGGGCAAAAGGCAAATGGTCACAGCCAGGTTGAAGAGGAGCTGTCATTTAGACCTTTTTCTACGCCTGCCGGCCCGTCCCCTTACCTGCCCACACCACTCCCACTTTTTTTAGACCTGGCATGAGCATGGAGAAGTCGCAGATTGTGGTGCAACTTAAATGACCCCCTTAGTTTAACAAAAAAAAAGTGAAAAGGTCCTCTTTAAAGATCATTGTTACTTGTTTTGTTTTGTGTGACTAACCATCACTCAAACAAATGTAGATTCTGAATAAGTAATTATATTAAAAACATTGCACTTTTATAATTTTATTAATACATTTTTTGTTTGGTTCCAAACTATGACAACAATAATCTCTAATTATGGTCATAAAACAACTGTGGAGAGCAAACACATCTCTAAATAAACCTCTTGATGCTTTCAATGTTCTGTACTACATGGGTTATTCGTCATGTAGACCTTAATAAACCGCAAGCAGCGTAAACAACCCAATTAATTCTCTAATCAAGCAACCCGAAAACACCCACTATCCACACAACCAGGACTCCACCAGAGAATCAGAAACTAGTAAACTAGAAGCATATCAGATATGGACCCCCGCTGATCTAATATTGATGACTTATCCTCAGTACAGGTCATCGATATCATGACACTGCAGAACCTCTTTAAAATCCAAAATAGTCAACTGTAAAAATACATATCTGCTACTGCTGCTCATAGCATGTGTTCAGCAAATGTGTCATGTGTTTCAAAGAGGACCTGTCACTATGAAATGCAGTGCGATCTGCAGACAGCATGTTATAGAGTAGGAGGAGCTGAGCAGATTGATGTATAGTTTTGTGGGAAAAGATTCAGTAGAACTTTCATTTATTCATTTTTCTGCTCTTTCTGAAAACAGTTGTTCACAGGGCCGTCTATCAGTGATTGATAGCATTCCCTGTATAAGTATGTATACCAAGACACCTTCGAGGTGTCACCACGTGTTGCTGATCTCCAGAAGGGATGGTAATGCTTGGTGCACCCCAATTGGAAATAAGTCCAGAGAGTCAGGGTCTGCAGTAAACCAGGGTGCTTCTTTACTGGAGGGACTGAAGTTCAAAACAATATAGGCAAGGCACTGAGCTGGCTTCTCCAGTCTCTTCCCTGGCAGAGGGTTCTTTGCTGAGGAAAGGTCTGTGCTAGCCGTCCCTCTCTCTCTCTCTGAGAAGGCTGGTTTACTGGCCAAAGGCTAGTGGCCCAGGGTCTGTGATTAAGTTGTCTGTCTGGCTGGTATACCAGTCTCAACCACTTCTTCTGGTCACTTATGCAGTCTGGCAGTCTCTTCTACTAAGCACTGGGCCCTATCTGTAGATGACTAGGAGCTATGACTCTTCTCCTTATATACAGTTTCTAACTGAACTAGAACCTTCTATTGGATGAATCACAGCCTAAACAGAAACAATGTTGCAATTTCAGTCTGTCATAGACTTGTACAGAGTTTCAATACAAGTCCACGGGAATGAATAAGCAGATTTTCCAGCCATAAGCAAGCGTTCATAAATGTAAACAGAAGAGCTAAATTAGACAGTCAGAGGTTCAATGTATCTGATTTCTTTTTTCCAAAACTTTGCATGGTCCTTTATAGTAACTGTGGAAGATTACTAACTTCTCAGTGCATAGATAGAAAGTCCCAAAGTCTCTCAGTATTAGGCCCCATTTTCACACGTCCTGATTTTTCATCCGCATCCGTTCCGCAATTTCGGACGTTTTTTGCAGATGCGGATCCATTCATATCAATGGGTCCCGAAAAAATGCAGACATTGCACCGTATGTTGTCCACATCCGTTTCTCCGCTCCGTTCCGTTTTGCAGATCCGCAAACAGAAATCCTCCTGTCCTACTTTTCCTTCAATTTTGCGGTCCGTAGCCCCATGAAAGTCTATGGATCCGCAAAAATGCAGATGACATGCGGAAAGGCATCCGCATGTCATCCGCATTTGCGGATTCCGTTCCTGGAGGATAGGAAAAAAAAGAAAAAAGAATTGATTTCTCCTTCCGTTTTTTGCGGATCCGCAAAAAAAGGATGACATACTGATACATCCTTTTCGTTTTTTGCGGAAAAACGGAACGGATGTGCTTGAAAACTGAGTTTTTTGCGGAACAACGGATCCGCAAAAAACTGACCGTTTTCCAGGATGTGCACAAATACGGACGTGTGAATATTCATTACTTAACATTCCCCATATGTCTACTTTATGTTGGCATCATTTTGTAAATTTTATTTTATTTTTTTAGAAAGTTAGAGGGCTTAGAAGTTTAGAAGCAATTTTTCAAATTTTCAACAAAATTTCCCAAACCATTTTTTTGAGCACCAATTCAGTTATAAAGTGATTTTGTGAGGCTTACCTAATGGAAACCACTAATAAATGACCCCATTTTAGAAACTCCACCCCTCACATTATAAAAAACTGATGTTACAATCTGTATCTTGAAGATCCAGTGGGGCTGATTGCTGTACAGTGCATTGCAATTGTCATCTATTGCAATGCATGGTACTGTCAGTATTACACTGACACTAGGCCTGATCAGACCCTTAGGGTCTGATCAGGCTTTGGTACATGGCAAGCGTGGATGCCTTCAGCCCGATGGGGAAGAGAGGGAGCCCCCTCCCTCTATTAACCCCATGGATGCCACAGGTGGCTACTGACCATGGCATCTAAGGGGTTAAACAGCCGAGATTGAGGCCAGCACCAATTTTGGCCATTGCGGCAGAGTGTCAGCCGTATGTTACAGCTGACACTTTCTGCTGATGGCTGCGGCTCCGTTCCTGAGCTACTACCATTACAGCCGTGACAGCAGAAAGGGCTGCAGGAGGTATCTGGGAGACAATTTGGGCACCTGGACGACAATGGCCACTTTAATAGGTACCGTGCCGGCTTCTCCGGTGTCTCTGCTCTCCATGAGAGCGGAGACTCCAGGGCTGTGACACTTTATAGTGTTTAAAGATGCCTTTATTCTGGTAGAGTTATTAGACGATTGTCGGGAAAGAAGCATTTCTTCCTGACAATCACCTACAGAATCATTGTTTGCTGGCAGCAGTGGCTGTTTAGATGGCACGATCTGCTGCCGGCAAACGATAATCTTGGTGACCGCACAAGCGACCATACTTCTTGATGAAAGAGAGTTTAGCTGATTCATCGAGTAATTGACAGCACCTTTACATCAGTAGATCATTTCTAACAAACGCTTCTACGAACACTTGTTAGCGATTATCTGGCCGATTCTCGGTTAGTGTAAAGAGTCTTAGGTTTGCAGATCCCCACACTGCAGACAACACTTTGCTTTACATCAGACAAAACCTTTAACCTTCTACTGGACGATATCTAAGCTGATCTAAAGCCCATATAAAAGGGAGAGTGTGAATTGTTACCGAACACTATAATTGTGACATAAAAGAAAGAAGAGAGTGTTTATTACAACAATCCCTAGTATAACACGAAACATATAAGGAACTGTAGAGTGAAAAGACGCGTGTCTATTACTGAGATGGTAATGAAAATAATGTCTCTTGAGATTTAATCCATCAGGAACACTGCTGTAGGATCAGTGGCGTAGCTACCGGGGGGGCAGGGGGGGCGACGGCTCCGGGCCCAGTGACTCAGGGGGGGCCCCAGCAAGGATGACCTTGCCTTCTATCAGGCGAATACAAGTGAGCGCTTCCATTATGGAAGCGCTCACTTGTATTTAGGGACCCCCATCAGACCTCAGATCAGCCCACCCAGCCACATAGGATTAAAATAAAAAACTTTACTTACCTGTTCTGCGCTGCGGCTGCCCTCCGGTCCGCGCTCTGCTCTCTTCCCTGGCGGCGCGCACTATGACCTGACGCTGCACGCAGCGTCAGGTCATAGTGTGCGCGGGCCAGGGAAGAGAGCGGAGCGCGGACCGGAGGGCAGCCGCAGCGCAGAACAGGTAAGTAAAGTTTTTTATTTTAATCCTATGTGGCTGGGTGGGCTGATCTGAGGTCTGATAGGGGCACAGTAGGCTGATATGAGGTCTGATGGGGGCACAGTCTGCTGATATGAGGTCTGATGGGGGCACAGTCTGCTGATCTGAGGTCTGATGGGGGCACAATACGCTGATCTGAGGTCTGATAGGGGCACAGTAGGCTGATATGAGGTCTGATGGGGGCACAGTCTGCTGATATGAGGTCTGATGGGGGCACAATATGCTGATCTGAGGTCTGATGGGGGCACAATATGCTGATCTGAGGTCTCATAGGGGCACAGTAGGCTGATATGAGGTCTGATGGGGGCACAGTCTGCTGATCTGAGGTCTGATGGGGGCACAGTCTGCTGATCTGAGGTCTGATGGGGGCACAATACGCTGATCTGAGGTCTGATAGGGGCACAGTAGGCTGATATGAGGTCTGATGGGGGCACAGTCTGCTGATATGAGGTCTGATGGGGGCACAATACGCTGATCTGAGGTCTGATGGGAGCACATTAAGCTGATCTGAGGTCTGATGGGGGCACAATACGCTGATGTGAGGTCTGATGGGGGGCACAATACGCTGATCTGAGGTCTGATGGGGGCACAATACGCTGATCTGAGGTCTGGTGGGGGGCACAATACGCTGATCTGAGGTCTGATAGGGGCACAGTAGGCTGATATGAGGTCTGATGGGGGCACAGTCTGCTGATATGAGGTCTGATGGGGGCACAGTCTGCTGATATGAGGTCTGATGGGGGCACAATACGCTGATCTGAGGTCTGATGGGAGCACATTAAGCTGATCTGAGGTCTGATAGGGGCACAGTAGGCTGATATGAGGTCTGATGGGGGCACAGTCTGCTGATATGAGGTCTGATGGGGGCACAGTCTGCTGATCTGAGGTCTGATGGGGGCACAATACGCTGATCTGAGGTCTGATGGGGGCACAATATGCTGATCTGAGGTCTGATAGGGGCACAGTAGGCTGATATGAGGTCTGATGGGGGCACAATACGCTGATCTGAGGTCTGATGGGAGCACATTAAGCTGATCTGAGGTCTGATAGGGGCACAGTAGGCTGATATGAGGTCTGATGGGGGCACAGTCTGCTGATATGAGGTCTGATGGGGGCACAATATGCTGATCTGAGGTCTGATAGAGGCACAGTAGGCTGATATGAGGTCTGATGGGGGCACAGTCTGCTGATATGAGGTCTGATGGGGGCACAGTCTGCTGATATGAGGTCTGATGGGGGCACAGTCTGCTGATCTGAGGTCTGATGGGGGCACAATACGCTGATCTGAGGTCTGATAGGGGCACAGTCTGCTGATATGAGGTCTGATGGGGGCACAATACGCTGATCTGAGGTCTGATGGGAGCACATTAAGCTGATCTGAGGTCTGATGGGGGCACAATACGCTGATGTGAGGTCTGATGGGGGGCACAATACGCTGATCTGAGGTCTGATGGGGGCACAATACGCTGATCTGAGGTCTGGTGGGGGGCACAATACGCTGATCTGAGGTCTGATGGGGGCACAGTAGGCTGATGTGAGGTCTGATGGGGGCACATTCTGCTGATCTGAGGTCTGATGGGGGCACAGTACGCTGATCTGAGGTCTGATTGGGCACAATACGCTGATCTGAGGTCTGATGGGGCACAATACGCTGATCTGAGGTCTGATGGGGGCACAGTACGCTGATCTGAGGTCTGATGGGGGCACAGTACGCTGATCTGAGGTCTGATGGGGCACAATACGCTGATCTGAGGTCTGATGGGGGCACATTCTGCTGATCTGAGGTCTGATGGGGGCACAATATGCTGATCTGAGGTCTGATGTGGCACAATACGCTGATCTGAGGTCTGATGGGGGCACATTCTGTTGATCGGAGGTCTGATGGGGGCACAGTACGCTGATCTGAGGTCTGATGGGGGCACAGTAGGCTGATGTGAGGACTAATGGGGGCACATTCTGCTGATCTGAGGTCTGATGGGGTACAATACGCTGATGTGAGGTCTGATGGGGGCACAGTAGGCTGATGTGAGGTCTGATGGGGCACAATACGCTGATCTGAGGTCTGATGGGGGCACAGTAGGCTGATGTGAGGTCTGATGGGGGCATATTCTGCTGATCTGAGGTCTGATGGGGCACAATACGCTGATCTGAGGTCTGGTGGGGCACAATACACTGATCTGAGGTCTGATGGGGGGCACATTCTGATGATCTGAGGTCTGATGGGGGCAGGGGACTGTTAGTTTAGTGATGTAAAAACTGTGGACAGGTTTCCTTTAACATAGGAGTCCTCTTGTTTTTTACTCCTATTACTCCTATATTTCACTGCATTATGTGGTAGAGTATTTAGAGTAGGGTATGTAGAAAGTCTATTGTACTGTACTTAGCAGCATAGATGATCTAGCAGTTTATATAGTAATCTTTCTAATACAATATTATAACCACAACTAGTAGTATGTGCCTGTGAAGTTGGAAACGTGCGTTTGGGAAGCCAAGTGGGGGGCCCACTCAAGTATGTTTCGCCCCCCCTGTGCTGAACCTCTAGCTACGCCTCTGTGTAGGATCTTAGCCAATGGAATCATTCATAGGAACAACCCCACTTGAGGAATGATGCATTGTGGCCATTCATTGTCTCAAGCGTGCAGGCAGCCTAAAGGGGTTATCCAAGGAGTAATGGAAAAATGGAAACCAGATATTATACAGTCCATGACCATCTCTTTCTAACAAACTTAGAACCAGCCCTGTACCTCACATGGATCCAGAGATCTCCCCATTCATTGCGTCAATTGTTCTGCTAGATTTATTTCAAGTTTACAGATGAGGAGTCTTGTCCTTTCTCAGGAGGTGTGTCCTTACTGCTGCAGCTAGTAGCTGTTGAAGGCTAGAATTGAATGTATGTCAACCTCAGTTAGTTAAGAAAAACAGCAAACAGCAGGTGGCGCTATACAGATAGATTTCAATGAATAACTCAGTGCCCGTAATACATTTTTAATTGCATGCAATTACAAAAATGTAGAATATTTTTAGTGGGACAACCCCTTTAAGCTTCTGCCAAAACCTCTAGAGTTGGTTTATCTCCCAGCAAACAAAAGGAACGTGCATCTTGAAATCCAACATAACACAAGGGTCTTGAGTCTGCCCAGCTGATCAGGATTTTAGAGACACATTGATCCATTCTTCCATTAATTAGGATTAGATAATAGAATTAACACTCCCTCACCCCACAGGGACTGTGGGTGGATTGACATCACGCAGCATGACCTCTATGTTTGACCTGATTTAATTGGCTACATTGTTATTTTAAAAGACTTCCTACGAGATTATTCATGAAGTTTTCACAACAGGGAAAAATTGTCATTAACTGGGATTTATGCAATTAATGCATCCATTATAATGACAAGAAAACAAGAATGAATTGCAAATGCAAATCCCATCACACATGTTAAGTACTTTGGAATAACGTGAGTACAATTCAGGCAGCTTTTAGACACAAAATACTATTGTCGGGCCTGCAGGGGCTTATACTAAATTTATTAAGATGAAATACATTTTCAGGTACTGTATATGTTGAATTTATGGCAATAAACCTCAACAGGGTGATGCAGGATGAAGAGGGGGCTACTTTCACACTTGCGTTGTTAATTCCGGTATTGTGATCCGTCAGAGGATCTCAATATCGGAATTAAACGTAACTGTTTAGATTTTGCACATCAGGATGCATCCGTTCCGTTAGGATGCAGTCCTGTGAAATAAAAAAACGGATCCATCCCTAAATACATTGAAAGTCAATGGGTGACAGATCCAGTTTTTCAGGCGCCTTGAAGCGGTTTTGTGTTCAGTCACAAAACAGAATGCTGACGGAACAGAAGACATCCTGATGCATCCTGAACAGATGTTTCCATTCAGAATGCATGGGGACTAAAAAGAAATGTTTTTTTTTTCCTGTATTGAGATCTTCTGCCACATCTCAATACCGGAAAACAACAAGGCAAAAAGTATGAAAGCTGCCTAAGTTCCCATAGACCAGGCTTAGGCCCAGTTCACACATCAGTTATTTGGTCAGTTATTTCCATCAGTTTTTGTGAGCCAAAACCAGGAGTAGAGGCTACTCAGAGATAAGGTGTAATGAAAAGATCTGCACCTGTTCTGTGTTTACAGCCGCACCTGGTTTTGGCTCACAATAACTGATGGAAATAACTGATCAAATAACTGAAGTGTGAACAATGCCTTAGTGCACAGCAGTGCAGATTTATTGTATGTCCCTTTTTCTTTCTAAAGTCTTTCTAAGGCCTCCTGCCCACAAACATATGAATTTTTGCAGTCCGCAAAACACGGATACCGGCCGTGTGCATCCTGCATTTTCCCTTCCGCAGGTCCCGCGTTATGTTACAAATATCCTACCCGCAAAATGAACAAGAATAGGACATGTTCTATTTTGTTTGCAGGCCGCAGAATGGAAATACAGATGGCGACAACTCGCAGTGTGCTGTCTGCTTTTTTTGTGGGCCCATTGAAACACCTTTTGCGCCTTCCGCATTGTTTGTGGATCGGATACAGACCAAAACTACAGTCCCGTGTGCATGAGGCTTAAAGCAGCCATTCACTGACCTCAGACTTAAGCCTCATTCACACGTCAGTGTTTCACGGACGTGTGCTGTACGTGTTCTCCAGGGACAGCACACGTCCCCATTCATTTCAATGTGTGTATTCCGACATCAGTGTTTTAGCGCGGTTCGCGGGTCCCTGTTTTTAGCACGGATGCATGTCCTATCTTGATCCGTGTTCCCGGATCCCTCACGGATGTCATCCATGTTGCATCCGTGTTTCACGGATCATTAAGAAGAGATGCTTTGAAAATTATTTCTCAGCTGTTCAGTGTCAGTGAAACACGGATGCAACACGGACAACAAAACACGGACCCAACACGGATCCTTCACGGACAGCTTCACGGATGCCTCACTGACCACCTGCTCATGGATTTGAGCACGGACACGGACGTGTGAATGAGGCTTTAGACTGCTTCAGTTTGGTAACAGCTGCAGGAGGATGGACCAGTGCCATAGATGACAGCTCTGTAGATAGGGTGAATATAAGATTACTTATTATTTTTTATTTTAAGCCTTTATTACACCTGCCGATTTCTCATACGAATGCTCGTTAGCAATCATCTTGCAGTGTAATACTGCCGCCGATTGCACGATGAATTAGCTCGTTCATCAGCAATCCAAATCTTTTGAAATGTTAAAAAAAAATATTTTTTGCAGGCAGCAGATCGTGGTGTATCGATCGCTCCTCCCTATACGGTGGAGGAGTTCACTGTATGTAATAGCAGAGGTCTCCTCCTCTAGCGAGCAGGCGATTGCTGGGAAGGAACACTTCCTTCCCAACAATCGTCTGCCATATTGGACTGTGTAATACAACCCTTAGGCTATTGCAGGGCTAGTCCTAGATTTTTAATTATCTCAGACAACCCCACGTTTAGGCTACCTGCATTTGCCACTAGGGGGAATGTAGTACCCCAGAGTCGGCACTACCATTCCTACAATCTGCTACTGTCTATAATGCCTAATCAATGTGTGACACCACTATGCCTTTTGTTTCCAGGTCTGTTCAGAAGGTGCTATGTAACCGTTATGTATTGTATTTGATGCACTGTGCCTGGTTTACCAGCAGGTGGCAGTGTGTCTGGCAGTGAGCTATAGGTAAAATGGAACTAACCATTCCGTTCTCTCCCCCTCCTTGGACTAGTGGGCTCCCCAACATCTTCCAAGAGGAGTTGTGTCTTGCCTGTTGAGAGTTATTTGAGTTTTGGCTAAGTAGTGCATTGCAGTCCTGGCCTAGAGGCCCTACAAGGAGCACAGCAGGGAATCTGCATCCAGAGTCAAGTCAGCCCTAACCCGGGGGTTGTAAGAGTTGCAAATAAGACCCGGCAGTCTATCAAAGTGTGATCAGAAGCCCACCGAGCACTGAGGCCTCGTTCACATATACATAGATTTTTACACGGACCACAGTCCGTGAAAACATGGCCTGCCGTCCTCCTGAGTGCAGGAGCGCATGGCATCATTGGTTGCTATGACACTGTGCACTTCGTGCAGGAGCTGCAGTACAGTAATACACTCCTATGATCTATACCAGTGTATTATTGTACTGCGACGGCTGCACAAAGCGCACGGTGTCATAGCAACCAATGGCGCTGTGCACTCCTGCACTCAGAAGGACGGCAGGCCAGGTTTTCACGGACTGTGGTCCGTGAAAATCTACGTATATGTGAATGAGGCCTGAGCCTGCTATCAGTGGCATGTAGCATTGATGAAAGAGGCCCCTACCAGATACCAGACAAAAGGGAGAGTGGTAATAGAGGAAAGAACCCAGTTCACCTGCCAGTGCACCCTAAGATTTGCAGGAGCCAAGAGCGTCTGTGTTTTTGTATGAGCTGCTACCCGTTTACGCCAGTATTGAGTAAATCAACTCAACTTTCATCAGAGTCTGGACCTTACTCTTTTTCCTACTAATTACGAACTTTCTGTGTAGCCGCTACGCAGGCTGACCTCTGAGCATCACATCCATAGCCATACCACTGCTCTACAGCCTAACCCTGGAACTAGTAGAGCCTCTGGAGACCGGCTTGGGGTGCTCTGTATGAACTCATAATGGCAGCAGAGAGGACAGCTAAGGACAGCGGTTAATACCAAGGGCATGGTCACATGCCAGCTTCTTCAGCTGGGTAAAAACCCCGGCAGATATCCAAGGCTGAACCTCAGATTTCTGCTGCAAATATGCAGTTCTGTATGGAGTAGGTCCACAAGCAGTTTTCAGCCCTATTCAATGGGACTAACCTACGTGTTGCTACCTGCTGCGGTTTCCACTGAAATCAACATGTTCAAAAAGTCATACTGTAGGAACACATTTGCCATTGACAATAATGGGAGATGGATTCTACATGATTGTGGTGTGGAATATGCACTAAACTCCATGTGAAAGGTCCACAGTGTGAATATGCCCTTCTCAGATTGCAGTATCCAGGTACAAGTAATGTTTGCCCTTGATCAGAATACCGAGCAGCGAGGCTGTAAAGACCGCACTTCTTAGAATATTGATTAAACTTTAAATTGACAGGGAATACTGTGAAATGGGAGACCAGCAGAAGCTTCAGTGCAGTACTGGACTGAAGTAAAAGCTGTTACTCAGTGAGGTAAGCAATTTAAGCTTAGCAAAGTTACAGAACTTTTATGCTGATACTAAATGTACAATGATGCGAACTGAAGTCATTATTATTACTACTGAATACTTAAAGGGTTTGTCCAGCAGTAAAACATACATGAAAACTGCTGTGATGCTGCATAAGTGAACAGCAGATGGCCTACTAGTCATGCTCATACTTATTCTATGCACACTAGTGTTGGCCCTAATATTTACAGTCTAAGCAGCTAAATGTGGGAGGGGCTGCAGAATGTGATTGACAGTCCTGGTATCAGGTCCTGTTATTTCACTGTTTAGGTCATGCACATTACATTAATGTTGGTGAGAGCTGAAGATCATCTAATGTATATGGGGATGTACAGACTTCCCCTGATACCTGCCGTATTTCATCATGCCCTGCCAGAGGTGACTGGCAGTGACTTTCTCCCCTCTCCTCATTCAGGACACATGCATGCTCGACCAAGACTAGCTTGCGGTAGCAATAGCTGTTGGGAGTGGGAGAAAGAGACCTTGAACTCAATAGGAACAGTGATAATCCATAGGTTAGAAATCTGTAATTTAGCACTACAATTATATGAAAGGAAGTGGGGGTTTAAAGGACATCTGTCAGTAGATTTGTTCCTATGAAACTAACTGACCTGTTACATGTGCACTTGGCAGCTGAAAACATCTGTGTTGGTCCCATGTTCATATGTGTCCGCATTGCTGAGAAAAATGAAGTTTTAATATATGCAAATGAGCCTCAAGGAGTAACGGGGTGTTGCCATTACACCTAGAGCAGTGGTGGCGAACCTATGGCACGGGTGCCAGAGGCGGCACTCAGAGCCCTCTCTGTGGGCACCCTTCCCCTGGAAAAAGTCTATGGTGTACCAATATGCCTTAAACTTTTCCTGCCTTTCAACAGCGCAGGGCGCACTATGAACAGCACAGGTGGCGAGTTAAATGCAGGCAGGCTATTATAGATAAATGATAGAGTACATGGAATATATAATATATACTATACAGTCCAATGACTAGCATACAGATTAAATTGGCGTGTTGGCACTTTGCAATAAATAAGTGGGTTTTGGATTGCAGTTTGGGCACTCGGTCTCTAAAAGATTTGCCATCACTGACCTAGAGGCTCTGCTCTCTACAACTGATGACATTTTCATTGTGTGGTCCTGTCAATCAAAGTGCAGAGGGCGCAGCAGTTTCACAGAGAGCAGAGCCTCTAGGTGTAATGGCAACGCCCCCATTGCTCCAGAGGCTCATTTGCATATATTACAACTTCATTTTTCCCAGCAATGCGGACACATATAAACATGGGACCAACACAGATGTCTTCAGCTGCCAAGTGCACATGTAACAGGTCAGCCAGTGTCATAGGTACAAATCTGCTGACAGGTGTCCTTTAAAGATTTGTATTATCATTTTCCTTCTGTCTTTTGTGCCCATTGCTTAGTAAAGTGCAATATCATTTGAATGGGACTCTATAGCAGTTTTCTACACAGCGCCAGGTTACCAGTGGCACAGTGCAGTGATCGCAGTGATCTGATGAGTTGGAAGTAATGGCGCCTCTATGAAGCATAATGATCAGAATGGGCTGCTGTGCTTTACTAGCGCCATGGCCTTTCTAGTGATATAAGGATCTCAGCAATATACTATAGCTTGCTGTAGATGGGAAGATGACAAATGAGAAGAAAAAACATTGTGTTCAGGACATTAGGGGTCTGTACTCACAGCAGTGTAGTTTATACATATTTTCAGTGTTGATTTTTATGCGGTTTTCACTGCATTTCTGCACCAAAATCTGCATGTGTTACGTGTGAATTTTGAACATCCTATGGATATCAAAATCTGGGCCGCAGGTCAATTTCAGCGTGGAAATTTTCAGCACCGTGAGGTTTTGAAAATCTCATTTATTTAGCTGTTACTTTATAATGCTGTTGATTTTCCACATGAAAATCCACGAATCTCCTTGTAATCCGCAAAGTGTGCATATTCTGTAGTATTCTGTACACGTGAAACACCATATATCAGGAGAGTCACCTTTGTTTGTTTTCACAGGTTACAGACTTATTCATATATGATGGGATACTTAGCACCAAAAAAACGTAAAAAATACAATAAAAATGTGCTCTAGACTACTGGATACATAAAGTGCCATCAGGCAGCATGATGCACATTGCACTTATGCCTTCACATGTAGTAATTGTAGCTGTCACACTGTCCCCAGGCACTGACTTAGTGTCAGCAGCATGATGCTCTGGAAGCCGTGTATATTCAGACAAGATGAAGGAAAAACAATTTAAAGAGACACCATATCATGAATGCACTTGAGATGTGCCGAGTAAACCCCAGGGACCTGACCTTAATAGTGAAGACTTAAAAGAGATTGGCACCATAAAGAGAAAGAAAGGAACACGTGGAGAAGAGGTAGCTACATTATTAAATACCTGTCAGATACTAAAGGTAATCCAAACCCTCTTGTCCACACTTAGGTCCATATTGCACATGAAGAGAAAGTTGTAAAAACATAAGATTCAATCAAGCGATCAAATTCTCCATTGATTGTGCACTAGGCAATCATTAGGCACATTTGCTCGATATAACAATTTTTTTTACACAAAAATTGCCCTTTAAGTGCTTCACCTTTGTAACCACAACCATTCCTGTAAGTGATTGCTAGGAATAACAGAGTAACAGCAGATTTCTGAGAGAAAATTCAGCTTTTTTATTTCATGAGGAACTGAATAGTTACTAAAACTGACAAGTCAGGGGAGCTGAGAGCTCTCTTTAAAGGGGTTATCCAAGAGTAAAACAGACCCCATCCCAGAGTGGCCAGATCATACTTACCTGGTCCCTGCTGCTGGGTTCAATCACTCCCAGGATGGCGCTTCCTCTCCCTGCTGCACTGAAATCGACCTCTGTCCACAGGGGAAAATGTGTCTGCTGCAGCCAATCACAGGCTGCAGCAGTGACCTGCTCCCTTTGCGTGACGACAACCGCTTGTTATGATAGGATTTAATATCTCATGTGCAGGGGAGGATTGGCCATAGACCTTACAGGGAAATTTCCCAGGGGGCCTGGGTTCTCCTCATGGCCGGCTAGTGGAAGTTTTTGAGTTTGTATTTTGTGCTGCTGGCAGTATTCTGTGATGGACTGTGATACATGGCTCTGTTGAGGTGGTATAATGTGCCACAATATGGTATTGTTGGAACTGCCTTCCATCAATTTGGACCCGACTACAAAACGGGGCCACATTTAGTATTTTTTCCAGGGCCACTTTAAGTTCCCAGTCCACCCCTGCTCATGTGTATGGACCCAGTAGAGCAGCGTGACATTCCTGCAGTTCATATTACAGACCTGTAGGAACTCCTTATGAGGTGACACACACATCACGGTAAAATAATAAAGCACGTTCTGGAGAGATACAGCAGTGTGCATGATGCCTAAAAAGTGTCAAATTCTTTTTTTATATTTTTATTTTGACCTGATGATGACTTTCTTGAATTGACCATCTTAAATATCAAAAAACTCTTTTTAGAATGGTTTGACACATTGTTTTTTTGGGCAGTTTTGCGATTTTTATCTGCATTTTTTCAAATTTTTGATGCTTACTGGTGTTACTTTAAAGTCTACAGTGAACAAAATTCACTATAAAGAATTTTTTAGGATTTGTTTGCATTGTATTTTTAGGGTTTTTTTGCCATTGTTTACAAAATGCAGTATGCTCTGTGTATTGTCATTTTACTGTTAGGTATCTGAGTTGAAAAGCATCTCAAGGGAATGCATTAAAGGGCCATTTCATTTCGCTACTACTAAGGCGAGATGGGACCAAACTCTGACCAGCAGCTGCCTGGGAGACTGTGCATCAGGCCGGCGCTGCACTGTTTAGACTGAGTTAGAGAAAGACGCTATTTCCTTACCTCACATCTGCTGCAATGGGAGCTACTGAAACAGCCCAGCACCGGCACGCTGCTCTGTCTTCCGGTAAGCTGGGGGTCAGGGTTTAGTCTCATCTTTCCTTACTATGAAAATGAAGTCTATGTCAGCAAAAGAGCTGGAGCAGATTTCGGGTGTATTGTCTGTCAGTTTTCTGGTGCATATATCACCTGCAGCCTTCCGCCGCCTGACTATGCCCCACACACTTTTTGTAAAAGTGGCGAGAGTGACGAAAAAAAGCAAAAAGTTGCAAATTTTGGCGCAAAACAAATACTTGCCAAAATGTTCACTTTTGTATGCATACCACCTTGTTACATCCCCCTTATACGTGAATGATGCCTAAGGGGACTGCCAGTAATGCAAATAGAAGAAGCTGAAGAAGCATCGTGTGCATAGATCCAATCAGCCATGTGTTCATTGTATGTGATATGAGGGAATCACTATTCACTGCTTGTGAAGAACAAAGCATCATTTCATCATCGCCAATCAGTGTTGATCATGTATATATAGAACACTACGTCCACTAAAGCTGGTTCTATAAGGTCTACATTACCTGTTCTGATGGCTTGATCTACAGAAGTTATCTTCACTTTCCTAACAGCTCATAAACATCAAACTGATAAGAATATGGCTTAGGCTACTTTCACACCTCTGGTGTGAAACTCCGGCATGGCCGTTCCGGCAGACAAGCGGGGGAATCAGCCGGACACAATCCACAACATGCAGCCGTTTGTGTCTGGCCTTTTCTCCGCTTGTCTGCCAGAATGCATACGGATCTCCACTGGACCCCATTATACTTAATGGGGTCGGCGGACATTCCGTCTGCATCCGGCAGCACCGGATCCGGAGAATTCCGACAGGCTGTTCTCTGTCAGAGCAGCCTGTCAGAATTCAAACTGGAGGTGTGAAAGTCGCCTTAACTGAGTGTTTATTAGCTGTTAATAAACTAGAGATAAGGGCTACGGACTTTCACACTAGCGATGACACCTCGGAAAGACTGGGAGATGCTCCCCTGCCGGAGATGGCTGGATCCGGCACTACCAAATGTTAACTGACAACTGTTGGCCCATTCACTATAATGGGGACCGCCGTGAAATGGACGGACGGAAACCGCCGTCTAATTTTCAGCATATTTGCTGAGTTTGTAGCCGGAGATGTGAAGATGACGTAGATGCGGTTGCTTCTGTCTACAGGACTTTCTTCTCCGTTCTGCATAATGGAAACCAGACAGATCTGTTCTGCTTGCCCATAGACCTCTATTTTGATGGATCAATACGGAATGCCTCTAAAGGTTTCTGTTTTGAATTCAGTCTTATGAATTCCATTATTTTCCATTATAACCATGTTATAACGGAAGGCCATAACGGAATTCATAACACTGATGTGAACACGCCCTTATGCACATTGGGCATCCATTTGAGCCATTTCCATTTCCGCAGTACTTTTTTTTCCATCTAAAAAACGGATCTGTGACAAAAATGGCTTGAATGGATGCCAAATGTGCATAACTGAGGCACAGGATCCGCTTTTTTACAGGATACTGTTTTTTTCTGCTCTACTGAGGTGTCTGAAGATCAGAAGAACTGAAAATGAAACGGTGATGTGAACTCTCCCTAAGAATTTTTTTTTAAAAATGATCAGTTACATTAGTGTAGGACCTCATTGTGAAAAGTTTCTTAATGCCTGTAATGAGTCTCTTGTATGGCTTGAATACCATGTCCAGCACCATAACTTTGCCTACAATTTCATGTCTAAGGACAATGTACAGAGAATGTATAAAGGGCCTATTAGACTGCACGATTTTCGGCAAATTATCGGGAACGTACACTCGTTCATGATAATTGGTTTGTATAATTGAACAGCTGACCAGCTGATGATTGTTCATCGGCTAATGGGCATCTTTCATCAGATGCCCAATTATCGATAGCACATATCTGTGTAACCAGGGATGTGCTGCCGAGAATGAGAGAGAAATGACTGCGGTAGCAATGGCTCCGCCCATTTACATCGGCCTGTGTAATCAGGCTGGGGCAAACGAGCGCCGATGGATGTGTTTTCATTCATCGGCGCACGCACTGTCCATACATCGGGCAGTATAACAGCACCTTAAAGGGAATCTGTCACCCTGATTTGGACCATTACCTACAGTATTACATGACAAGTACTGTAGATATGGAGTCCAGATCACCAGTTTTTATTTTCCTACTGTCCCTCGTTCCCCTGTTGTCAGTTGTCAGAGCTGCGTTAAAATGCATTATCAGGACTGCCATGCCCGCGCACATGACTCCTCTCCATCATGTTAGAACAGCACAGACTGTGTATTTCCGTGCAGGTTTGAGTGCTCACAGTGGGGAAACCAGGGGGCAGTAGGGAAATATAAAATAGTGATCTGGACTCCTTATCTACAGTAATATGCATGTATTAATGTAGATAATGGTCCAAAATCGGGGTGACAGATTCCCTTTAAGACTGCTTATCCCAATTAGGATATCTCTCTCACATGGACTATGTGGGTGACGCATAACTCCCAAGTTCTGGAACTAATAGTATTCATAGCTGATAATACCATTAAAAATAATGAGTTGACCTGTACTGTACATAAGATAAAATAAGATAAAATAAACTTTATTAATCCCAAGGAGAAATTAGTGTCATCAAATCAACATCATAACACACAAACAACTTACAATCATATAACACGGTTATAAAAATATTCTTAAGTACATAAATATTAAAAAAAAATACTCAGTAGACTTCTGTTCCCCTCTTATCAAGAGCCCTGACATCAATCGATATTCTGTAATCTCCCCTAATCGCAAACCTGAATTGTACAGAACAAAAGCCATGGGCAGAATACCTTGTACAACGATCAGTACTGCACCTCATCTGAGATAACACTCACTAAAACGAATCTGTTGTCTTTCAACCAATGTATAAAGGGGGTGGTATTGATTATTCCTAATAACCCTAAACGTACCCTGAATCCATTTCTCTCCTTTGTAGACTGCCAGGCAAAGTAAGCTTTTAACCATTTTAAGACTAGATAGCACATGCAAGAACTATGACATAGATCCTTACCAGTTTAGATCTTGCAGAGACAAGTCATACAATTTTAATGTACTTACCCTTGAATGGCATTTAAATCCGAAATAAACCACTACGATGGTTGGAGTCAAAACGATGGTGAATATGACAGCCAGGATGATTATGTTAACAAGCAAAGCCAAAAAGTTAGCTCCAGAAACAAACAAAGTCCAAATCCAGCACCCCCACCTGCTCCGAGACTCCATGGGCAAGAGCTGGTCTTCCATATTATAAGGGGGGAGCCCCGGGATCATTCTTGAGGTGTCTGACATGGTGTCTACATCAAAGTCATCAATCTCTTGGTCAGACATGTTCAGCGGTAATATACTCTTAGATTCCCCAAAATATTCTGAAAGGTTCTCCTAGAAATGTGTTCGTTCAATGTGGTCACACTTCGCTTTTTCACACTTCAACAATCACCATGTGCAAAGTGCAAGGGCACTAACATGGATTGTAATCTTGCTCCTTCTTGCAAATCTATAAATGATCAATAAACTTGGTTAAATGTTCTTCTCCTTACATGTAAAAAGCCTTCACAGCTAGGTCCATGGATAAGATGCGTGGCTCAGCTAAGGAAAAAGCTTCCTCAGGCCAAGTTATCATAATGGTCTTCCTCCTGGCATTGAGACGCGTGTTGCTTACAATAGACCCTGTATCCAGAAGTGATGCTTGTAGAGTGAGAAGCTGCTCTGTTTTGCCACTAGTTCTTTCAGGCTTGATGCTTCCCTGTTCACCGCCTCAGCTTTGTGAGCTTGCTTCGGAGAACTGTCTACTGCTACTAGCCAATCGGCTGCTGACTGAGCCACACAATCTGCCTCTCTGCTTAGCATGCATGCAGCTAGCACATCTACACCTAGGTCCTGCTCCATCAATTCAAGTTCTACCAGGTGGAAACAAATGTCATTATCCTGTAAACCAGCTCTGACTTTGTCACACTTCTCAGTTGGGGGGTAATGAGGCAGATGTTTTTTCAATCTCTGAAGCTTAGATGTCCCTGCTAGGTGCGGATGTGTGTGTCAGTTTGTGTTTGCCACATGTAGGGATGGATGAATGAATGATGACATGATCTTCTAGGATACGGCTATATACATGTAACAAGAGTGAACGCAGTCAGTGGTCAAAATGTAACTGTGATTGAATATATTCATCATTTAGGACTCAATATTCATCATTTAGGACTCATGCACATGCCCGTTCTATGGTTCAGTATCATCTATAGATGTATATTAGGTTCTGCTGCAACCTCTTATCCCTCCAATTTCATTCAGAGGATTCAGCTTTCATATGCAAAATCATGGCATTTTCCATCAAATTCTTTATGACAAAGATGTTCTTCTCTAGAAGAACCTCTGAGCCCTTAAGCTAGAAGATCTTGGATGGTCCAGAGTTGTAGCTAAAAATACCTAGTAAAGATGCATGCCTGCAAACACGCTAAGGGGTATTCCAGTTATAGTTAATAAATCTCATTCATGATGTGATGAAAAGGTTTACAATTTTCAGGATAAGCTTTCTTAGATGTAAACTATGAGGGTTCACATCTTATGACTACAAGCAGAGATCTTGAAAACCCTCAGGAAGCAGTATAATGGAAAATTTTCATTACACAATGAATAATCTTTATTTGCTGAAGTCAGAGAAGTCAATTAAATAGCAAAAATGTTAAAGAAACACGTTTTCTGAAATTGCTGTCTCCATTTGAATACTTCATGAAACATAGGGTAGTCCAATGACTGAACTTATTGGCCATATATCATAGAATTATAAGCTCCATTCTTCCCCGCCACTGCAGCACGTGGCCGCCGCTCTGACTAACTGATTAACAAAACACTGTAGTGTGGACCAGAGGTCAGTTTCTCTGTTCATTCCTATGAGAATGATGACATTGAGGTTGTCATAGGAATGAATGGAGAGTTCAACTTCCAGTCCACTCTAAAGATGCTGCATGAATCGGCCAGTTAGAGCGGGGTCGAGTGGGGCAATGGCAGCTGGGAACAGAGCTTCTAATGTTACAGTATAGCGGCTGGTATAATAGGCATTGCTTCACATGCTTTAACTCCTTTATGACCAGCAACAGATATATCAGTTACAGAAGGGTACTAGTTACTATATTGTATGATCTCCTAGGTTCTGGCATTGTGAGATTGTTGGAGTGATTGTAGCTACTGTCCTTGACAAAACAAATAAAATCAGATACAGGTACTTAAAGGCAGGGTCATTCACAGATCTCACATGGCTCCATTGCACAACTTAGTATGGGCCTCCGTCCCAACTATTTTGCCTCTAGGCCAGAGGACTGCTGCAAAGAGTTAATTTAATGTTACTGAGTTAACTGGTGTTAAAGCACTTATTATCCTTCTATGCACTGTGTAAACCTAATAGCCATGGGCAAAATAGTTGGTTAACTAACTGGCAGACTGCTTAGGTTAACAGAGTGATGGACTGGGTCCGTCCCGTGGTTAGTTGTGGAGTCTAGACCAGGGGCGTAGCTAGAACTGACTGGGCCCCACAGCAAAATTTTGTATGGTGCCCCCCCCTTCATGACTATCCTGGCATCCTATATGTGCATATGTAAGGGAGAGTTCACAGGGCAGGGGGCACACACAGTGCAGCATGGGGGGCACAGTACAAGTCAGGGGCACAGGACAGCATAGCGGGCACAGTGCATTATAGGGCATACAGTACAGGGCAGAAGGCACACACTGTGTAGCATGGGGGACACAGTACAGGGCAGGGGGAAAAATACAGCACAGGGGGTACAGTACAGGTCAGGGGGCACAGAGTGCAGAATGGGGGCACAGTACAGGGCAGGGGGCAAGATACAGCATAGGGGGTACAGTACAGTGTAGGAGCACACAGTACAGGCCGGGAGGGCACGCACAGTACAGCATATGGGGCACATGGTAGCATACGGGGCACAGTACAGGGCAAGGAGTACAGTTCAGGATAGGAGGCACACACTGTGCAGCATGGGGGGCACAGTACAAAGCAGGGGTCAAGATACAGCATAGGGGGTACAGTAGAGTGCAGGGGCACACAGTACAGGCCGGGGGGGATGCACAGTACTGCATATGGGGCACATGGCAGCATACGGGGTACAGTACAGGGCAAGGAGTACAGTACCATACCTCCCAAGTGTCCCTCTTTTGGAGGGACAGTCCCTCTTTTTGACCCAAGTCCCTCCGTCCCTCTTTTATCCTTAAATGTCCCTCTTTTTGACCTGGAGGATTAATGCATAAATGTGCATTAATACATTTGCTAAATTGCTCCTTACTAAAGTTTCTGTATGGTTTCTACGTATAAATTAGACCTAATCTGAAATCTGATGATTTATGTGCTAATGTTTATATGGACAATGAAGCGCAAGAAAAATATTGCCTCAGGGGCTCTAGTAATTATGTTTTGGGCGGAGTTAGAGGCGTGGCCTAGTATGAAAAAAAACTGCCATGATGCGCGCCGCACACATTGTCCCTCTTTGCAATTTTCAAAAGTTGGGAGGTATGCAGTACAGGATAGGAGGCACACACTGTGCAGCATGGGGGCACAGTACAAAGCAGGGGGCAAGTTACAGCATAGGGGGTACAGTACAGTGCAGGGGCACACAGTACAGGCTGGGGGGGACACGCACAGTACAGCATATGGGGCACATGGCAGCATACGGGGCACAGTAAAGGGCAAGGAGTACAGGATAGGAGGCACACACTGTGTGGCATGGGGGCACAGTACAGGGCAGGGGAGAAAATACAGCATGGGGTACAGGGCAGCATAGAGGGCAAAATACAGCACAGGGAGTACAGGGCAGGGGGCACACACAGTGCAGCATAGGGGGCACAGTACAAGGCAGGGGGCACACACAGTGCAGCATAGGGGGCACAGTGCATTATAGGGGGTACAGTACAGGGCAGGAGGCACACACTGTGTAGAATGGGGGGCACAGTACAGGGCAGGGGGCAAAATACAGCATAGGGGGCACGCATAATACAGCATAGAGGGCACAATGCAGCATAGGGGGTACAGTACAGGGCAGGGGGCACACATAGTGCAGCATAGGGGACACAGTACAGGGCAGGGGGCAGAATACAGCATAGGGGACACAGTACAGGGCAGAGGGCACACATAGTGCAGCATAGGGGACACAGGGCAGGGGGCAGAATGCAGCATAGGGGGTGCAGTACAGGGCAGGGGGCACAAACGTACCACTGTTGGTCAGGCTGGCAGTGAGTCTGAAGGTCTGCTGTATTGGCTGGCTGGCAGGCTGCAGCAATGCTCAGATGGCTGAGACAGCGCTGCTCTGTTTTTTTGTTTTTTTTTTTATAATTTTTATTTTTACGAAATAGGCTTCATTACAAATCATACATATCCAATTCACAAATGTAATTATCTATTCCCCAATCCCCTGGTAAGTCTAGCGCTGTTTATCAAATACAGAAAGGGGCGTGATTAGAGACAGGGGACGTGCCTCGGGCCCGGGGGGGTGGTGAAGGAGCGGTGCTCCAGAGGAAAGAGGCCGCCCCCCGGTGCTCCGATGGCTCATTTGCATACTTTTTAAAGTTTAAATTTCTACGCGACCGCTGCGCAGAACTCTGCATGAAAGGTATGATTTTAAAAGTTGTCACTAGGCCTTGTAACCTATGTATTTAAATACATAGGTTACAACCTAGTGACAGAGCCTCTTTAAGTAGAAAAGTAACCAAATTGTCGCTTCTCCACCTAACCAGTTTGAATAATTGTGAGGACAAAAAGTAAGATCAAATATCTGGGAGGGCCAGACCCCCCCGCTTCCTTTTTAGCATATAAATAGTCTAACCTTATACGGACTCTTTTCCTCCCCCAAATCAAAGCGTTAAACAAGCTTACTATAGATGTTGTCAATCCAGATTGGGGCTGCTCCAAACAGGTAGAGGACTTTTGGAAGAAGTACAGACTTAATTAAAGCAATTTTTTCAGCTTTCGTCAAACATAACTTTTCCAAATTTCCTCTTGATGCCCTTAATAATCTCCACCGTATTCAATTTATGGAAGTCTGTAATCTCCCTTGACACCTGCACCCCAAGATACTTGAAATCCTCCCCTTTACCAAGTATTCTAAGATCCATGGGGCCTATATTTAACTGACCAAGAGGCAACAATACAGATTTTTGCCAATTTATGGCCAACCTTCCATTTTCTTCAATAACTCTCATTACCCAGGGGAGCGCCTCGCCCGGGTTTTTTAGAAAAAGAAGCAAGTCATCAGCATATAACGAAATTTTGTCCCTCTCTCCCCGCGCTCCAAACCCCTGTATCATCTCACACTTTCTAATCATAATAGCCAAAGGCTCAACATTCAGGGCAAAGAGAAGCGGGGAGAGAGGGCACCCCTCCCGCTTACCCCTCTCCAAGGCAAAACTCTCTAATTCCCCTCCTTCTAACCCTATACACGCCTCTACCTTATTATACAGTACCTTAACCATATGAATGAAATTATGGCCAAAACCAAATCTACTCAGAACTTCCTATAGGTACTCCCACTCCACCCTGTCAAAGGCCTTGACCGCATCCAATGACAGGATGGAGTGGGACCCCCCGGTTCAGCAAACTGGATATTGCTGTAGAGTCTGTGAATATTTGATCTCGCCAACCTACCCGGCACAAAACCACATTGATCCTCCTCCACTATCCCAGCAATTACCCTAGATAGTCTGTTCGCCAGGGTTTTAGCCAGGAGTTTTACATCACTATTTAATAGTGATATGGGGCAATAGGATTCAACCCTCATAGCATCCTTGCCCTCCTTCAGAATCATGATGCATTTCTGCCATTCTCATGGTGTCAGTTAACTCCCCTCTCTCGATAGCAGAGTTCAGAACTCTAAAGAGGGCAGGCAGCAAAGATGTCTTATGTTCCCTATAGATCTCAAGGGGTATCCCATCCCGTCCTGGGGCTGCATTGAGTCTAGTTGAACTCAGTGCCTCCTCTATCTCGATTTGGGTTATAGGCTGATCTAGCTCAGTCCTCTGCTGTTCTGTAATCCTAGGGAAAGAGATCTTGTCTAAATATTGATTAAGTTGTTCCCTGGTATAGTTAGCCCCTGATTTATATAATTTTTTATAGAAACTAACAAATTCTCCCAAAATTTCCCCTGGGGAATTTACCACTCCTCCTTTATCGTTTTTTATAGCACTTATAGTCTTACTCCCCTTTTGATTCTTTATTATTGATATTAATCTCCTGTTTGGAGTACCTGCTTCTAGAAAATTTTTCTTACTCTGGAACTGTATTAGATTATCTGCCTTTCGTAGTAGGTAGTTCTTTAACTCTTCCTGGGAAACAGCTAATCTACTACAATTCTCGCTTGTTTTATTCAGACCATAGTTTTTCTCGTCTTCAACCACCTTTGCGCTTAATTGTTGTTCTTTAAGACAAAAACTTTTCCTTAGACTATTTATTGCCCCCTTATATCTACCTCTGATGACCGCTTTTATAGCATCCCAAACCACATGATCTGGGGCAGTATCCCAATTCAACTCAATGATTTCTTGCAGTTCCTTATCTATAGCCATTTTATCCTGAATTAAATTTAACCAGTGGGCGTTTAACTTAAACCTACCCTTCCTTTTATTATCATCTATTTCTATTAATACCAACACCGGAGAGTGATCTGAAACTGTCCTTAACAAATATTTTACATCTCTCACATAAGGAAGGAGGCTATCGTTACCGAAAGCAAGATCTATTCTGGAGAACGTATTACAAGTTTTATTCCAACACGAATAGCACCTCTTCTGTGGATACCTCATCCGCCAAATATCCCTTAGCCCCATTTCCTTTACCATTTTATTCAAAGCGGAGCCTAAGGGAGTCTTCTTAGGTTCAACTGCTCTAAGTCTGTCCATCTCTTCCTCCATCACACAATTCATATCCCCCACTACTAATACTGGGCATTTCTTCTTCCCCTGAGTGAATTCAAAAGCCTTTTGTAATATCATTAAACTAAAAGGTGGCGGATTATAAACAAAAATCAAAATACACAATAGTGAATTAACTTTTCCAAATAAAAAAATATACCTCCCCTCATCATCAATTACTCTATCGTATTCCACCCAATCAATTTTCCTATGGATCAACACTGACACTCCACGCGAATATCTTGAATAGTAAGAATTATACTGTGCCCCCCACCATTTTTTATTTAATATATGTTTATCCTCATCCAACAAATGTGTTTCCAGAAAACAAAAAATCCCTGGAAAGTAATTTTCTACGTGATCAAAAATTGCATACCTCTTACCTCTTTCCCTTATCCCTCGCACATTCCATGCTATAATACTAACTTCACCCATGTGTTACAGCAGCAGATGGAAACAGACCAGATCCCAAACCCCAAGAAGACTCCCGACACCATAGCATCCGCCATACCATAAAGAGAACAAACGAGAAGAAGGAAGAGAGAAGGAAAAAAAAAAAGCCTTACTTTTTTTTCTCCTCTATTCAGCGGCACATCACCCACCAACCCCCTACTTGGATCCCGCATAGCAAGACAACCGACCACTATGCACGACCCTCTCTACAGAGCATATACCGGCTAGAGCTCATCATTCAGCCCCTTGTTATCCATCCAACCCACCACTTGTTCAGAACTAAAAAAGAACCATGCCTTATCATTGTAGACAATCTTAAGTTTTGCCGGGAAGAAAAGAGAGTATTTGATGTTATTAAGTTGCAGTCTCTTTTTAACCTGAAAAAAAGACTCTCGCTTTTTTTGCGTTTCCATCGCATAGTCCGGATATATAGCAATTACATTATTATTATAGCGCAGATCTCCTAACTCTCTTTTTCTGCGCATTATACTATCCCGATCCTTATAGTTTAACAGCTTAATGATCATCGGACGAGGGGTACCACCCGGGGATGGAGGTTTACCCGGGACCCTATGGGCCCTTTCCACACAAAAGAAATTAGACAACTGCTCTTGACCCAAACTCTTTCTCAACCAATTTTGGATAAAGAGAGCAGGGTCATTCCCCTCCGCTCCCTCTGGGAGACCGACTACCCGCAGATAAGAACGGCGAGATCTGTTCTCAGAGTCTATTAATTTTGATTTGAGGACTTCATTGTCTTTCTCTAACACCTTCATTTTTTTACACATTCCCGCCATATTATCCTCCAAGTCACTGACTCTTTGTTCCATCTCTCCCATTCTCTCCCGGACCTTGTTAATTTCATTTCTAATGATGGAAATGTCCGAACCAATCGATCCCACCTTCTGGGACAATTCACTTATGGAAAAGTCACACTTCTTTATTGCCTGCATCAGCTCTGCCAACCATTCTGGTTGGTCCGGAGAATCCGTCCGCTTTGCCATCCCCATTTGTATATCCAGGTCCTTCCCATCAGGGTTTGCCCCCCCTAATCTCTGTTTTTCTTTCTCTTTCCCCACGGGGGAGCCAAAAAATTGATCCACTTTTCCAGATATCCGCCTGTCTTTTTTCTCTTTATCTTTTACAGTGGCCTCTGCTCTATCTGCCTTCTTAGCTTTAGCACTCATTTTGCATGCAGAGCCACAATGTAGAGAATATAGTGGGCAGTAGGAGAGTAGAATACACCCTAATGTTCAAAAGCACCCACTATATATCTTTACCCCCGACCACTCAGCCGGGAAAAGGATCAAGCAGCAAGGGGGGGCCACTCGCGCCTGGAGATGGACAGTTCATACAGGCCAAGTTCTACAACGATAACAGTAATAAGCAGGCTGATGCAAAGCAGTGGAACAAGTTGGGCTGCCACAGACAGTTCTCACCCAAGTCCAGGAGCAGCTCCCACCGGCTCCATCAACACCACCACCGTCTCCAATCTTCCTCCCCCACTATTAGGGGTCTCTGCCGGCCTCCAGCCTCCACGCTCCCAGCAGCAAGCGATGCCGGCCTGGACCGAGGCCCGGCATCTGGTCACGAGGGACGCTATCGGACACGTGGTCCCACAGAATCTCGCGGGATCTGTCTTCTCGGGCTCTGCGTCCTCGCCCTCACCACTCCCGCTTCTCCGGCACACAGGGGAGTCAAAGGACAAGCAGTCCCCACGAGAACTCCACCGGGGATCGCCACCTCTCCGCAGCCACAGACCCAGGTAAGACCGAGCACGCCAGATTCCGGCTCTCGGGTCAGAGCGATCCCATCAGAACTTTCAGGGCACTCCTAAGCTCATGCCGGCGGGACGCGCCTCAGCTCCGCCCCATAGCTCCTCCCCCCAGCACTGCTCTGGGTTGCTCCTGCTTCCTGGATGTCTGTTACAGCCAGAGCAGGAGGTCAGCTGGCACTACAAGGGAGGTGGAGGGGCAGGTAAGAGAGGCAGCCTGATGGGCAGGCAGGAGTGCAGAGGGTCACATGCAGGGTCCACATGGTGGTTCTGGAAGTCTGGGAGCGGGCACTGTTTGTGACTGAAGTATTACTTGAAAAGATTGGTGGAGCAGCAGCTTCCTCTAACTGCTCCTCCACCAATCATATTACACAGTGCAGCAGCGCAGAGGAGAGGTAGGAGAATCCCTGTCTCCTCATCCTCTTGTTTCAATGCGCAGCGTTACGATCCCACCCCACCCCTGGAAAGAGAGAGAAATAGAAATATTACCCTGCTGATTTGCCACATCCCTGCTACTGCTCCCGGGCCCCTGCTGAGCTCGGGCCCTGAAGCAGTCGCTTCCCCTGCTTCCCCTATAGCTACGCCACTGGTCTAGACCAAGCAGAGCTACAAGAAGGTCCTGCAGAGCAGGGTCCTGCAGAGCAGACCCAATCCTTAGAGCGTCTATCTCTGAGTCTACAACTGCCTAAGAAGCAACTCTACTACCTGAGAACCCCATCTTAGAACATACAGAACCATTAAGGCAGTGCAGGATTCCAACAGCAAGGTATTCGCTTGTTTATGGTATTGAGACTTTGCTGCTGTGGAACCTACTTAACCTTGAGATGGGCTGGCCATCGTATCTAAATTCTGCACACCTCAGGGATAACAAGAACAGAATAGCATGCCTATGGTTATCTTTGGAAGATTTCAAAGTGTCATTAAAGAGAGAAGAGAGTCAGGGAGTATTACAACTACCATCATTCCATCATTGTTGCTGCCTGTACACAGCTATTGGGAGTAGACTATACAAAGATCTACCTTGCATCTGTGCTTTTTAATGCCATATGTATTACTACTCCTATCATCAAATAGTAAAGAAGGACATTATTTATTGCAACCAATGGGCCTGGTTATTGACATCACCATCTGTCCACCAGCCCCTGGTTCCATACTCCTGCCTTGCACCCTGCCAACTATCTACCATCAAGGGTACCCAACTACCACCAGCAGGAGCCCCAGGTGTGTCCTGAGGGAAAAAAGGGTGCAATCTCCAATCACTGTGTACAGCCCAGGAACCCAGGGTGGGAGTACCACCATGAACTGAGAATAACCCCCACCATCATAGTCACTACAACTCCTCCTATCCTTGCCTTGCAGGTTGTTGCATATACATGTAGGGATTGTGGAATGCAAAGCGTGACTCCACAAATTTTACATGAATACTTTTTAAAAAAAAATAAAATAAATGGAAGAAATTTTAAATTTAAAAAAATCATAATAAATAAGAGTCGCCCTCCACCTGACCCACTTTATTCGACTTCTATGTGGGAAAAAGTGGAATAGGTGCTTCATAAATATGGCACTCATTCTGAACAACACCATATTTCTCAGTGCATTTACACCAGGAAACTGGCAAAATACATTGATAAATCTTTTGCTTCCCTTCACACAGTATGCCACTCCTTAAAGGGGTTATCCAAACCCTATAATGCCCCCTCACACAGGTTGTACTTACCTTGCTCCCTGACAACCGCGTAACTTCTTATACCCGCACAATGCAATCTGATGATGGGGGGGTGTTGTCGGGTGATTTGTAGCCAATAGCAGGTCACGATGGGGACAAGCCTTCCAAGCATTGCCGGTGACGCCAGGGAGGCTTGTGCCTGTCGCAGCCTTTTATTGGCTGCACCACTGCCCCCACTAACCAACCCCCTGCCCTGTCACCAGATGTTTTGATCTGCACAACAGGGAGATGCAGCATAGGCTATGTGGTAAGTACAACCAGTGTGAGGGGCCTGGGCATTAGAGGGGACATTATAGGTGCTGGTCAGCGACATAAAAAGCTGTTTGGATGTTTTGAAAATGGAAATTAAAGGGTTATTCTCTTTTTAGACAATGGGGGCATATCGCTAGGATATGCCCCCATTGTCTTATAGGTGCGGGTCCCACTGGGACCCGTACCTATATCCAGAACGGAGCCCCCGAACTGAATGAGGGCGCACTGCGCATGCGCAGCCGCCCTCCATTTATTTCTATGGGTCCGCCGAAAATAGCCGAGCGGCTACTTCCGTCGGCTCCATAGAAATGAATGGGAGCGATGGCCGCGCTTGCGCGCTGCGCTCCCATTCATTTCTATGAGCGCAGCGGGGAGCTGCGCCTGGTGGTGGCCGGACCCCCGGAAACCCGGGGTCCTCCAGGCGCAGCGCTCCCCGCTCCGTTCTGGATATAGGTGCGGGTCTCAGCGGTGGGACCCGCACCTATAAGACAATGGGGACATATCCTAGCGATATGCCCCCATTGTCTAAGATGAGAATACCCCTTTAATAAAATATACTATTTTATTTTTATTATGAAATCTACACCGTTGACTCGATTTTAGTGCTCTTTCTGATACAGGTAGAGATCTTGCCAACTCTACCCCTTGCCCCCATGTTAGTTATGTGCTTGAAGGGTGCTGGCTGTCAGGCTCTGTCCATTAGCTGGCCTCCTTCTCTATTACAGCTGATTTAGAGGGTTATCTTCTTGTGTGGCACAGAAGTGTTTGGCCCCCTGGGTGCAATTGCTACCTCTGCATCCCATATAGCTGGATCCCTAGATGGCAGCTATAACTGCACGTTGTATACCTCATATATCTTCTGCTGGGTTCTGAAGGTCCTATTACAGATAAATGAAGGGGTAATTCATGTTATTCGTTCTGCTCCGCTAAGAACTGATTATGCACAAAAATGTTTGGGGCAAATTGTAAACATGGATCTCCTTGAGAAAGTGACAGCTCTCTGCTGATGAGGCGTCTTTATTGAAGCATTGAGATCATCAAGCTCATCAATTAGCAGCGGTTTCATAGATAATTATCACTTTTCCTCTTGAAAGGAGAGGAAGCTACAAAACACGACATATCTCCAGTACCATAAATCCTTGTTCTATTCTTTCTGCTTAGTACTATTAGTGGAAGGAGCTAAAATTAATCTCCTACAACATGAACAAATGGTGAATATACATATGAATACAATAAGCAATATGAATGAGTAAAAGGCACTCTTAGCCTTCGGAGGTACAGCCATGGATATTGCATTGGTCCCTGCAATCTAAGAGGACAGCAGTATTTTGAATGGGAAATGATTATTGAGGGCTATGTAAAAAAAATTTGCATTGAGCTTCCTGGATTTGCTCAGTCTATGTTGTCATTTAAAGATGAAAGCCATACTTGGCAATGGTTGACATAATGTAAGGTTATTTCCCCAATAAATCCATACAGAGATGGAAGTACTCTGCAACTGAATTCAGTTTACATTTTTAAGGCATGACTTCAAAGGAAGGCACACCCACTTTAAGATACAGTGTTTCTACTTTCATACTAGCGTTAATATTCTCCGGTATTGAGATCCGTCATAGGGTCTCAATACTAGAAAAAAATTCTTCTGTATTGTCCACATTCATTGTCAATGGGGACAAAATGTAACTGAACAGAACAGAATGCTCCAAAATGTATTCCTTTTCGAATCTCATACCAGAGAGTATGCTGCCGTTTGCTTTCCGTCCTGGGATGCGGAGCAAAATGGATCCAACATGACCCACAATGCAAGTCAATGGGGACGGATCTGTTTTCTCTGACACAATAGAAAACGTATCCAGCCCCCATTGACGTTCAATGGAGTTCATGACGGATCTGTCCTTGCTATGTTAAAGATAATACAACCGGATCCGTTCATAATGGAGGCAGACAGTTGTATTATCAGTAACGGAAGCATTTTTGCTGAACCCTGCCGGATCCGGTGTGAAAGTAGCCAAAATGGTTGCAGTGAGAGTTATATCTTTCCCTTTACCAGCTTAATTTGAATGTCATCGACACCTCCCTGCTGCTGGGGCAACTTTCTGCCTATTGTGGTCTCCTCTACAATATGATCACAATAAAATAGCATAATTAAATGCATGTCAAAGATGGACACCAGAAGAAGGACCACTCCCCACAGTTGGAGAATCCTACCAAAGATATCAGAAACAATTCAGGTGGAAATGATTTCATTCATTGTGATGTTCCATGACATGCCATACTGTAAGTAATATACAGCAGTATGGAGCTGCGGCGTACATAGAGAAGTAAGGGCCCCATAGCAAGGATCAAACCATTGGCTGCAGCGACCACTTGACCTGCGTCAAACTAGATGCTGTGAGACCTGGGTCCTGCAGAGCCAGAGGGAGAGCAATGGAGCTGGAACCCAGTGGCAGAGATCAGGTATGATTATCACCACGGGTCCGGCCACACTGGGGAGTCTGCAGAAAATGTCCACAAAGGTGAACGACCCCTTTAAAGTCCTTTTCCCTTTCTGAAAAGTGTTTTTTTAAGGATACTATGTAATATATGACATTTAGATTGATCACAAGGCAACCTGTTTGAAGAGATGAACCCTTATTTAGGATGAAATACATCATGTCACAATGAACATTAAGAAGATAAGGTGGCAGAAATGCGTTCATTACCTATGAAACATCCCATTACTAGTCTTGCCAGTTGTTTGTGTCTCTCTAACACTATAGACGTAGAACAAAGCCCGAGATCGTAGTGATTCTTTTCACATCCATCTTACAGATTGGCTTCAACATTCATCATGCCTGTCACATGTATCAGGCAGAAGCTGACATCTCTCTGTGATTAACCCCCATTCTCTCTGACTCCTGATAAGTTACAGAGAAGCTTACACTGAATTGTTAGGACCATCAATCTGAGCTTTAAACACAAAATGGAGATCACAATTAGAGATGAGCAAAGGTCAGATTTTATTGGTCCAAATAAATTTGACCCAAATCAAAAGTGCCTCAATTGCCCTATAAAGTCATGTAAGACACACCGGGGTCCCTAGGAGTGTATCCAGCCCCTTCCAAGCTTTTCAATGCCAAGACACCATCAGTAACGCAAAATCAAAGAGACATATATGGCTATGGGTGAACGGGAGTTTTCTAAAAGTAGAAAAAAAAATGGTCTAAAAACTATCAATTTTTGGGGACAGTTTCAGGTTTGTTATACTTTGCAGGGTAGGGTTCCAAGCAGCGGCAGTACAGTGTCGAACTTAAGGGACAAGGCAGGATAAATGTGGCTCCGTGGTAGTAGTAGAAGCGGTAACAGGACATTATGATGGTCAAGACTGGAGATGCGCGGTTGTGTAGGGGCCAGATCCTGTCCGACACACAATCATCATCCTGTCAGACTCAAGGGGTAGCAGCATCATCCTGCTGTGACTGAGAGGATAAGCCATCCAGTCCACAATGTCCTCCTCAATAATAATCCATGACTATAGGAGGCGAAGAATAACTGTGGCTTCCTACTACTGGCGGGTACTTGTACTAACGCTTTTGCTGCTACTTGCACTAGAGCCACCCACATTTTCACTGGTCTATGAAGTGGCACGGATGTGTTGTCTTACATTACCAAGTCCATTGTCACTCTTTTACCTGCCATTTTATTGTTAACCCTATTTCTGAAGAAAAAGAGAGGTCACACTGTTTAACCACTTAAAGTGCACTGTATTGTTCAGACTGTACAGTATCCAGAATAATTGCTGTATAACTGATACAGAACAATATGTCAGTCTACAGAGCAACAGAATTTATTTAACTTTGAAAAAGTTTTTTGAAGAAAAATGGTCACTTTGACAGTGTCCAGTATAATTGCTGTACAAGGGCTCATTCACACAACCTTATGGTCGCTGTTCCCATGTTGCGGACCATAAATAGCGGTCCGCAATACACGGCACCGGCCTTGTGAACTCCATATTGTGGTGCGGACCCAGTGGGACACATATATACGGTAGCTGTTATCCACAACTGTTCTGCAAGTGTTAGGCATATACTATCAGCACCAGGAATCCATTACAACGGGGGCGTAACTACCATAGCGGCAGACCATGCAACTGCTATGGGGCCCAGGGCAAGAGGGGGCCCAGTCTTAGTTGGGATCATCCCCTCTTCTACTGGAGGTGAAAACTTGGTCAGGACTATACCCTCTAAAGGAACAAATTTAGCAAATGAGGCAGTGGAAAAATGGCCCAAGGGTCATTGAAAAGGGTTTGGGCAGAAACCCTTCTGTCCTGTGTGGGGGGGCCTGGTTTGAAGTGGGGCCCTTATTTCTCTATGTACGCCACTGCATTACTGTGATTCACATCAGGTACACAAATCTGCAAGCAGCTGAATTTTTATAATAAACTTTTAAATATTTTTTTATTAGAAATGATCAGTTGGACAGAGTCTATTACAATATACAATAACTGTGTTGCACACCAATACATAAGTCAGCACACAATCATTACCAGAAGTAAAATTGTAAAAGATTTGTTGTGATTGTGAATTATGTGATGAAGAGTGGGATGATTCACATTCATAAAAATTGAGTAGTATAGCTTTAAATAATGCACAATGTACATTAGCACAAGCCATCTAAAATGACTAAGGGTGTATTTACAGCAGGGGTGCACCTAGCCTTTCTGCTGCCTAAGACAAAAACTGAAACGGCGCCCCCCCCTTTCCAATGCCAATTTCTTAACCTAACCCCTTCCCATCAGCCCATGGCCCTTTGGGTGTACCGTCTAGCCCAGGGGTGCACAACCTGCGGCCCGGGGGCCACATGCGGCCCTTGATACTATTTTGTGCGGCCCCCAACCATCTGGTAACAGACATGTATTTCTATGTCTTGTGGCTGCTCACATGTATTTTTCATGTATTTCTTCAATTAGATGGGAGTCCTGGAACTGTAACTAGACATTAAATGGTATATAATGTGTTCAATATGCCTTAAATACAGTATTTCAGTTTTTAATACCCTCTTTAAATTTTATTTCCGGCCCTCGTCATTGAGTTAGTCTGCCAATGTGGCCCCCAACCAGAAAATGTTGTGCACCCCTGGTCTAGCCCCTACCTGGTGCTGCCTGAGGCGATCGCCTCACCTGGCCTCATTGGTGGTGCACCTCTGATTTACACCAACAGATTATCTGACCAATTTCTGTCCAATCAGACCAATAGTTGGTGCGTATAACAAAAGAGCTGTGTTTGTAATTGGCCATCTGACCAATGATTGGTCGGAAAATCTGTCAGATAATCAGTTGGTGTAAATGGCCCTTAACACTACCAGCCTCCCTGAGGTAGCCCAAATAAGTTATTGTACACAATATGACACAATGACTCCAGTCTCTGAAAACTCTTTGTGAAATAATGATAAACCTAACTATTGTCTTCTCACTGTGAAAGAACCTGTCTGACTGTAAACTACCTGTATTCTGTGTTTTTAAAGAGCTCCATCCTGCAATCTATGGGCCTAGAAAACAAACACAAATCCTGACTGGGATGTCATATAGTGCCTAAGACATATCCACTGACATCACAACTATAGTGCTTCATGATTGGCTGACGCTGACTGCAAAGCATTATGGGCAAACCCCTCCTTTCTCATCTTCTCATCTTTCCTGTATTCTGATATCTTAAATGGCAGACACCATTTTGAGAGATTCATGTGGATGAATCCCAGAAACAAAAGTTTGGGAGAAATTCGAAGCAAATTTATTTAAAAAAAAGGCCTTTCATTTGGTCCATCCTCCATGCTCATAACCTTTGGTCAGTTCTCCACCCTCTTGTTTGCTAACAATGTAGTTTCTCCGTAGAAGGGATTCCTGTATACATTCTCTCTATTGAGGATATGACTAATCAGGCATGGTCCTTATAGCAGTCATATGGTCTGCCTTTTGTTCTGAATTTCCATTAGAAGTAACAGATTTGTGCCAAGGGCACTGCTGTGGAAAGTAGCACATGGTTCTTTTATATATACGGTGTGTGTGTATCTGTATGGCACTGTTTGGCTGTTTAAAGTGCCTCTCTACAGTATAGTGCAGTACAAGTTCTATAATGTCATTTATCTGTTTGCCATCCACCCTGAAATTTCTGAACATTCTGTAAAAACAGATTTTTTTTCCTGTGTCCATGAAAAAAATAGATGTGTCCATAATTTTTTTTAGGCTGGTAGTATATGCCTAGATTATTTTGTAGTAACTATCATCATTTTACAGCTGTATAGTAAATGCTGGTAATGCGCTGTTACATTCAGCTATAGACATGGATTACCTAAAATATTTATCCTTCATTATAGTTTTCCAGTTTGTCCGAGAAAAATGTTGGCTGTCCGTGATTTTGTGATAAATTGTCCATAAAAAAAAAGAAAGATTGGCAACCCTGACACCAGGTGAGGGCAACATAAAAATATTTTTCTGGTACACTGTGTACATACTTACCAACATTTGAATTGGTAAATTTGGGTCATTTAAAGGGAACCTGTCATCTCCGAAACACCCACTGAACTAGAGTAAGCGTTGTATAGTGTAAATGATGCTGAATCTGAATATGTAAGTTTTATCTTCATACTCACTTCCATTGCAGCGCTGTGCTCCCACAAACCATCAGTAAAATGCATTGAGAGGACTCTTCTTTGAGTCCTCTCCACTATGTGAGCGAGCACCGGAGTCCAGTGAGTGCATTTTACTGCTGGTTTGTCAGAGCACAGAGTTGGAATGGAAGTGAGTATGAATATAAAACTTACAGATTCGGATTCAGCATCACTTACACTATAAACCGCTTACTCTAGTTCAGGGGGTGTTTCGGAGGTGACAGGTTCCCTTTAAGCCCACCACAAAACCACCTGGGAACATTCACATCTAGGTGGAGTTTACACACCTACCATTTTCCAGCCAGGAAAAGCTGAATTTGCCAGGATTGTCTCTGAAAATTCTGAATAATCCAGGTAATTTAGAGACTGTTGCCAACTATGTGTGTGTACCAACATGCAGAGTGATTTACAGCTTCCAGCTGTTACTCAGGTGCCTCGTGTCCATCACTGCCCTGCTACTTCTATTAGGAACATTATTCATTGAATTACTACTACTCACAGTTTTGCCATCACTACCACTTCCCTCCTCTCCTTGCCCTGTGTGCAGTTGTATAGCTGCTTCTACTTGTTAAAGGAGTTTTCCAGGATTTTAATATTGAAGACCTATCCTAAGGATAGGTCATTAATATCAGTTTGGGGGGGGTCCAACATCTGGCAACCTCGTCGATCAGCTGTATGAAGAGAAGTCCCTGCGTCGTCCTAGCGCTGCCTTCTCGTCATTGTTTACTGCTCACTGTCAACACCGCAGCGGTGAGCAGAGTAATTACAAGAAGCTGTCTCATTCACTTCTATGGGATAGCTCCTCCTACACACTCCTATAGGACGGAGGATAGCTCATCAATATTAACCTCTTAATGACCAGCCTGCTTTGGTCCTTACTGACCAACGTTTTTCTTTTTTTTTTCATCGTTGCCCTCCTAGAGCTATAACTTTTTACTTTTTCCGTCTGTATAGCTTATATTTTTTGCGGCACAAGTTGTAGTTTTAATGGCGCCATTTTGGGGTACACATAACTTTCTGATTAACTTTTAACTCTTTCTGGGAGAGAGATGGGAAAAACAGCAATACTGCCACTGAGTTTTTACTTTATAAATTTTACGGCGTTTATTTTTTTGTATAAATAACATAATATCTTTATTCTCTGGGTCAGTACGATTACAGCGATACCAAATACATATAATTTTTTTATGTTTTACTACCTTTGTGCAATAAAACCCCTTTTTTAAAAAGAAGAAAATCTTTTTGCATCGGCGATTCCCAGGACCCACCCGCTGTTTGATCGCAATTAAGAATAAATTTGCTATTCTTTTTTTTATAGCATTCACTGTAGGGCATAATTTACATGATATTTATGTAGTGGGGGTCATTACAGATGTAGCGATACCAAACATATGAGTGAGATTTTCTTTGCAATTTTTTCAATTGAAAGCATATTTTCAATGGGAAAAAATGTATTTTTTACTGGAATTTATTTATAAAATAAATGTGGGTTTTTGTTACTTTTCTTACCACTTAATAGTCCCACAAGGGGACTATAACAGACATGATTTTGATTGATACAGTGCACTATCCAATGCTTTACTGACATTGACTAGCAGACTGTGCCTCTCTGGCAAATTACTCAAGGCTGGCTTGGGGCCTATATCAGACCCCAGTGGGCCTCAGTGCTGTTCACTGATGAAAGTCGATTCACACTGAGCAGAAATGATCGCCACCAATGATGTTGGAGACATCAACGAAAGTGCTATACATCAGCTACTGTTTACTTTTGGTGGTGGCGGTGTTACGAGCCTCCACATGGCAACTCAGCAGATCCCATAGGCTTCCAATTGGATTCAGGTCTGGAGAAAGTGCAGACCACTTCATTTGAGGTACCCCAGTCTCCAGCAGCCGTTCCCTAATGATGCGACCTCGATGAGTTAGCGCATTGTTGTCCATGAAGATAAAATTAGGCCTGTTTTGTTCATGCAGAGGCACAATGACTGGATTAATGATGTTATTCAAATAGTATGGGCAAAGTGTAGGACAGTTATGTATTGACTAGACACACCTGTCCACACTGTAACACCACCACTAAAAGTAAACAGTGGCTGATGTATAGCACTCTCCTTGATGTCTCCAACATTGTTGGCGGCCATAATTTCTGTTCAGTGTGAATCGACTTTCATCAGTGAACAGCACTGACGCCCCCTGGTCCCTCTTCCAGCGTAGATGCTCCTTGGCCCATGCAAGACAATGTTGCCTGTGCCTGGTGGTGTGGTCAGGTACCCTTGCAGGTCGTCTAGCACGCAGACCACACAAATGTAAGTGGTTTCGAATGGTCTGACATGACTCTTGGGTGCCTCTCAGCTCCCCTTAACTGTGCCTGGAGTTGTGTGGCATACATCATACGGTTAAGCAGGGCATTGTTCACAATTAAACAGTCATCAGTGTGGGAAGCGGCCAAAGGAAATCCACTTCTATGCCTTTCTGTGACTCTTTCAGTCTCTCTGTATCTCTGCTTCAATCTGCTGATGACACTCTGTGACACTCTAAGCTCAGTGGCCACATCCATCTGAGAACATCCTGCTTGAAGCCTCGGAATGGCGAGGTAGTATTGATCAATTGTTAGGGGTCCTCTTGATCTCATGATGTCAAAATGTGAACAGCATGATGAAGAGGATTGTTTAATACCAATTCTAATTGAAGCAGGAAACTTATTGGGCGATTCATGGATCAAACACCTGTTGTGAATTTTGCTGTTGAGCTCCTTGTTAGAGAACAGCAAGTTGTGCAAAAAGTACCGAAACATTAAACAGCTGGACAGGTGCATTCAAAAGTTAAGAGAAGGTCACATTACGTTCACCTGTAAAGGTTAGAGTTAACCCTTCACAGTGACTCTGTTCTGGTGTCCTGCACCGCCACTACTCAATGGATGGAATTGTGAACTTCTTGTACCTGTGCTACTCCCGAACTGCTGATCAGTGGGGTGCCAAATCCCTGCTGATATTATATTGATTTCCTATTGATTTTGATCCTAAATTGATTTTGTCCTTCAGCACTGCAAGTGTTTATCCTTTCCGTGGGCTGTGGATCCACCTCCTTGCCTGAGATTTAAAGGCTATGTACACCTTTGGAGTCAAATTTTTTTATGATTGCATTTAACTTATTTTTGGCTAAAAATCATATTTTCAATTGGTCTTTATTAAAAATATTGAGCTGTTCTGTCACAAAGGGATAACTGTTTGTCTAGCTGGGTGACTGGTACTTTCACTTTCACTATGTGCCGGGCATCTAATTACCTTTATCTGTAAACTACTGAGTTGTCATAAACACTTTTTTAAGCCACATTCTTATGAGTAAGGTAAGGATTGAGCTTTAATGAGAATTTTTTTTTCCAGATGACAGAATTGGAAAAAAATCCACAGGCAGCTAGTACAGCTTCTCAGCTCTGTACACAAAAAAGGATTACATATTTGTTAATAAAGACCAATTGAAAAAGTGATTTTTAGGTCAAAATACGTATAATGCAATAATTTTAAAAAAATTGTCCTCAAAGCTGTACATAGCCTTTAAAGTTGTCTTGTCTCTAGTACCTAGTGAAGGTGATTGTCTGAATACCCATGTACCGAACCTTGCTTGTCTAACTATACTGCTCCTTCCCGCCTACCTCAACCTTGGAACTGTGACCTGGTCTACACACATACTCTGCCTGCCCCGACCTTGATATTGCTATTTGGAAAACACAAGTATACAGGCTGCCCTGACTTTGGACTGTGTTCAGACAACACTTGTTGCCTGAGTCCTTGGTGCTTCGCTCCAGTGTCTTTGAATCCCGTGGGTCAGCAGCCAACTACAACAGGACTACTCCAGAAAGTAGCAGCCTGGCTGGTTCCCTGCAGCCATGACCAGATCCCTGTACAGGGGTTAAAGATTGAAAGCCAGGGACAACGCTCTTAGATTTAGCCCAAAGTCAAACTGGTTAGTTGACACAGTGGGTCTACACCCACTGCTGAGTACGGTCACCAATATAAATAATAATAATCATTTTTATTTATATAGTGCCAACATATTCCGCAGTGCTTTACAATTAGGGGGTTCATCTACAAAAGAGAGGACAGGGGTGACACAGAAGGTAACAAGTGTTTGATTTGTACGATGGTCTAGCCATCTTAACATAATTGGTGGAATAGATATAAGGCTGTATGAGCCAGTCACCAGACGATATCTATACCCGATTCCAAGGAGGACACTGAGGACAAAACCTTTAAGGACTCCATAACAGGATCGAGATCTAATGTCCATTCCTCTTTCCTTTTAGTTAGTAATCACTGGACCTCAATACAAGTCAGAGGGAATATCCAAGCAGTTTTCAGTACTAAACAGTCTGACAGAGCAAAACCACACAGACAAAATGTCACTGTGTCTGGCTTGTCCTTCCAAAACTCATCTCTGGAAGGAGAGGAGAATTATCAACTCAAAATTCCCAAAGTCTCTTAGTATGAACTTGGTGGGCATTAAGCCTTTCCACAATTCAGTGCAGATACAGTGCGATAACAGTGCAAATGATCAGGAAATATCATATAAGAGGTAATTCAACAGTATAAAAGTAAATGCAACCTAAGGCATAAATTACAGTGCAAGTGAGTAGTGAATTAATGGCTTTGCTTTGCAGCAATAGGGGCAAATGTCCCCAAAAGTTTATTCACATACAATATATTGGACCTCATTGATATGTCCAGTGAGTGCAGCGATGACAATGATCACATTGCAGTTGTGGACAAGTGGACATGTATATGTTATAGAAATGGAGTGTGATCCTCAGAATCTTCTCCTCTGGGACCAAAGAACCAACATTAGTCTTGCAAAAAATGTAACAATGAAGTCATTGGTTGTACCCATTTACCTGCATAGGATTTATAGAATGCATGGAAGATTGAGTTGTACAAATTGCTTATGTCAGTGATTTTCAACCAGTGTGCCTCCAGCTGTTGCAAAACTACAACTCCCATCATGCCCAGGCAGCCTACAGCTATCAGCCTACAGAAGGGCATGGTGGGAGTTGTAGTTTTGCAACAGCTGGAGGCACACTGGTTGAAAATCACTGACTTATGTGACGTACTAGTCAAATAATAGAAAACACACATAAGAATCTAAGGGCTCATGCACACGGGCGTACTTTCTGTCTGCATCCGATCTGTGTTTTTTGTGGATCAGGGGGAGGGGTCTGCCTTTATGTAAAGTCCTGTCTAAAGCCCACACTGCGGGAAGATATAAGTGAGGGACATGAAGATGTGGAGTCACTGTGGATAGAAATAAATGGAGCCAAAAACAATAATAAAATACTAATAGGGGTTTATTATAAACCACCTAATATACCAGAGTCCACAGAAAATCTACTTCTAAATGAAATAGACGAGGCGGCAGAACATAATGAGGTTGTTATTATGGGGGACTTGAACTACCCAGATATAGACTGGGAAACTGAAACCTGTATATCTCATAAAGGAAACAGGTTCTTGGAAATAACCAAAGACAATTACCTTTCCCAACTGGTTCAGGACCCGACTAGAGGGACGGCCATACTGGACTTAGTATTAACCAACAGACCTGACAGAACAACACATATGCAGGTTGGGGGAGACCTGGGAAATAGTGGCCATAATATAATAACCTTCCAACTGTCATTCAAAAGAGTGTTTCTTCAGGGAGGAACAAAAATACCAAACTTCAAAACAGCAAAATTTAGTCAACTAAGAGAGGCCATAGGCCTAACTAACTGGGACAAAGTCCTCAAAAATAAAAATACAGCCACAAAATGGGATACTTTTAAAAGCATCCTAATATCTAATTGTGAGAGGTACATACCTTATGGGAATAAAAGGTTAAGGAACAAGAAAAAAACAATGTGGATAAATAGAGCTGTAAAGAAAGCAATAAATGACAAACAGAAAGCATTTAAATCACTAAAACAGGAGGGGAGCGAGGAAGCATTGAAAAACTATAAGGAAAAAAATAGAATATGTAAAAGACAAATAAAAACAGCCAAACTAGAGACCGAGAGATTAATCACCAAAGAGAGTAAAACTAACCCTAAAATGTTCTTTAATTATATAAATGGTAAAAAGTATAAACCTGAAGGTGTCGGCCCCTTACAGACTAATGAGGGGGGAGTTGCAGAGAGCGATGAGAAGAAAGCAAAACTACTAAATATCTTTTTCTCCACTGTATTAAATGAGGAAAATAAACTGTCAGAAGAAATACAGAATATAAAAGTAAATTCCCCATTAAAAATGCCCTGTTTGACCCAGGAAGAAGTAGAGCTGCATCTTAAAAAGATTAAAATAGACAAATCGCCAGGACCGGATAGCATACACCCCCGTATCCTAAGAGAATTAAGCAATGTCATCGCCAGACCCTTATTTCTAATATTTAAGGACTCTATACTGACAGGGAGTGTTCCACAGGATTGGCGCATAGCAAATGTGGTGCCAATATTTAAAAAGGGTCCAAAAACAGAGCCCGGAAACTATAGGCCGGTAAGTTTAACATCTGTCGTGGTTAAACTGTTTGAGGGTTTTCTAAGAGATGCTATCTTGGAGTACCTCAATGGAAATAAGCAAATAACTCCATATCAGCATGGCTTCATGAGGGATCGGTCATGTCAAACCAATTTAATCAGTTTCTATGAGGAGGTAAGTTCTAGACTGGACCACGGAGAATCAATGGATGTCGTATATCTGGACTTCTCCAAAGCATTTGACACTGTACCACATAAAAGGTTAGTATATAAAATGAGAATGCTTGACCTGGGAGAAAATGTCTGTATGTGGGTAAGTAACTGGCTCAGTGATAGAAAACAGAGGGTGGTTATTAACGGCACATATTCAGATTGGGTCACTAGTGGGGTACCACAGGGGTCAGCATTGGGCCCTATTCTCTTCTATATATTTATTAATGATCTTGTAGAAGGCTTGCACAGTAAAATATCAATTTTTGCAGATGACACTAAACTGTGTAAAGTAATTAACACAGAAGAGGGCAGTACATTGCTACAGATGGATCTGGATAGATTGGAGGCTTGGGCAGAGAAGTGGCAGATGAGGTTTAACTCTGACAAATGTAAGGTTATGCATATGGGAAGGAATAATGCAAGTCACCAGTACATACTAAACAGTAAAATATTGGGTAACTCTGACATGGAAAAGGACCTAGGAATTTTAGTGAACAGCAAACTAAGTTGTAGAAACCAGTGTCAGACAGCTGCTGCCAAGGCCAATAAGATAATGGGTTGCATCAAAAGAGGCATAGATGCCCGTGATGAGAACATAGTCCTGCCACTTTCCAAATCAGTCAGACCACACATGGAGTACTGTGTACAGTTCTGGGCTTGTCACGCTCTGGTGTGGGGGGAAAGGCCACACCGAGCGTAAGAAGGATGGGAACAGACAAAACCATGGAACTGGTCACCTCCTGCAGGGGACCCTAAGACTAGGCCCTAGCTGGCTACCAGTATGAGCTAACCCGGGTGGTAGGAAAGCCCATACGCAGGAACCTAATCTTGATATACCCTAGATCACCCTGCAGTCTAGTGACACAAGAGAGTAACCCGTTCCTCCAAGCATAAGGAGGAACAAGAGACTCAAAACGGGAATAACCAAAGGAAGGGAAAACACTTAACTTTAAGTAGAACTCAGCAACTGGATCTCAGCCGAGATCCACACCACTCTCAATCAGGGATGTAGAAGATATAACCCGCAAGGGATACTGGGAGAGGAAGAGGTAAATAGCAGAAAGCAAATTGCCAAGCGGCAACAGCTGAGGGGAAGGGGTGTGGAGAACAGCACCCAAACCACAGGGAAGCCTGTCAAACATGTCACTTAGAAAGCCGCGCAGAGCGTCTGATTCCAGGCGCAAGCCCACTCGTGACATTACCCCCCCTTTTACGGGTGACCACCGGGCACCCAGGACCAACTTTATCAGGGTGACACCTGTGAAAGGCTTTTATCAAACGACCGGCATTCATGTCAGATGCCGGTACCCATGACCTCTCCTCAGGACCATAACCCTTCCAATGAACCAGATATTGAAGGGTACCACGAAGAACTCGAGAATCAATGATCTTGACAATCTGAAATTCCAAATTACCATCCACCAAGACAGGCACGGGTGGCAAGGGAGATGGCTCCAGAGGTTCAACATACCTCTTCAACAAAGATCTGTGAAACACATTATGTATTTTCAGGGCCTGAGGAAGTTCAAGACGAAATGCTACAGGATTAACCCCTTGGCGACAATGGACGTACCGGTACGTCATGGGCGCTAGGTACTTAGCGCAACAGGGCGTACCGGTACGTCATGCATGTTAACCCCCGCTGCTCAGTGCAGCGGGGTTAACATGCTTTGATGGCGGCTGTTAGACACAGCCAGCCATCCATAGTGAAGGCCTCGGGGGGTGCCGTGCACCCCCCATAATGGCGATCGCTGTGAATGGCTGGTCTATTCAGACCAGCCATTCACAGCAGGCTCCGTGTACTCGGCGGGGATAGCGCTATTCTAGCGAATCCCCGCCGAGTGTCAGGGGTTAGGGGGGGGTCAGGGTGTCCCCCCCGCCCCCCTGATTGGCTGTGGGCAGATGGGTGGGCAGATGGGTGGGCAGATGGGCGGCGGGGGGAGACTTCCAATGTGCGGGCGGCTGCCGCGAGTGCCGCCCGCAATAATTTTTCTGAATGGCCGAGTTATTCAAGCAGAGTATCAGCATACAGCTGATACTCTGCTTGAAACTGCTGACATCGGTGCTGGCACCGATGTCAGCAGTTTAACCCCTTCCATGCCGCGGTCCGTAGGGACCGCTGTATGGAAGGGGTTAACAGGGAGGGAGCGCTCCCTCCCTCTCCCATCGGCGCTGCGGTGCGCTGGCAGCGCTGATGGTGTGGGCAGATGAGAGGGAGGAAGCTCCCTCTCCCTTCCATCGGGACGCTGCTCTGCTGTGGCAGCGTCCCGATGGTTACCATGGCAACCAGACGCTTTGGTCTGGCTTGCCATGAAAGCCTGTTGAAGCTCCTGCTAAAGGCAGGAGCTTGAACAGGCTATAAGAAAATACACTGCAGTACACTATACAGTGTACTGCAGTGTATTGTAAAATACCAGACCCACTGGTTCTTGAAGAACCAAGTGGATCTGAGTCCAGAAAGTGGAAAAAAAAAAAGTTAAAAAAAAAGTTAAAAAAATTGATTAAAAATAAAAAACACACAATACATGAACATGTTAGGTATCGCCACATCCGTAACAACCCGCTCTATAAAAATATTACATGAGATGGCCCCCCAGGCGAATGCTGTAAAAAATTTTAAAAAAAACTATGCCAAAATAGCCATTTTTTCCCCTCTTCCCTCACAAAAAGTGTAATAGCAGGCGATCAAAAAGGCGTAATTACCCCAAAATGGTATCAATTCAACCGTCATCTTGTCCCGCAAAAACTGTACCCTACCTGAGACAATCGCCTGAAAACTGAAAAAAATATGGCTCTCTGAAAATGGCAACACAAAAAAATATTTTATTCTGTTCAAAAATGCATCTAATGTGTAAAACTTTCCAACAATAAAAAGTTGGACATATTGGGTATCGCTGCGTCCGTAACAACCTGCTCTATAACAATATTACATGAGATGGCCCCCCAGGCGAATGCTGTAAATTTTTTTTTTAAAAACGATGCCAAAATAGCCATTTTTTCCCCTCTTCCCTCACAAAAAGTGTAATAGCAGGCGATCAAAAAGGCGTAATTACACCAAAATGGTATCAATTCAACCGTCATCCTGTCCCGCAAAAACTGTACCCTACCTGAGACAATCGCCCGAAAACTGAAAAAAATATGGCTCTCTGAAAATGGCAACACAAAAAAAATATTTTATTCTGTTCAAAAATGCATCTAATGTGTAAAACTTTCCAACAATAAAAAAGTTGGACATATTGGGTATCGCTGCGTCCGTAACAACCTGCTCTATAAAAATATTACATGAGATGGCCCCCCAGGCGAATGCTGTAAAAAAATTTTTTTAAAAACTATGCCAAAATAGCCATTTTTTTCCCTCTTCCCTCACAAAAAGTGTAATAGCAGGCGATCAAAAAGGCATATTTACCCCAAAATGGTATCAATTCAACCGTCATCTTGTCCCGCAAAAACTGTACCCTACCTGAGACAATCGCCCGAAAACTGAAAAAAATATGGCTCTCTGAAAATGGCAACACAAAAAAAATATTTTATTCTGTTCAAAAATGCATCTAAGGTGTAAAACTTTCCAACAATAAAAAAGTTGGACATATTGGGTATCGCTGCGTCCGTAACAACCTGCTCTATAAAAATATTACATGAGATGGCCCCCCAGGCGAATGCTGTAAAAAATTTTTTTAAAAAACTATGCCAAAATAGCCATTTTTTCCCTCTTCCCTCACAAAAAGTGTAATAGCAGGCGATCAAAAAGGCATACTTACCCCAAAATGGTATCAATTCAACCGTCATCTTGTCCCGCAAAAACTGTACCCTACCTGAGACAATCGCCCGAAAACTGAAAAAAATATGGCTCTCTGAAAATGGCAACACAAAAAAATATTTTATTCTGTTCAAAAATGCATCTAATGTGTAAAACTTTCCAACAATAAAAAAGTTGGACATATTGGGTATCGCTGCGTCCGTAACAACCTGCTCTATAAAAATATTACATGAGATGGCCCCCCAGGCGAATGCTGTAAAAAAATTTTTAAAAAAACTATGCCAAAATAGCCATTTTTTCCCTCTTCCCTCACAAAAAGTGTAATAGCAGGCGATCAAAAAGGCGTATTTACCCCAAAATGGTACCAATGAAAACCTCACCTCATCCTGCAAAAAATGAGCCCCCACATAAGACAATAGCTCAAAAAAATAAAAATCAATGGCTCCCGCAAACCACTCCATCAAAATCTGTGTTGTAAAATCCATATGGCGCTCCTTCTGTTCTGAGTCCTGCCATGTACCCCCACAGCAGTTTACCACCACATATGGGGTGTTGCCGTATTCAGGAGAAAATGGGTAACAAATTATGGGGGGGCTTTTCTCCTGTTACCCCTTATGCAAATAAAAAAAATTGGGGCTAAAGCAACATTTTATTGGAAGAAAAAAATTTTTCATTTTCACGGCCAAGTGTTTCCAAATTCCGTAAAATGCTTAGGGGGTCAAAGTGGCCAGTACCCCCCTTAATATATTCTTTGTAGGGTGTAGTTTCAAAAATGGGGTCACTTTATGAGGGTTTCCACTGTAGGGGTGCGTCAGGGTCTCTCAATTACAAAATGGTGCCTAAAAACTATTCTAGCAAATTTTGCCTCCAAAATCCGTATGGCGCTCCTTTCCTTCTGACCACTGCCACAAACCCATAGAGACGTTTACCACCACATATGGGGTATTTCTGTAAACTGCAGAATCAGAGCAATGTAAATTGAGGTTTAGTTTGCTGTTAACCCTTGCTATGTTGCAAGAAAAAAATATTAACATGAATAATCTACGAAAAAAGTGAAATTTTGAAATTTCACCTCCATTTTCCATTAATTCTTGTGGAACACCTCAAGGGTTAACAAAGTTTGTAACAGCAGTTTTTTATAATTTGAGGGGTGTAGTTTCTAAAATGGGGTCATTTATGGTGGGTTTCATTATGTAAGCCCCTCAAAATCACTTTATATCTGCATTGGTGCTAAAAAAAAATGGTTTTGGAAAATTTTGTGAAAATTTGAAAAATGGCTTTTAAACTTTTAAGCCTCCTAACGTCCTAAAAAAGTAAAATGACGTTTACAAAATGATGCCAACATAAAGTAGACATATGGGGAATGTAAAATAATAAGTATTTTTGGAGGTATTACGGTGTATTTTGAAAGTAGAGAAATTGAAATTTGGAAATTTTTCCGAATTTTTGGTAAATTTGGGATTTTTTCATAAATAAGGGTGAAATATATTGACTCAAATTTATGACTGTCATGAAGTACAATGTGTCACGAGAAAACAATCTCAGAATGGCCTGGATAAGTAAAAGCGTTCCAAAGTTATTACCACATAAAGTGACACATGTCAGAATTCAAAAATTTGGCCCAGACATTAAGGCCAAAATGGGCTCTGTCCTCAAGGGGTTA
>ONZH01022955.1:0-60077 GCA_900303285.1 Rhinella marina
ATGTCAGCTATTATTATACAGTAACGGTGGATTTCACAAACCGTGCTGGGAATTAAGGCTTGATTAACGGATGATCAATAGGACAACGGATGTCAGCTATATATTATACAGTAACGGTGGATTTCAGAAACCATGCTGGGAATTACGGCTTGATTAAGGGATGAACAATAGGACAACGGATGTCAGCTATATATGATACAGTAACGGTGGATTTCAGAAACCATGCTGGGAATTACGGCTTGATTAACGGATGAACAATAGGACAACGGATGTCAGCTATATATCATAGAGTAACAGTGGATTTCACAAACCATGCTGGGAATTACGGCTTAATTAACGGATGAACAATAGGACAATGGATGTCAGCTATACATTATACAGTAACGGTGGATTTCATAAACCGTGCTGGAAATTACGGCTTGATTAACGGATGAACAATAGGACAACGGATGTCAGCTACATATTATACAGTAACAGTGGATTTCTTAAACCGTGCTGTTAATTATGGCTGGATTAACGGATGAACAATAGGACAAGAAATGTCAGCTATATATTGTACAGTAACGGTGGATTTCACAAACTGTGCTGGGAATTACGGCTTGATTAACGGATGAATAATAGGACAACTGATGTCAGCTATATATTATACAGTAACGGTGGATTTCACAAACCGTGCTGGGAATTATGGCTTGATTAACGGATGAACAATAGGACAATGGATGTCAGCTATATATTATACAGTAACGGTGGATTTCACAAACCGTGCTGGGAATTATGGCTTGATTAACGGATGAACAATAAGACAACGGATGTCAGCTATATATTATACAGTAACGGTGGATTTCAGAAACCATGCTGGGAATTACGGTTTCATTAACAGATGAACAATAGGACAACGGATGTCAGCTATATATGATACAGTAACGGTGGATTTCACAAACCATGCTGGGAATTACGGCTTGATTAACGGATGAACAATAGGACAACGGATGTGAGCTATATATTATACAGTAACGGTGGATTTCACAAATCGTACTGGGAATTAAGGCTTGATTAACGGATGAACAATAGGACAACCGATGTCAGCTATATATTATATAGTAACGGTGGATTTCACAAACCGTGCTGAGAATTACGGCTTGATTAACGGATGAACAATAGGACAATGGATGTCAGCTATATATCATAGAGTAACGGTGGATTTCACAAACCATGCTGGGAATTACGGCTTGATTAACGGATGAACAATAGGACAACGGATGTCAGCTATATAATATACAGTAACGGTGGATTTCACAAACCGTGCTGGGAATTACGGCTTGATTAATGGATGAACAATAGGACAATGGATGTCAGCTAGATATTATACAGTAAAGGTGGATTTCACAAACCGTGCTGCGAATTAAGGCTTGATTAACGGATGAACAATAGGACAACGGATGTCAGCTATATATAATACAGTAACGGTGGATTTCAGAAACCATGCTGGGAATTACGGCTTGATTAACGGATGAACAATAGGACAACGGATGTCAGCTATATATGATACAGTAACGGTGGATTTCAGAAACCATGCTGGGAATTGCGGCTTGATTAACGAATTAACAATAGGACAACGGATGTCAGCTATATATCATAGAGTAACGGTTGATTTCACAAACCATGCTGGGAATTACGGCTTAATTAACGGATGAACAATAGGACAACGGATGTCAGCTATACATTATACAGTAACGGTGGATTTCACAAACCGTGCTGGGAATTACGGCTTGATTAACGGATGAACAATAGGACAACGGATGTCAGCTATATATTATACAGTAACGGTGGATTTCACAAACCGTGCTGGGAATTACGGCTTGATTAACGGATGAACAATAGGACAAAGGATGTCAGCTATATATTATACAGTAACGGTGGATTTCTCAAACCGTGCTGGGAATTACGGCTTGATTAACGGATGAACAATAGGACAAGGAATGTCAGCTATATATTGTACAGTAACGGTGGATTTCACAAACTGTGCTGGGAATTACGGCTTGATTAACGGATGATCAATAGGACAATGGATGTCAGCTATATATTATACAATAACGGTGGATTTCACAAACCGTGCTGCGAATTACGGCTTGATTAACCGAGGAACAATAGGACAACGGATGTCAGCTATATATTATACAGTAACGGTGGATTTCACAAACCATGCTGGGAATTACGGCTTGATTAATGGATAAACAATAGGACAATGGATGCCATCAATATAGGGTGTTGGAACACAAAGCTGTGCAGGTGGTGTGAGGTTAAGCCACCTGGGCAAATTTTTTTGCACACACAAGAAAATAAAAAAATGTGGCCAGATATAACAGTAGCCCTTAAAAGGGCTTTTGGGTCTTTTCTGCAGCAATAACTATCCCTGCCTAGTCAATTCTGTCCCTACAGAAGTCACCAGTGCAATTTTTTTTGTGGCAATAAACAAAATAATAAACTGTGGCCAGTATCAGAGGAGCCCTTCCTGAAATCTTCTCTTTATACACTATCTGTCCCTGCTTGCAGCAGCACTCCATGTCTAACACTGGCCGGGTCACATGTCACCAGGTGCTATATAGCACCCGATGACGCGTTCCTGGCCAGCCGATTAGTGTAATGCCAGTAGCTAACATGGCTACTTGCATTACACTGAATGCCATACCTCCTGCACGCTAATTGGCTAATTAGCATGTGGGGAGGGGACTCGAGCATGTTCGGGCGAACACCAAGTGTACCCGAGCGCCGGCATGCTCCGCCGAACAGCGAGTTTGGCCGAGCATGCTCGCTCAACACTATTGACTAAGACAACATGGCGAACCCACAGTTAGTATCATACAGTGGGCCCAAGGAACCCTAGTCTGACATTTACAAATAGAAATGAAATAATACCTTGTATATAAACTATACAATAGAGTGGGGCATATTTAATATTCTCATGGTTGGACACAATCTCAAAGAGGTATTCAGACCTTTCCAAACAATTACTTGCTGCAGCATTCACAGGCCATAGATGCTAACATCACCACTGTGATCACATGCCATTATGATATGGAATTGTATTGCAATGTAAAAAAGAGAGTGGTGGGGGCCATAGGTCACTGGAGTAGTTTAGAATTTATAAGGTTAGTATGTACATACTATATGTCATTTTATTACCATATATATATATTATTACTATAAGAAACTGCTAGACTTTTTCAGTTTATGATATAGGTAACATACCTTAGAATGCAGCATTTTAGATAAACAAGTACTTTAAAATGTGTTTTACTGTTGCAAAACTACAATTCCCAGCATGCCTGCCCTATAGCAGGGCATTGTGGAAGTTGTAGTTTTACAACAGCTGGAGGGCCGCAGGTTGGGCATCTTTGTTCTAGGGTTATGCATAGGGCACAACTTCTCTGTAGGCTTGAAGTAGGCATGCTTCAAGGTCCCTAAGCCATGGATTTGTTTCTCTCACATCAAAGGATTTAGTAAATTTACAAGATACAAGTGAAGAAATGACTGTTTTTTTTAAAAGAAAATACAGAGATCTCTGTCTTGTCTGCAGTAAAGGTATTTATCTTGACATGCATTACTTGTGTAGACAGACAGGTACATTGCAAGCAGTCTCTCTCTGTAGCACTCATTGGGATATCAGTCCTGGAAAAAGGTTGATTCTTTACCTTGTGATATCTTAAATTGCTGCACTGCTCTTAATACATGGACTCCAACAAATGTTCTGTACAACTCCAAGCTCAGCCACAAGTAGTTAACATTTCCAAGAAATCAATTTAGCTAGATAAATATCTTGCATAGCTGTTACTGACAAGCCGTACCTATTTTACTTCCCTGTAATGCCCGTGATGAAAGATAACATTCAACAGTGTCTTATATTAACAGTATTGTAAATACTTGTAATTGTTTGCTGTAAGGGTATGGCCACACGATCAGGTTTCTCCATGTAGTTCTGAAGTCTAAATCAGGAGTAGATCATAAAAGGAGAGAACATATAAAGGACAGATTCAATTTCTCGTCTTTTGTAAATTCACTCCTGGTTTTGGCTTAAACAACAACATGCAGTAACCTGACCGTGTGGCCATACCCTAACAGTTTCCCAGAAAACTTTTAAAGGGGTATTTAAGTTGATACAAATTATCCCCTATCCACAGAGATAACTACTGTATCAGTGGGAGTCCTACTGCTGGGATCCAGATCGATCGCGAGAATTCGAGGTCTGTACCCCTTGGATCCCCTGAAATGAGGTTGGGCACTGCCACTCCATTCATCTCTGTGGTAGTTCCCTGTGCTCAGCTATATCCAGAACTCCCATAGAGATGAAAGAAACAGCAATGTGCATGTCCGACCTGGCGCTGCATTTATTTAGGAGATTGGAGGGGTACGGGGTCCCCATTTTTCATGACCAGTGTGGATCCCAGCAGTAGGACCCCCCACCAATCTAATTGTTATCCCCATCCTGTGGATAGGGGATAAACTGTAACGACTGGAATAACCCTTTAATCCTCATGCACACAACCTTATTAAGGATCAGACTGAAATACTTTGTATTTGTGTTGCTATAGAAGTTAAGGATTTGATAGAAAAGAGAGGTCAAGTTGCTAAACTCTTTAGAGACAAGTTGTCGCCAGGAAAAGTTGTGAACACAGTCTTGGATGATGTCAACTACAGAGGTCACCACAGCCAGCAAACTCAAAACTGTGATGAGAACATAGTCCTGCCACTTTACAAATCACTAGTCAGACCACACATGGAGTACTGTGCACAGTTCTGGGCTCCTGTGAACAAGGCAGACATAGCAGAGCTGGAGAGGGTTCAGAGGAGGGCAACTAAAGTAATAACTGGAATGGGTGGACTACAGTACCCAGAAAGATTATCAAAATTAGGGTTATTTACTTTAGCAAAAAGATGACTGAGGGGAGATCTAATAACTATGTATAAATATATCAGGGGTCAGTACAGAGATCTCTCCCATGAACTATTTATCCCCAGGACTGTGACTGTGACAAGGGGACATCCTCTGCGTCTGGAGGAAAGAAGGTTTGTACACAAACATAGAAGAGGATTCTTTGTGGTAAGAGCAGTGAGACTATGGAACTCTCTGCCTGAGGAGGTGGTGATGGTAAGATCACTAAAAGAGTTCAAGAGGGGTCTGGATGTATTTCTGGAGTGTAATAATATTACAGGTTATAGTTACGAGAGAGGGGTCATTGATCCAGGGAGTTATTCTGATTGCCTGATTGGAGTCAGGAAGGAATTTTTTCCCCTAAAGTGGGGAAAATTGGCTTCTACCTCACAGGGGTTTTTTGCTTTCCTCTGGATCAACTTGTAGGATAACAGGCCAAACTGGATGGACAGATGTCTTTTTTTCGGACTTCTAAACTATGTTACTATGTTACTAATCTTCCTACACCACTGGGAATAAGGAAACCACTAGGTGTTCACCAGAGCCCACCACAAGGCCAGATTGACTTGGCAGCTAGGGACTCAGGTTATGTCTGAGGAGTAAGGGCTGTATTAGACCTACAGACGGTCGGCCAGATCATCGTTAATAAGCGTAAGCAGCTAATGGCGCTCTGCTGCCAGCAAGTAATGATTCTGTATGGGGACAAGCAATGCTTTAGCCATCTCCTCTGCTAACGAGCAGGCGATTACCGGGAAGGAATGTTTCCCTCCCAACAATCATAATACTCATCTGCAGGTAGGGAGTAGTCAGCTAGCCGGGGTCAAAACCAGGAGGGTCAGTAGAATTCAAATCAGTAGACAAAAATCAGTGGAATTTCAACATGCCCGCCTCTGTTCTCAAATGATAAGCTACCTACGGTGTCAGGCTGTGGCTTATTCCCCATTCCCATTGAACAAGAGTTTTTACAGTTTATTGAAAGTATATGGTCACCTTGACAAAGTGTACCTGTACTTTAAAAAAGGCACTGTCTTCTTTCGCAGCATACAAACTGAAGGTTGCCTCATAGACTGTTGAGCCTGCCAAGACTTACTGGGGGAGATTTCCCAAACTGGTGTAAAGCGGAACTGGCTTAGTTTTCCATAGCAACCAATCAGATTCCACCTTTCATTTTCTAAAGGAGCTGTGAAAAATAAACGGTGGAAACTGATTTGTTGCTATGGGCAACTAAGCCTGTTCTACTTTACACCAGTTTGATAAATCTCCCCCACTAAGAGCAGACTGAATAATGGAAAATGTTTCACTTTAACAACTTTTAGTGCAAGGTTGAATCTTGAGGAAATCCTCAGCTCAGGAATGCTTTGGACATTGAACTACTTGTTCTTCTCTTCTCACTGATAAATCACCATTGTACTGTTATTGCTTTCATACTAAAACACATAGTACAGAATGTAGAGGGGGTGACTATTGGATTACAGCAATAATTTGTAAAGCTTGCATATGTATTGTGTCTATAGTTAATGGAAAATTATGAAAAGCTAATATCACGTTTTGATACACAATACTTTAAAGGGAATCTGTCGCTTTCTGAGGGCAGCATAGAGTAGTAACAGACACAATGATTTCAGTGGTTTGTAATTGGTGTGTGCTTTCCGCTTCTGCACATTAAATGGGAGAAAGCTGTCAATCAGCAGCAGAGTCACACATAAGTGGCCCACTGATAAAATTATTGGGGGAGATTTAATATAGCCCTGAGGCTTACGCTGGGCTATGATAACCAGGTGTGCTGCCTGATACTGCTCATAAATGAAGCGTGACCAGGATTGCCAACCACGTTTTTCCTTTTTTTTCTGGACAATTTATCCAAAAATCACAGACAGCCAATATTTTTTACGGTATAAGAAATTATTATATATAAATATATATTATGTATAATCTACCCTCTTACTGGGTCTGATTCTTTAACCCCTTCCCGATCAGCTGGCCGAGTCTTTAAAGATGGCGCTCACTCTGCTCATAGCCGCAGGTGGCCTGCAGTTTCTTATAGCAGACACCTGCGGCTGATGTCCACAACCGGCAGTAATGCCGATCGTGGACATTTAATCCCTCAGATGCCGTGGTCAATCCTGACAATGGCATATGAGCGTGTGAAACACTGTGTGGCGATTGGAGCAGCCGGAGCATGTGTGCAGCAGCCCGTCTTTGTGAATTTCCTATGGAGCCCTTGCCTGTAATTAGAGATGAGAGAATCATTCAAAAAATTATTCGCCGAACTTTTCCTAAGATTTGTATATTCGACGAATAGATTTGTTGTATTTGCGTACAAAATATACGTTATTATATTCGCGCACTAATAACGAACGTTATTATGAGCGCACAAATAGTGTACGAATACTCAGCGTACTATTGTCTACGCGATTACGTGATACGCAGGCACGCACGACGAGAGGCCGCGGCGTGCACTCCTCAGAGGCAGAGCGAATATTCGAAAATGGAATCCAGGCGATCCTCATCATTTAGCTCTGAAGAGCTGAAATTCCTGATCCGGCTGATGGACAGAGAGGATTACGATGGCACACACAGCCATCAAAACCAGTATAAGAAGGAGGTGATCCAACAGGTGATCCAAGGCTTGCGCCATCGTTTCCACACCGTGCGGACCCTGGGCCAGATCCAGCGGAAATGGTCCGATCTGAAATTCAAATGCCCAGAGTGGCTTAATGAGATCCGCGCAGAGATACGGCAGGGTGAGTAACAACATAAGTAAAAACATGTAAAAAAATTTGTGTACTGTATTGTATATATACCAGCAGTCACTGCCAATAATGAAAAAAGTATAGAAGGACAACGTGGTCGTGCGTAGTGCGCTGCAGTAATTTTGTTTCATGCTAGGCAACACCTCTCTAACTATCGACCCAAACAACTTAAGTGAAGGTATTCTAGTCATTATTGTTAATGGTGCTGACGTTCTCCCGTTTGTGTCAGGCAAATGCACTAGTTCGAAAGAAAGTACCCTTATATGGCCCTTCATAGTTAGCGCTTCCTCCTCCTACATACAGACTCAAAGACGTGCTCATGCTGCAGCTACTGTCAGTGGGTGATATCCAAAGTATTCCTACCGCACCGTGTTAACGATATAAAGAAAGTTATTGCGCCGATAACGTTATCTATTGCCATAAATACCTTTATAGAAGAAAAAAATATGATATGGCCCCCCTCTCACACCCATAATATCTTAATAGTAGTATGTGTTTAAAAAGAGTCATCATCTAACAATTGTGTACATTTTTATGTTGCAGAGCACCGTCAACGACGGCGCCACCACCGTCGAGGCAGGACGGCCCCTGAAGTACCTGCAGCCTCTAGTAAGTGTAAAACATATTTAATTTATTTTTTATCCAAGCTACGTGGGAGTGCAGCTGCAGTAGGAGCACTAGTGGTTAGGAACGGGATCCTCCAGCCCCAAACTATTCCCATGTAGCTACAATTGTTCATTAGTTGAATGTAAGTCTACTTCTACACTAGCGGCAGCCCGGATCCAGCGGGTGAAGGGTCCCTCCGGATTAGCGCTGCCGCAGGTACACGTGGGGGGCCGGAACCGCGCTCCGGCACAAATTCACTGTAATGAAGGTGGGCCGCGAATCCGGCCTTAGCACGTTAACCCCTGCTGAGAGGCAGCCGGAGCGAAAATACAACATGTAACTGTTGTACATATATATATTTATTTTTTTTGGAGGGGGGGGGACTAAAGGCTGAGGCTCCAAAACAAACTTAACAATACTAAATAGAACTATTAGTAACGTTAACTAACAACAGCTACTCTCCTACTAAGAGTAGAAAACGGAGGCAGAGGTAGACAACAGTGTTTGGTTTTGAAATAGGGTTTTGGAGACTTCGGGTTCGCACAGCCCATGACAATCACACAAGACATTTGGCTGTAAAATTATGGCCCGGCTGACAGCAACAGTGGGAAGACACTCAGACTATTCTGCCCTGCAAGGCCTGATCTAATCACCACCAGCATCAGCAAGAGGAGTATGAAATTCGGATGTAATCCAGCCTTTATTCACTTTTATAAAGGTATTTTTTTAAACACTGCCCGGTGACAGATTTGTCCTTTTGGGTGTCACCAACGCCCCAGCGGCACAAAAAAAACCCTCTCTGACATGACACTTGAGGCTGGGCAGGAAAGAAGCCCTAGTGCATAGTGGGACAGTTCCGGCGACTGTTGTAATCTGCCTGCCCAGAAGTCCAGGGGGTCTGAGAAGAGGATTTGTGAGCTTAACTGGCTGCTGCTGGTTGTGGCAGAAGGTGGATTACTCGGCCGGACCTCCTTCTCAGACATGCTGGCAACAGGCTGGGGCTGGCTGAAAGCTGTGGCCAGGTTACTACATAGCTTCTCCTGCAATGATACTAATTTCTCTTCCCTTTCCTGGGGAGGAAAACAATCCCTCATGTTGGATTGATACCGTGGGTCCAGAAGCATCGCCAGCCAGTATTCGTCAGTCTGCCTTATGTTTAGGATACACCTGTCAGTGCATAAGCATGTGAGCATACAACTCGCCATCCTGCCCAGCGTGCCTGAGAGGCCACTTATTTTCATCTCAGCATCTCTCTCTGAGAAACTGCTGTGTCCCTGAAAGTTTCATCATCCTCATCCTCCAGCTGTGTCTCCTTCTCCTCCTCCTGGACATCATCACCCTCATTAAAATCCTCCTCCTCTTCCCCCTCCTCTAACTGAAGATCCTCGTCTTCATCCTCCTCCTGCTCCACAAGGGAACTTTGGCGTTGGGGCTCCCCTACAGTGACAGCATGGCGGGTAGACAAATGGCCAGGATTTCCTTCCCCCATTGCCCCCTGCTGCATGAGCGTGAGTGTCTTTTCCAGCACAAATATTATTGAAATTATGTCAGTGCGTAAGCATGTGAGCATACAACTCGCCATCCTGCCCAGCGTGCCTGAGAGGCCACTTCTTTCCATCTCAGCCTCTCTCTTTGAGAAACTGCTGTGTCCCTGAAAGTCTCATCATCCTCATCCTCCAGCTGTGTCTCCTTCTCCTCCTCCTGGTCATCATCACCCTCATTAAAATCCTCCTCCTCTTCCCCCTCCTCTAACTGAAGATCATCATTCTCATCCTCCTCCTGCTCCACAAGGGAACTTTGGCGTTGGGGCTCCCCTACAGTGACAGCATGGCGGGTAGACAAATGGCCAGGATTTCCTTCCCCCATTGCCCCCTGCTGCATTAGCGTGAGTGTCTTTTCCAGCACAAATATTATTGAAATTATGTCGTTTACACCGCAGCTGTCCCGGCTGACCAATTTGGTGGCTTCTTCTAAGGGCCTTAGAACATCTTGGACCAGCCTCCACTGCTGGAAATCAAAGCCGCACCTGCTCCCTATGCTGGAAGATTCTGGCTGCTGCTGGACAAAATCGTCCACTGCTCTACGCTGCTCTAGGAGTCGCTGCAACATATGAAGAGCGGAATTCCACCGGGTCGCCACGTCACCTATTAAGCGGTGTGGCGGAAGACCGTTTTGATGCTGCAGTTCCACCAGAGCGTGGTGAGATACATATGAATGGCTGAAATGAGTGCAAAGCTTCGGCGACTTTGCCAGCACAGTGCGCAGGCCAGTGAATGTCTTTAGAAATCTTTGCACCACTAGATTTAGGACATGTGCCATACAGGGAGCATGTGAGAATTGACCCAGGTCTTTGCACCACTAGATTTAGGACATGTGCCATACAGGGAGCATGTGAGAATTGACCCAGTGTTTCACCTGGCACATGTGATATGAAGGAGCGGGTGTAACTCACTGCCCTGACGCTCCAGCAGGCGGACTGCCCATGGAGGTGGAAGTGGATAGTTGTTGGGTGGTCTGCTGCAATCCTGGCTGGAAAGCACGTGGAGGTGCCAACAGCAATTGACCCGGTTGCTGGGGGGTTCCTGCCTCGCTGCCATAAAATACATTCAGCCAGTGGGCAGTAAAGGACATGTATTGCCCCTGGCCATAAGCACTGCTCCAGGTGTCCACTGTGCTGCAGAGAGACAGCTGCAGGGAGCGTCCAATATTGTCAGCCACGTGGGAGTAAAGGGCAGGGATAGCTTTGTTGGAAAAGTAATGCCGGCTAGGGACCTGCCAGCGTGGCTGAGCGCAAACCATTAGCTCTCTAAAAGCTGGGCAGTCAACCAGCTGGTACGGCAGAGACTGCATAGCCAGCAACTTTGTCAGGTGACCATTCAGTTTGCACACTGTCGGATTACTTGTGGCGTGAAACTGCTTCCTGGCCACGCACTCGGCAATGGGCGGCTGCCGAATGAGAGGGAACGAGATTTTTCCCCACTTCCCACTACATCATATGCAATATTAAATGAGTTATAAATCAACTTAGAAGGTCAACGCAAAATTTATTATAAGCCTACAAATAGATCCATGTATACCCAAATCACAAAATCCAATCTGACATAAGGTATCAAAAAATTCCTTTATTGATCATCATATTAAAATTTAAAACATTAAAATGCACATAAATGGGAAACCCCACATTGCAGGGTGGACAAGTTAAGAGAGGGACTACTAAATAAAGGCTAGCATATAGGTATTATATATGAGAAGAGGCCAACATATACATCGACCTACCAAACTCTAAAATTTACATACCCGATAAGGTGAAAAAATGGTAAATAGCCAAAAAGCATGTAATACCCATAAGCAGGCTACAAGTTAGCTTCCATCAATAAATACACATGCTCATGTTCAGTGTCCCTCACTTACTCAACGTGTTTCGCCAGATGGCTTCATCAGGCGAAGCCATCTGGCGAAACGCTTTGGGCAAGTGAGGGACACTGAACATGGCAGCGATATCCTAGATAAGTTTGAATTTTTTGATACCTTATGTCAGACTGGATTTTGTGATTTGGGTATACACGGATCTATTTGTAGGGTTATTTGCAATATTAAATGGTGGTGTTGGAAAGTACAATTTGTCCCCAAAAAAATAAGCCTTCATACAGCTATGTGAACAGAAAAATAAATAAGTTATGGCTCTACAGTAGGAAGGCAGGGAGCGCAAAACAAAAACGCAAAAACAAAAAACCTCCAGGGCTGAAAGTGTTAAGTTGGGTGTAATAAATGAGACACAATAGTGAAACTATAAAATATGTATATTATACATTGTGGAAATATTGATATTGCAGTATTATTATTGATGAAAGTATAAAAGAAAAAAATAAATAAATATCACACACGGAAAGACTTGTACACAATTTTATTTACAATTACTTAGACTACAAAATTTGAATAGAAAGATACTTCCAAGAACATTTTCTAACTAAACAACTACTGTATTTTTCGCCCCATAAGACGCACTTCCCCCCAAAGTGGGGGAAAAATGTCCCAGCATCTTATGGGGTGAATACTAATAAGCGCTTCCGTTATGGAAGCGCTCATTAGTACTGGGGGACTGGGAAGCGGTGAAGGCTCTGTACTCACCGCTTCCTGGTCCTCGGCTGTGCTGTGGCTGTGCACAGCGTGAGGGCACTCTGTGATCTCACGCTGTGCTCGGCGGTTCACAGCACAGTCAGCGGCAGGATGAAGAGGATTGTGCTGTAAGTGAGGAGCGGCGGTGTCTGGAGCAGGAGAGGTAAGTGTTTTTTTTTAATATTTTATGTCATCTGAGGCTGGGGACTGATCCAAATGAGGCATGGGGGCTGATCAAATGAGGCATGGGGGCTGATATGAGGCTGGGGACAGTTCAAATGAGGCATGGGGGATGATTTGAGGCATGGGTGTCTGATCTGAGGCATGGGGGTCTGATCTGAGGAATGCGGGTCTGATCTGAGGCATGGGGGTCTAATAGGAGGTATGGGGTCTCATCTGAGGTCTGAATGGGGGGTCTTATTTATATTAGGGCTCATATCTGAGGGGGTCATTCACATTGGGGTCTGAGCTGATGTCTGATTGTGGGTCTGATGTGTTATTGGGGTCTTATTAACATTGGCAGTCTGAAGGTCTTTGGGGGTCTGATTGGGGCTGTGAGCTGAGGTCTGATTAACAATGGGGGTCTGACTGGTGGTCTGATCTGAGGTCTAATGAAAAATATTTTTTTCTTATTGTCCTTCTCTAAAACCTAGGTGCATTAAACACAATCCCAGACATACCTTTATAGCAGAGATCATTGCAGCGGTTGTTGAGGAAAGTGAACTTTTAAAAATATGCTAATTAGCCTTCGGAGCACTGGGAGGCGTGCTCTTCACTTCCGAGCACTGCATCCTCACCGCCCTCCCGGGTCCAAGGCACGCCCTCCTGCCTGTAATCAAGCCCCTGGAGTAAATGATAGACAGCGCTAGACCGTTCGGTCTAGCGCTGAAATCCCGCGCCTGCACATTAGAACTGTCCCCGGCACATGCGCAATAGCGCTTGCAGTGCCTAACACTGCAAGCGCTTTCTTTCCTCTGCGCATGCGTCGTCTCTTCGCTGAACCCGGAAGTGACAGCGCGTGCGCAGAGGAAAGAAAGCGCTTGCACTGTTTGGCACTGCAAGTGCTATTGCGCATGCGCCGGGGACAGTTCTAATGCGCAGGCGCGGGATTTCATTTACTCCAGGGCTTGAATACAGGCAGGAGGGCGTGCCTCGGACCCGGGAGGGCGGTGAAGATGCAGTGCTCGGAAGGGAAGAGCACGCCTCCCGGTGCTCCGAAGGCTAATTAGCATATTTTTAAAAGTTCACTTTCCTCAACAACCGCTGCAATGATCTCTGCTATAAAGGTATGTCTGGGATTGTGTGTAATGCACCTACCGTATTTTTCGCCCTATAAGACGCACCGGCCCATAAGACGCACCTAGGTTTTAGTGTAGGAAAATAAGAAAAAAATATTTTTCATCAGATCCTCTTATCAGACTGCCCATAAATTTAAGGACATCACATCAGACCCCCATATCAGCCCCCTGTGCCCCCATACCATCTCACTGTGCCCCCACCAGACCTCAGATCAGCAGAATGTGCCCCCATCAGACCTCAGATCAGCAGAATGTGCCCCCATCAGACCTCAGATCAGCAGAATGTGCCCCCATCAGACCTCAGATCAGCAGAATGTGCCCCCATCATACCTCAAATCAGCAGAATGTGCCCCCATCATACCTCAAATCAGCAGAATGTGCCCCATCATACCTCAAATCAGCAGAATGTGCCCCCATCATACCTCAAATCAGCAGAATGTGCCCCCATCAGACCTCACATCAGCAGAATGTGCCCCCATCAGACCTCATATCATGCCCCCATCAGACCTCAGATGAGCAGAATGTGCCCCCATCATACCTCAAATCAGCAGAATGTGCCCCCATAAGACCTCACATCAGCAGAATGTGCCCCCATCAGACCTCATATCATGCCCCCATCAGACCTCATATCATGCCCCCATCAGACCTCAGATCAGCAGAATGTGCCCCCATCAGACCTCAGATTAGCGTCTTGTGCCCCTATCAGACCTCAGATCAGCCCACCCAGCCACTGATAAAGACCATACTTACCGTACCTGTTCTGCGCTGCCGCTGCCGTCCGGTCACACGCTCCGCGCTCCTCTCTCTTCCCTGCCGGCATGCACTATGACCTGACGCCGCAGCGTCAGGTCATAGTGCGTGCCGGCAGGGAAGAGAGAAGAGCGCGGAGCGTGGGACCGGACGGCAGCGGCAGCGCAGAACAGGTAAGTATGGTCTTTATCAGTGGCTGGGTGGGCTGATCTGAGGTCTGATGGGGGTCCCTACGTACAAGTGAGCGCTTCCTTATGGAAGCGCTCACTTGTATTCGCCCTATAAGACGCACAGCATTTTTCCCCCTACTTTTGGGGGAAAAAAAGTGCGTCTTATAGGGCGAAAAATACGGTATATACCTATGTATTTTAATACATAGGTTAGAAACTAGTGACAGAGCCTCTTTAACAGCCAGTTCTAGAATCTTCTAAAATATGGCCTAGACTCATCTGATTGGTTGCTCCCTATGGTTTTCTAGCAATTTCCAGTTAACTCTTGAAGATTGATAGACGTAGCTGGAATGTCCAGCATTTCCTGCCCCACTAGTCACTGTACCACCTGCTGGACAACTGTTATACATTCATTAGGCAGTTGACAACTATTTGCTGCCTTTGATGTGTTAATGGTCCTTTGTCCAGATAGACAGTACCTGATTATTCTGGCTTTGAGAGGACAAGTATAGACATGAATTAACAGAAAGTTGCTGAAATCCTTAACATGCATACCAATACAATCTATGGCTTATATTATTTTCCTAGAAATTCCAAAAAATCTGTATTTCTTGTGATGGACAAATCAGAAAACCATAATAGTGGTAAGGCCGGAGGAAAAACACCACTTGGGAAAAAATGTTGTACAAGTGCCGTTTAAAAAGTTGTAGACGTGACGTAGTTTAATGATAGATCTGGCCCATTGTGTCAGTCACTACTTATTGTGACAGATTCTCTTTCACTGTGTGTACATTTTGTCTCTTCTGCAGACTGTACGCATGTGATACATACATACATGTCTCTACATGAACATACACTACCATTCAAAAGTTTAGGGTCACTTAGAAATGCCCTTATTTTTAAAAGAAACGCACAGTGTTTTTCAATGAAGATAACATTAAATTAATCAGAAATACACTCTATACATTGTTAATGTGGTAAATGACTATTCTAGCTGCAAACGTCTGGTTTTTAATGCAATATCTACATAGGTGTATAGAGGCCCATTTCCAGCAACCATCACTCCAGTGTTCTAATGGTACATTGTGTTTGCTAACTGTGTAAGAAGGCTAATGAATGTTTAGAAATCCCTTGAAAACTCTTGTGCAAGTATGTTAGCACGGCTGAAAACTGTTTTGCTGGTTAGAGAAGCTATAAAACTGACCTTCCTTTGAGCTAGTTGAGAATCTGGAGCATTACATTCATGGGTTCGATTAAACTCTCAAAATGGCCAGAAAAAGAGAACTTTCATATGAAACTCGACAGTCTATTCTTGTTCTTAGAAATGAAGGCTATTCCTTGCGAGAAATTGCCAAGAAACTGAAGATTTCCTACAACGGTGTGTACTACTCCCTTCAGAGGACAGCACAAACAGGCTCTAACCAGAGTAGAAAGAGAAGTGGGAGGCCCCGCTGCACAACTGAGCAACAAGACAAGTACATTAGAGTCTCTAGTTTGACAAATAGACGCCTCATAGGTCCTCAACTGGCAGCTTTATTAAATAGTACCCGCAAAATGCCAGTGTCAATGTCTACAGTGAAGAGGCGACTCCAGGATGCTTGCCTTCAGGGCAGAGTGGCAAAGAAAAAGCCATATCTGAGACTGGCTAATAAAAGGAAAAAGATTAATACAGAAGAACATTTGTGAGAAGTAGAACAACTGAAAAGATTCTGGAAGAGTGCCTGACGCCATCTGTCAAGCATGGTGGAGGTAATGTGATGGTCTGGGGTTGCTTTGGTGCTGGTAAAGTGGGAGATTTGTACAAGGTAAAAGGGATTTTAAATAATGAAGGCTATCACTCCATTTTGCAATGCCATGCCATACCCTGTGGACAGCTCTTGATTGGAGCCAATTTCCTCCTACAACAGGACAATGACCCAAGGCACACCTCCAAATTATGCAAGAACTATTTAGGGAAGAAGTAGGCAGCTGGTATTCTATCTGTAATGAAGTGGCCAGCGCAGTCACCAGATCTCAACACCATTGAGCTGTTGTGGGAGCAGATTGACCGTATGGTATGCAAAAAGTGCCCATCAAACCAATCCAACTTGTGGGAGGGGCTTCTGGAAGCATGGGGTGAAATTTCTCCAGATTACCTCAGCAAATTAACAGCTAGAATGCCAAAGGTCTGCAATGCTGGAATTGCTGCAAATGGAGCATTATTTGATGAAAGCAAAGTTTGAAGGAGAAAATTATTATTTCAAATAAAAATCATTATTTCTAACCTTGTCAATGTCTTGACTATATTTTCTATTCATTTTGCATTTCATGGAAAACACAAAATTGTCTGGGTGACCCCAAACTTTTGAACGGTAGTGTATGAAATATATAATATTTACCTGCTCCTGAACTTGCTGTACCTGAGAGCAGTGATTACCTGGTTTATCCACACATGCAGGATTGTGCCCTCTTAATATGAAATTATTAACTCTACGCTATTGTGAGAACTTATATTATAACTGATAAAAGCATGACAATGGGGCACAGAACATTGAGTACATTTAAAGAAAGGTTAAAGAAGGCTTTGGAGGCACTAATTCCCACTGTAATTATTCATTAGTGTCTTCAAAGAGCCATTTTCCTAAGCACTTTGCCTATTGAGCTACATTCAAATATTTACAGTTTGTTGCTTAGCAACAAGCAGTGCAGTAAGTAGGTGGCAATACTGGATCTTCTTGCTCCAGTGGTCACCAGCATCACCATCCACAGTGATCTGTTGATGATAAGCTGGAGAGATCATTATGCAAGTAGTGCATTTTTTTTAATTTTATTTAAAAGCTCAGTTGAAAAAAAGAATTGCATATTCAAGCCAATTCTACCAATATCGCCTTCCGAAACTTGAAAGTGGAACTTCTAAATAAAAAGCAGATGCAATTATCCCATATTTAAAGGGGTATTACAAAATTTTAACACAGATGGTCACGAATATCAGATTAATGGGGGTCCAACATCCTGTACCCCAGCCGATCAGCTCTGGTGCCGTCACCAGAATGAAACAGCTCTGTTTAAACAGTGCCTGCAGGAGCGCTGCGTTCTCTTCAAAAAGCTGATCAGATAGGTCATCAATATCTGATCAGATCAGATATTGATGACCTATCTTGAGGATAGGTCAAAAGTATAGAAAACAGGACAATCCCTGTAATGGCAGTGCCGTTTGGTAGGCTACTGCACCTTGCTGGGCCGCACGGTCCTCACTGCAGCATGGCCGCATACCCATGGTCTCAAAATTCCCTACCGGGCTGCAGGAAGTCCCATTGCCTTCAGGTTGTCCTTTAGGTGCTATAATTTATTATTTAAACCTTTCCTTTGGTTTGAAACACATAAGCGTCTTCCTGAGATATTTTCCTACAGCTTTTTAAAGGGAACCTGTCACCAGTTTTATTGCTGCCGTACTGAGCGGACTCTAGTGCTTGGCTCACGCTGGGGCTGCTCAATACAGATTTTAGCAAAAGAATTGGGTCCGTTCAAAAATGTGACCCGACATTTTACTCAGGGTCTTTTTAACCAATGTTTGGTGCCCTCAGATACGTAGGACAGTATGAAACTGGTAACAGATTTCCTTCAACATGACCTCATAAAAGTTCTTTGCACATGTGCCATCCATCAGCTACTCTGAAGCCATAATCATATTACAGATTCATTTAAAGGGGTTATCTGGGAAATAATGACCTATCTTATCATTATCACATCTGCGGGGTCGGAAGCCCGCACCCCCGCTGATCAGTTGTTCCAGGGAGCCGCTGCATTAATCGGAGCCCTGGTGAGCACAGCTGACTACCCGCATCTCTCCAAGCACAGCGCCGTACACGGTATAGTGGCTGTGCTTGGTATTGCAGCTCAGCCCTTTTATCATTTCTATGGGGCTGAGCTGCAATTAGACCATGTGACCAATGTGCAGTGATGTCACTGGCCTAGGAAGAGGCCAGGGCGTTCATGGAGAATCCGGTCTCTTCTAACAGCTGATCGGCAGGGATCCCGGTTGTCAGACCCCTACCAATCTGATATTGATGACTTAGGACTAGAGATGAGCGAACGTGCTCGTTACGAGCACTGTAGCGCTCGGCTCCCCTGCGAACAAATGCCCACAGGCATTGCGGATCCGTCCTCAGCTGCATGTAAGTCAATGGGGACGGATCTGTTTGGTATGACACTCATACCAAACGGATCCGTCCCCACTGACTTTCAGTCGGGTGAGGAGGACGGATCTGTTTGGTATGAGTGTCATACCAAACAATCCGTCCCCATTGACTTACATGCAGCTGAGGATGGATCCGCAATGCCTTCGGACATTGCGCAGGGGAGCCGAGCGCTACAGTGCTCGTAACGAGCACGTTCGCTCATCTCTACTTAGGACATCAATATTAATTAAGGGATACATTCCTTTAAAGCTTTAGCCCTAAAACAAAGTCTGAAACAAAGCTCCCGCCATTTATAATACTGTTGTTCTCTAATGTGGCAAAGGGGTCTTTGGCCACCTCAAGAACTTAAAGGGGTTGCCCACCTTTTATTAAGGGGTGAGCCCAGTCCATTACAAAGCTGATAGAGTGGTCTGCTTCTGGTGCACAGCTATTGCTGGAGAGCTGATTGTCAGGGATGTGAGGTGTGGGACCCCAGAGGCCAGGTCACCACCTAATAAAAGGCGGAGGACCCCTTTAACCTGGGTGTGACTGCTACCACTGCACAGATAGTGTGTCCCCTCAGTATGAAGCAGAGCAGTGGCATGCAGCCTGTGAGAACACACTGGTCCCCTCTAACTGTACCACAAAGCACTTCTCCATGGTGTCAGTCTATATTGCTTCTAGAGAACATTAGTGCAGCAGTATGGAGCCCAACACTATCTATATAATTTGTAATGGTGGACACGCCGCTGTGTCTGCACGACATGTGTACTCAGCTGTGCAGCACATGCGTACAGGGAAGATGCCGGGAGCGGTCAGGAGAAGGGGTGAGGTCTGCAGGTGAGGGCACAAACCACAGCAAGGCAGAGCCGGTGGTGGCTGCGGAGGTAAGTGGCGCTGCCTGGGGACAGCATTCCATAAAAGGGACGGGCTCTGCCATCTGCACTGCGGGCTGTGTGCCGGAGGCAGCACGGTGGGCAGTGCGCTTACACTTCTACTACTAAAGTAAATAGCTGGCTGTGGTGGGCACGGAGTGAAGCTGGCAGCACGTCCCACAGACGGTGAGTAACTCCTTCCATGGCTGCATATGATGTATGGACAGGGCAGCATTCTCCAGTACCTGCATCAGCCCATATGTCTTCAGAGGGGGCTCTGACTAATGCCACTGACTGCATAACATGGTGGACCTAATACTGAAGTGTGACTTGTCACTGCTGGACATTACTGGTAGAGTTACACTGACATGATTCTTGCCATAGGATTCCTTCAAACATGGGATATTTGTGATAATCCCTGCTGGATAAATAACCACTTTCAGATGTGTGCAATGGATAATTCGCTGCATAAATTTCCATATTAATTCTATTATATACAAGAATAGACCAGCTTCTCAGAATACATAAATCTGGGCTTTTTTTTCAAGAAAATTCACAAATAAAAAGTGGTTGCATAAAGATCCAATGAATGCCTACGCATTTCGGACAGCTTATCGGCGTGAGTAAGGACACCGGAGCTGTCTGACATGTGCACCGTATGGTTGTTTTATGGATGGTTGTATGGATCTTTTTGCAAACACTTGTTATGTATAGATTTTCTTGAAAAAAGTCCTGATTTATGGATTCTGAGAGGCTGGTCTATGGGAGCTCAAGGGAGAATGAACTGTCTACAAACTGTGTTAGCTATTAAAGGGTTGTCTCACTGCAGCAAATGGCATTTATCATGTAGAGAAAGTTAATACAAGCCACTTACTAATACAAAACAATGTCCACTTGCAGCGCTCACCTGCTAGTGTGGCAAATTCCAAAAGAAAAACCAATCACAGGCAACCTGTGGCCAGCAGGCTGCCTGTTTAAATAGAGCACACAGTTGCGTCGTATAGTTGCTGAGCGCCGACTCATCTAGGTCAGCACTCAATCCCTGCTCGTTGCCAAGGGGACGAGGACGCTGGCCACACTGATGGGAGCGCGCGCCAACGGCTCCTCTCCACCCCCTGTCGTCATGGAGATGAGGACGTCCGCCGCGCACGTCGCCGGCTCCTCTCTCCGCCTCCTCACAGGGATGCCTGCGGTGCTGCAGAGAGGGAGTGCGCTGCCACCTCTCTGTTACAAATTTAATCCAGCCAGCAAAGGAAGCAATATGGATAATAAGAACACATTAGCTTATGGAAACGAAGAAAAAAGTTTAGCTCCTTAAATAGCAACTTCTTTATTTCAAGCGGTAAGATCCATCAGGAGTACAGTATATGTCTACGCGTTTCGGACCCCACAATTTTGGTCCTTACTCATGTCATGAACATGGCACAAGCACAGCCTGGACTCGGCTGCATGTCGCGTTGGCGCGCGCTCCCATCAGTGTGGCCGGTGTCCTCGTCCCCTTGGCAATGAGCAGGGGTTGAGTGCCGACCTAGATGAGTCGGCGCTCAGCAACTATACGACGCAACTGTGTGCTCTATTTAAACAGGCAGGCTGCTGGCCACAGGTTGCCTGTGATTGGTTTTTCTTTTGGAATTTGCCACACTAGCTTCTTGTTTAAACTTATATTACCTGGATTTGACCTCGGCTTGTGTACCTCGACTCTTACGTTGCTTGACCCTTTTGACTGACGCTACTTCTGGGCTTTTTGACTTTTGGCTTTCCCTGGCTCTGGTTTGTGTCTCTGATTTGGATTGATCGCTTTCTCGGTTTTGGACCTTGGCTTGGTAATGTTACGCTTCTGTGTTGTTCTGTCTTTTGTTTATTTGTCTCCCATAGTTCCCTTGCCTTTAAGGCCCAGCACTTAGGTCATCAATAAATATAACTTGCAGAACCCCTTTAAGCATTTTCTCCCGAATACAGTAACACCCAATTAGTGACCATAAACTGCTGTTTTGGCACATGGAAAGGGATCAGAAGGGAAGGAGCGCCATATGGTTGTTGGAGGGCAAATTTTGGTGGAATGTTTTTTGGGCACCATGTTACATTCAAAGAGATCCTGAGGTACCCTTTGAGTAGAAACCCCCAAAAAGCTACCCCATTTTGGAAACTATACCCCTCAACAATTTATTGAAGGGTGCAGTGAGTGATTTGACCCTACAGACGTTTCATAGAATTTAGAAACGCATAGATGTTAAAATGAAAAATTTCATTTTTTTAAGTGAAATTTTTAGCCCCAAATTTTTAATTTTCAAAGGGTAACATGGCCTACAATGTGTTACGCAATTTCTAGTAAATACGGCAACACCCCATATGTGGTTGTAAACTTCTGTATGGGCACACTTCAGGACTAAGAAGGAAAGAAGCACTATACAAATGTGGTATAGCTGTAATCATATTGACCAGGAGGATGAAAGGCAAAGGTCAGTTATACCTCATATAGAATCACAAAAAAACAAAACCCATAAAACTGAGGTGGAATTGCATTTTTTTCCATTTCCACCCTATTTGAGTTTTTGTTCCAGCTTCCAAATATATTGTATGCAAAAGTAAATGGTGTCATTAGAAAATACAAATTGTCTCACAAAAAATAGGCCCTCATACAGCTATGTAAATGGAAAAATAAAAAAGTTTTGGCATTGGGAATGCTGGGAGCCCAAAATGAGTAAATTGAGATAATTAAAAAATTGCCCCAGAAGTTTTTATGTTAATATTTTAAGTACTTTTTGGTAATGTTATTTTTCATTTTCCATGTCACTATCTTCACTATCTTAAAAGAAAATCCTTAAATCTTGCAGTTTTTGCACTAGCCATCAAGCCAGAGGCGTAGCTACCGGGGGGGGGGGGGGGTCAGGGGGGGCGACGGCTCCGGGCCCAGTGACTCAGGGGGGCCCAGCAAGGATGACTATCAGGCGAATACAAGTGAGCGCTTCCACTTGTATCTTACCTGCACGCAGTGTCAGGTCATAGTGCGCGCCGGCCAGGGAAGGCAGTGGTGCGCCGAACCGGAGGGCAGCCGCAGCGCGGGACAGGTAAAAAAAATTTTTTATTTTAATCTTTTGTGGCTGGGTGGGCTGATCTGAGGTCTGATGGGGGTACAATACGCTGATCTGAGGTCTGATGGGGCACAGTTGGCTGATGTGAGGTCTGATGGGGGCACAATACACTGATCTGAGGTCTGATGGGGGCACAATACGCTGATCTGAGGTCTGATGGGGGCACAATACGCTGATCTGAGGTCTGATGGGGGCACAATACGCTAATCTGAGGTCTGATGGGGCACAGTAGGTTGATGTGAGGTCTGATTGGGGCACAATACGCTGATCTGAGGTCTGATGGGGGCACAATACGCTGATCTGAGGTCTGATGGGGCACAGTAGGCTGATGTGAGGTCTGATGGGGGAACAATACGCTGATCTGAGGTCTGATGTGGGCACAATACGCTGATCTGAGGTCTGATGGGGCACAGTAGGCTGATGTGAGGTCTGATGGGGGCACAATACGCTGATCTGAGGTCTGATGGGGGCACAATACGCTGATCTGAGGTCTGATGGGGCACAGTAGGCTGATGTGAGGTCTGATGGGGGCACAATACGCTGATCTGAGGTCTGATAGGGGCACAATACGCTGATCTGAGGTCTGATGGGGGCACAATACGTTGATCTGAGGTCTGATGGGGCACAGTAGGCTGATGTGAGGTCTGATGGGGGCACAATACGCTGATCTGAGGTCTGATGGGGACACAATACGCTGATGTGTGGTCTGATGGGGGCACAATATGCTGATCTGAGGTCTAATGGGGCACAGTAGGCTGATGTGAGGTCTGATGGGGGCACAATACTCTGATCTGTGGTCTGAATGGGGGCACAATACGCTGATCTGAGGTCTGATGGGGCACAGTAGCCTGATGTGAGGTCTGATGGGGGCACAATACGCTGATCTGAGGTCTGATGGGGGCACAATACGCTGATCTGAGGTCTGATGGGGCACAGTAGGTTGATGTGAGGTCTGATGGGGGCACAATACGCTGATCTGAGGTCTGATGGGGGTACAATACGCTGATCTGAGGTCTGATGGGGCACATTCTGCTGATGTGAGGTCTGATGGGGCCACATTCTGCTGATCTGAGGTCTGATGGAGGCACAATAGGCTGATCTGAGGTCTGATGGGGCACAATACGCTGATGTGAGGTCTGATGGGGGCACAGTAGACTGATGTGAGGTCTGATGGGGGCACATTCTGCTGATCTGAGGTCTGATGGGGGCACAGTAGGCTGATCTGAGGTCTGATGGGGGCACAGTAGGCTTATGTGAGGACTAATGGGGGCACATTCTGCTGATCTGAGGTCTGATGGGGGTACAATACGCTGATCTGAGGTCTGATGGGGCACAATACGCTGATGTGAGGTCTGATGGGGCACAGTAGGCTGATGTGAGGTCTGATGGGGGCACATTCTGCTGATCTGAGGTCTGATGGGGGCACAATATGCTGATCTGAGGTCTGATGGGGCACACTATGCTGATCTGAGGTCTGATGGGGGCACAGTAGGCTGATCTGAGGTCTGATGGGGCACAGTAGGCTGATCTGAGGTCTGATGGGGCACAGTAGGCTGATGTGAGGTCTGATGGGGGCACAATACACTGATCTGAGGTCTGATGGGGGCACAATACGCAGATCTGAGGTCTGATGGGGGCACAATACGTTGATCTGAGGTCTGATGGGGCACAGTAGGCTGATGTGAGGTCTGATGGGGCACAATACGCTGATCTGAGGTCTGATGGGGGCACAATACACTGATCTGAGGTCTGATGCGGCACAATACGCTGATCTGAGGTCTGATGGGGGCACATTCTGCTGATCTGAGGTCTGATGGGGGCACAATACGTTGATCTGAGGTCTGATGGGGGCACAATACGCTGATTTGAGGTCTGATGGAGGCACAATATGCTGATCTGAGGTCTGATGGGGGCACAGTAGGGTGATGTGAGGACTGATGGGGGCACATTCTGCTGATCTGAGGTCTGATGGGGGTACAATACGCTAATCTGAGGTCTGATGGGGCACAGTAGGCTGATGTGAGGTCTGATGGGGGCACATTCTGCTGATCTGTGGTCTGATGGGGGCACAATATGCTGATCTGAGGTCTGATGGGGCACAATACGCTGATCTGAGGTCTGATGGGGGCACAGTAGGCTGATCTGAGGTCTGATGGGGCACATTCTGCTGATCTGAGGTCTGATGGGGGCACAGTAGGCTGATCTGAGGTCTGATGGAGGCAGAGTAGGCTGATGTGAGGACTAATGGGGGCACATTCTGCTGATCTGAGGTCTGATGGGGGCACAATACGCTGATCTGAGGTATGATGGGGCACAGTAGGCTGATGTGAGGTCTGATGGGGGCACATTCTGCTGATCTGAGGTCTGATGGGGGTACAATACGCTGATCTGAGGTCTGATGGGGAAAAGTAGGCTGATGTGAGGTCTGATGGGGGCACATTCTGCTGATCTGAGGTCTGATGGGGGCACAATATGCTGATTTGAGGTCTGATGGGGCACAATACGCTGATCCGAGGTCTGATGGGGGCACATTCTGCTGATCTGAGGTCTGATGGGGGCACAGTAGGCTGATGTGAGGTCTGATGGGGGCACAGTAGGCTGATGTGAGGTCTGATGGGGGCACATTCTGCCGATCTGAGGTCTGATGGGGGCACAATACGCTGATCTGAGGTCTGATGGGGGCACAGTAGGCTGATGTGAGGTCTGATGGGGGCACATTCTTCTGATCTGAGCTCTGATGGGGGTACAATACGCTGATCTGAGGTCTGATGGGGCACAATACGCTGATCTGAGGTCTGATGGGGCACAATACGTTGATCTGAGGTCTGATGGGGGCACAGTAGGCTTATGTGAGGTCTGATGGGGGCACAATACGCTGATCTGGGGTCTGATGGGGCACAATACGCTGATCTGAGGTCTGATGGGGGCACAATACGCTGATCTGGGGTCTGATGGGGGCACAGTACACTGATCTGAGGTCTGATGGGGCACAATACGCTGATCTGAGGTCTGATGGGGGAAGGGGGACTGTTAGTTTAGTGATGTAAAAACTGGGGACGGGTTTCCTTTAACATAGGAGTCCCCTTGTTTTTTACTCCTATTACTCCTATATTTTACTGCATTATATGGTAGAGTATTTAGACTAGGGTATGTAGAAAGTCTATTGTACTGTACTTAACAGCATAGATGATCTAGCAGTTTATACAGTCATCTTTCTAATACAATATTATAACCACAACTAGTAGTATGTGCCTGTGAAGTTGGAAACGTGCGTTTGGGAAGCCACTAAGTGGGGGGCCCACTCAAGTATGTTTCTCCCCCCCTGTGCTGAACCTCTAGCTACGCCTCTGCATCAAGCATAACAATAGACATCACTTTGTCAGATAACTTTCTATCGTTATCATTATAAGCATAATTACAAATGACAAATAGCACCTCTATAATATACACTTCTCAACATTGAAAGTGCAGCACCAAGAAGGACAAGCCGTAGGGTTATGCAAATCGAGTAAGTAGCAATTATCTCTGATCTGAAAATGATCAAATTTTCAAGCACCTAACTCCAATCTGTGGTATGTGGGAGCTCAAAAATCAGATCAAGTCATGGGATGATTGTGCGATGCTACTTATCAACACTTGTCACAAACTGAGTGGGACAGAATCCTTGAACTGAGAGACCTTGGTCTATCACTTCGGCAGGTCACTATGTGCCTAGGCTGAGATGTCAGCATTATTTCATTTTGCATATCTTGGTGGTTGGGTGAACAATGAACTGGAATGACAAGCAAGAGGTGTACAGAGGAGAACCTCTGCATAGACAAATCATCTGATTAGAATGATGACTGATCCTGTACTACAAGTGAAACTGGACGTCACATCCCAAGCCTAAGGTGGCAAACATTTTCTACACAAACCATCAGAAGACGTTTGCATGAGATTGTGCTTTGAGCCAGGTATTCAGCTTACAGGTGTTTCATTGACCTTATACAACCAAAAGGCTATCATGGTGCACAGCAGGATCGCAATAGAGACTAAAATCGAGGTCTATTCTCTTCAGAAAGGAATCCCTCTTTTGTCTCGGATGAAATGAAAGCTGAAGATTGGTCTGGAGACCATGTGGGCAACCAGTGGAACCATTGTACGGACATTTCTTTAAAGTGTTCCAGAAACAGTTTTTCAACAGGACAATGCTAGGCTGCATGTTCCTCATGCTACTGTGAGCAGCCTGTGTGGCCTAAATGTACTACCATGACCTGCAGTGTCTTCGGACTTGTCTTCTATTGAGCATATCTGGGACGTCATTGGTAGGCAATTGCAAAGGGAGCTGCTAGTAGCGGATCTTTATGATTTGCATGTCCAAGTGCATTCATTCCTCGGACAACTATTAATAACCTCAGTAATAGCATGCCAAGGAGTGTAAGTGCATGTATTTCTGCGGCTGGTGCTCATGTGCAATACTGAGTAAACCAGGATGTTTTTGTTTCCATTTTTTTAGCATTTTCATATCAGTAACATGTCTATTAATCCTGTGATTTCCATAATTCCACAAGTTTTCCTTTTTGGTGTTGCAATTTGAATGTTCAAGAGTGAAGATTACACAGTATCCCACCATACACAACAGGTTATTGTCAAAGCTTATCCATTCTCTCCTTGCACTGTGACATTTACACAGATCACACAGCATATCTAGAAAACTCTTCCATAGAAGTCAATGAGCCTCTCTCCAAGGTTTTATGTCTGTAGCCCATGGTGGCTGCTGTAAAGCGTATCTGTTAATGCTGTTAAGAATAGCTCAGGAAAGATGCCGGACCCCATTATTTTCCAGAAATCTACAATCAGAAAATGAAAACAGAATAGAAAAATATGATGTGTGACTTTCTGGTTTTAATTGGCAGAAAAAAATATAGGTGACACATTCCTTTTAAAAGGTGCAGGCCATACACGTAAAATAGGTGTTAGTAAGCAGCTGTCATCCTGAAAAATAAGTAATAACAATGAAAGTATACATTTGCATGTATGATATCTGATCTGCATCATTCTGCTAGTTATGATCAATGTAAAGCGTTTATTACACATAATCCTGGATCCTGGCTGTACCCATTTAGTTTTGTGTTGGGGAGTTTTGGCCCCAGGCATGATTGTATATTAGGAAGACCTTGGTGGCCACCTCAGTTGCCAGCATTGGGACATAATGGAGTTCATTGTAGGGTTGTCACATTACCAAAATTTTGATTCGATTTTGATACCATAAAAAAAGTATTGCAATACTCGATACCATTCAATACCATCCGAAAAAAATAAAACACCAAAAAAGCTGCGTGCATTCCGTATTTTATGGAACATCTGGCCCATAATATAACAGTCCTATTTTTTGGGGGGGACAAGGTGACTAAAAAATGGCGAATCGCGTGTTTGTTTGTTTTTTCTGTTATGGCGTTCACTGCATAGGAGATATTTTTAAATATTTTAATAGTTTGCGGACAGATATGTAAGATTGGGTATACGTCCCTAACCTAATCTCAACTCACAGAAAAAGGAAAAGCTAAAATAATTCTTTATTTGAGTATATTAAAATAACTATAATGATGGAGTATGACCAGAGAACTCAATAGAGAAAGAACCTAAAGCACCCCAGATCAGTCTGGACTAACCAGAGGACTGTGAACACATAGGTCATGGATGTCCAGGGACAAGGGTCCAAACTGGGACCACAGTCCAGGTAGACTGGGTGCAATCTAATTTATCAGCCCACCCTACCCAGTCTACCTGGACTGTGGTCCCAGTTTGGACCCTTGTCCCTGGACATCCATGACCTATGTGTTCATGGTCCTCTGGTTAGTCCAGACTGATCTGGGGTGCTTTAGGTTCTTTCTCTATTGAGTTCTCTGGTCATACTCCCCAGTTATAGTTATTTTAATATACTCAAATAAAGAATTATTTTAGCGTTTCCTTTTTCTGTGAGCTGATTTTAATAGTTTCGGACGTGGTGATATGTAATATGTTTATTTATTTATTGTTTATATATTGTATATGTAAAATTGGGAAAGGTAGTGATTTAGATTTAATATAATATTTTGGTGTTTCCTTTTTTAGACCTTTTTTTTAACTTTTTATTAAATAACCATTAGCACCCTTAGGGGGCTAGAACCTGGGATCTTTTAATCCCTTGTCCTGTTCAGAGCTCTATCAGGGTGAATAGGACTTTACACTCTCCCTGCTGCCCTTTACTTTGTGCACACAGCAGCAGGGAGCTGACCATGGCAGCCAAGGATTCAGTAGCGTCCTGGCTGCCATGGTAACCAATTGGAGCCCCGAGATTTCACTGCTGGGGTGCCAATCGGAACTGCCACTGCACCACCAATGAAGGGGGGGAGGGGATCTTGTGGCCACTGACAACAATGACTTTAACACTTGGGGGTGTTGAGGGGCGCACTGCGCCACCATTGTTTATAATACCGGGGTTTGGGGGCGCCACCAATGTTTATAATACTGGGGTTTGGGGGCGCCACCAATGTTTATAATACTGGGGTTTGGGGTAGGCGCACTGTGCCACTAATGAAGATAACTTACCTTTTAATACAAATATAGGCGGCGGGTGCCGGCGAAAGAATCACATACCCAACCTCTATGACAAGGCGCTGCGATCTGCGCCATTTAACCCCTCAGGGCGTTGGCACATTGACTAGCTGTCCTTGCCTGCTTTTGTGCTACCAAACACAGTAGAATCTCACTCAGTAAAGTGCAGTTTGAAGGACTAAGCTTTCAGTTTGAAGGACTAAGCTTCTAATGCAGATGGGGATCCATGGAAAAAGTGGTGCTGCCATTGCTTTAGCTACAAATTATTCATGGCAATGTGCCTCTACCCAGGAGAAGAACCTATTGTGCCTAAGACTATCTATTTCCTGAAAAGGCCAAATTGTTGCTGCTGCTCCAGTTTTAAAAAGATGAAATTTACTGGCATAACTTTTGTCTTATGTTTCTTACCAGGCCGACAAACATGTTACATTTTGGCAGAAATGGGCAGGATTGATGTGGGAAAAATATCTTGGTGTTTGCTGTCCAGCTGGGGAGATGAGCCATAATTGTTCGCAGAGATGGCCATGAGCAAGAAGTCCACCCTAAGGAGAGAGAATCAGAACCTGAAAAGCCTTTAGCATGGTGAATTTAGAAGATACAACTTTATGTGTGGTCCTATTGCTGGGCAGTAGTGGTGACTTGCGCTGATAACCCAAAATTATAGTGGGATCAAGAGCAATGGGTGATATGGATGATGAGGTTTAATTGGCAGTCCCTGTCCTGCTACAGCTGGAAGGAGCACCAGTTCTCCAGTGGTCCCTCAGCCAGAACCACCCACTTTTTCTTCTGTAGAAATGGGAGTGTCATCGCAAGCTCTGCAGCCCAGAGTAAGGGCTCATGAACATGAACATATTTTTCCTGTTACTTTTTTTTTACGCCCATATGTGGAACCATTCACTTCGACGGGACCGCAAAAAACGGAAATTACTCTGTGTGCATTCCGTGTCCTCATGGCCGTTCCACAAATATATAAAACATGTCCTATTATTGTCCTCATTATGGACAAGGACAGGACTGTTCTTTCAGGGGCCAGCCATTCCATTCTGCAAAATGCAGAACACACACGGTCGGCATCTGTGTTTTGTGGATCTGCAGTTTGTGGACCGCAAAGCATTCAACTGTCGTGTGCATGAGCCCTAATCCTCAGAGTCTCTTCGTGTAGCAGCAGCAACTGCTGATAATGAAAAGATTCTGGTCCGAAAAAAATTCCCAGCTACTTGGGGCACAGGAAGAGCATCACAGCAGAAAGGGAAGACTGTATATTGTTCAACCATGATTGTGAGGTTCGGGCAACCATTTCTGTTAGTGTACGTACATCTGATGGTGAACACGAGCCTAAACCCAGAGAAAAACACGGCATTTTGAGTTAGTAATCTTACCAGTTCCACTATGCAAGTACTGTGGTCTTTATGGACTTAAAGGGGTTTTCTGGGTTCAGGGTCGATTCTTGGTTTTGATCTAAACCTATCCGGGCACGGCCATAGCTTGATTCAGGTGAACTGGAAATCACTACTTTTCTGTTTGTTCGATTCTTGGTTATAAGATGCTCTTTATTTATAGACTACATATGAGTGGAGCACAGGAACATTTCTTTGCTCCGGTGCTCCCCCTTTTCATGCTCCATCGCGCAGCGCAAGGATCTGTTTGTTGCATAGTACCCCGTCTCCAAAACAGCCTCTGGCAACACCAGAGAACACCCATCTGTGCTGGGGATGTCAGCAGGCTCACTGCCAGGCTCCACTTAGAATAGTGATGAGAAGCCTGCTATGTCACCGGCACAAAACAAACAGATCCTTGGGCTGCACAATGAACCGTGACAAGCGGGAGCATCGAGCAAGAAAATGTTGGGGGGGGGGGGTACGGCGGAGGCAGCCAATAGCAGGCCACATTGGTGACCTGCTTCTTTTGCATTGGCTGTAGAGTGATGCGTAAGGAAACTGGCATCAGGGACCAGGTAAGTATTGTCAGTATTGCGCATCTGGGCATTGTAAGGGGGTGGGAGGGGGGTGTTCAGTGTTGGATAACTCATTTAACCCTTTCCTGACAGCAATTTTTTTGTTTTTTCTCTCTACATTTCTGGACCCATAACTTTTTTTATTGTTCTGTTCACATAAACGTATGAGGGCTTGTTTTTTTGTGGGGCAAGTTTTACTTTGTAGTAGCATCATTGCTTATGATTTGGGAAGCTGGAAAAATTCTAAATGGGGTAGAACTGGAAAAAAACACAGTTCCATCTCAGTTTTAAGGGTTATGTTTTTACGATGTTCCGTATGTGTAAAACTGACATATCAGCGTCATTCTGTGGGTGCAGGATGATCTGTAGTTTTTTTATTGATACCATTTTGGAGTGTGCATGACTTTTTGATTACTTTTTAATCAGTTTTTTGGGAGGTGAAGCAAGGAAAAAAATCTAATCAGCCATTTTGATGTCTTTTTCTGATGGATAAATATTTTAATATTTTAATAATTTGGGAGTTTTGGGATGTGGCTATGCTAATGATGTTTATTATTTTCATTGTTTATTTTTCAAATGAGAAAAGTGGGCTGATTTGATACTTTTTATATATTTTATATTTGTAAAAAAAATGATCACACTGTTTTTTGCTCTCAGTATTTCACCACTTAGATGCCGTAGTTGCAATTGATTATGGCATGTGAGGGGTTAAAAGTCTGTGGTCGACATTCTCACCAACCATATGAATTGTGATTTACCTTGTGTAACTAACCTTCATTGCTGGCAGGCCAATCTGATACTTAACAACAGAGCTTTGCTTCTGTGTTCTGACAGCATTCTAAATAAGCAATTGTTTAGTCACCATTAAAGGGGTTGTCCCATTACTATGCAATGAATAGGGTATTTCATATGAAGTATTATTGGAGAAAACAACACGAAACAGATGCCCCAAATTTAAGCCAGACCCATTTATGCGATTGCATTTTCATTTTTTCCTCCCCAGGTTCCAATAGCCATAACTTTTTATAATTTTCCATTCATATAGCCATATGATGGCTTTTTTTTTTACTTAGTTATTATAACTTAGTTATAATAACAACTCTTACTCCCCACCTTAGGGGGATAGAAGCTGGGATTTTTTGATCCCTTGTCCCATTTACTTTAATAGAGATCTATTAGGGTGAATGGCATTCTGATGTGCTCCCTGCTGAGCCATGATGGGCTGAGCCAGGCGTCTGAGGGGTTAAATTACAGGGTTTGGCATGATCACCATTCCCCGTCATTGTGGCCTGGTGCCTGTTGTATTATACAGCCGGCACCCACTGTGTATGGAGCGAGTTTACTGCAGCAGCACTCTCCATAAATAACCTCAGGCACCGTGACGTACTGTTGGCTGAAGGGGTTAAAAGGTTATTATTTAGATGAGATTAAATAAAGTGACGTAATGCATGCGTTTACAGTACTTATAAAAATGAACGCGCTAGCAATCAGCTCGCAGAGGAATATTATAGTTTAAAATTTATTGTAACAGCCAGGCTCTTTTTTGCCTTAGTAACCAAGTTTTGTTTTTTTCATTGTCACATTCAAAGAGCTATTTTTTAAAAAAATTTCTGTAAGCATATGAGGGCTTGTTTTTTGCGGGAGAAGTTTTAGTTTTTAAAGGGGTTTTCCAAGATTTTGATACTGATAATCTTTCGGTGGGGGGTTTACATCCAGGACCCCTGCCAATCAGCTGTTTGAGAAGGAATCGGTGTTCCTGTGAGCGCCATGGCCTTCTCACAGCTTACCAAGCACAGTGCCATACATTGTATAGTGGCTATGCATGGTATTGCGCTCAGCCCCTTTTACTTCAATACGCAGCCGCTATACAGGAGTACCGGTGCCTTCTCAAACAGCTGATCGGCGGGGGTCCTGGGTGTCTGACCCCCACTGATCAGATAATGAAGATCTATCCTCTGGATAGGTTATCAGTATCAAAATCTTGGAAAACCCGTTTACTGGCACCATTGTGGGGTACACACAACTTACTGGTTAACTTTTATTAAAGTCCTATCAAAATGATGTGGTCTCATATGATGTATAATGTCCAAAATGCACTTACCTATTGGAATACTATTTACCTTGTTGTCTGAGAATGATGCTTTTTCTATCAGCTTTGTTTAGGACTTATTGCCAGGGGTTTTCAGCCACCGCTGTGATCTCTTTGTGCCTTCAGAAGGTTCCCGTCCCCAGCAGAAGCAGGAAGTAGGGAGCTGCTGTGCTGGGGTGCAAGTGATAGAGCAAGATTATGCAACATTTTTAACTCCTTGTAGAGGGGGATAGGAAAAACGGTAATATTGCCACTGGATATTTACGTGGTAAATTTTGTAGTGTTAATTTTTCAGCTTAAATATCATGATAACTTTGTTTTCTAGGCCAGTACGATTACAGCAATAACCAGTACATTTAGGGGGTCGCATTGTGGGGGCTTTACATATCTCTGGGCTTTATGTGAGGGGCTATTTTCTACGTATGTAAGGAAGGAGGCAGAGCTAACTGCAATATTTCCTGGGAGATACAGGTGCTAAATGAGCTCCTGCTAGCCCAGAGAAAGGGAGAAAATCCTCCAGATAAGGCTACTTTCACACGAACGTTGTGTTTTGTGGTCCGCAAATTGCGGAGCCGCAAAAACAACGCATGGCATCCATATGCATTCCGTATTTTGCAGAACGGAACAGCTGGCCCCTAATACGGAGGAGAATAGGACATGTTCTATTTTTTTGCGGGCCTACGGAACGGACATACGGATGTGGACAGCACACGGTGTGCTGTCCACATTTTTTGCGGACCCATAGAAATGAATGGGTCCGCATTTTTCATGTGAAAAATGCGGATTGGAGTCCGCAAAAAATACGTTCGTGTGAAAGAGGCCTAAGTGAGTAAAAAAGAGTTTTAAATTTGACCGTTATGCCCTTTAACCCCTTCAAGCAACAGCCAGTTTGGACCAAATGCCGGAGCCCCATTTTTCAAATCTGACATGTGTCACTTTATGTGGTAATAACTTTGGCACGCTTTTACTTATCCAGGCCATTCTGAGATTGTTTTCTCGTCACATATTGTACTTCATGAAAGTGATAAATTTGAGTCAAAATATTTCATTCTTATTTATAAAAAAAATACCAAATTTACCAAAAATTTAGAAAAATTTGCAATTTTCCAAATGTCAATTTCTCTACTTTTAAAATACATAGTAATACCTCCAAAAATAGTTATTACTTTACATTCCCTATGTGTCTACTTCAGGTTTGGATCATTTTGAAAATTACATTTTATTTTTTTGGGACGTTAGAAGGCTTAGAAATTTAGAAGCAAATCTTGAAATTTTTCACAAAATTTCCAAAACCCACTTTTTAAGGACCAGTTCAGGTCTGAAGTCACTTTGTGAGGCTTCCATCATAGAAACCACCTAAAAATGACCCCATTTTAGAAACTACACCCCTCAAGGTATTCAAAACTGGTTTTACAAATGTTATTAACCCTTTAGGTGTTCCACAAGAATTAAAGAAAAATGTAGCCAAAATTTCCGAATTTCACTTTTTTGGCAGATTTTCCATATAAATCATTTTATTCCGAGAATAAAGCAAGGGTTAACTGCTAAACAAAATGCAATAATTATTACCCTGATTCTGTAGTTTACAGAAATGCCCCATTTGTGATCATAAACTGCTGTACAGGCACACGGCAGGGCGCAGAAGGAAAGGAACGCCAGGGCAGATTTCACTGGAAAAATTTTAAGTTGCCATGTCACATTTGATGCACCCCTAGAGTAGGAAACTCCAAAAAACTGACCCCATTTTGGAAACTACAGGATAAGTTGGCAGTTTTGTTAGTACTATTTCAGGGTACATACAATTTTTGGTAGCTTTATATTACACTTTTTGTGAGGCAAGGTAACAAAAACTAGCAGTTTTAGCATTGTTTTTATTTTTTGTTATTTACAACATTCATCTGAAAAGGTTAGATCGTGTGATATTTTTATAGAGCAGGTCGTTACGGACGCGGCAATATCTAACATGTATACTTTTTTTTATTTATTTAAGTTTTACACAATAATATCATTTTTGAAACAAAAAAAATCATGTTTTAGTGTCTCCATAGTCAGAGAGCTGTAGTTTTTTTTATTTTTTGGACGATTGTCTCAGGTAGGGGCTCATTTTTTGCGGTACTATTGGTACTATTTTTGGGGGCATACGCTTTTTTGATCGCTTGGTATTAAATTTTTTGTGATGAAATGTGACAAAAAATGGCTTTTTTTAGACAGTTTTTATTTTTTATTTTTTACGGTGTTCACCTGAGGGGAGAGATCATGTGATATTTTTGTAGAGCAGGTTGTTACGGGCGTGGCGATACCTAACATGTACACTTATTTTTATTTATTTAAGTTTTACACAATAATATCATTTTTTAAACAAAAAAATCATGTTTTAGTGTCTCCATAGTCAGAGAGCTGTAGTTTTTTTTATTTTTTGGGTGATTGTCTCAGGTAGGGGCTCATTTTTTGCGGGACGAGATGATTGTTTGATTGGTACCATTTTGGGATAAATACGCCTTTTTGATCGCCTGCTATTACACTTTTTGTGTGGCAAGGTGTCAAAAAATGGCTGTTTTGTTATAGCTTTTTAAAAAAAAAAAAATTTTGTGTACACCTGGCGGTGTGGACCATGTGTTGCTTTTATAGAGCCGGTCGATACGGATGCGGCGATACCTAATATGTGTACTTTTTCTTTTTTTTTTACTTTTTTTTTACTTCATTTTTCCTTTTTTTAACTTTATTTTTTTTACTTTTTTTACACTTTTTTTTACTTTCTTTTTACACTTTTTTTTTTTACTTTATTTTTACTTTTTTTTTAAAATTTATCAAAACCCATTTAGATCTTGAAGATCCAGTGGGCTTGATGGCTATACAGTGCATTGCAAATTGCAATAGTCATCTATTGCCATGCACTGTATCAGTGCTACACTAAGGCTGATCAGACCCTGAGGGTCTAATCAGCCTTAGGTACATGGCAGCCAGGACGCTTTTGTAAAGCGTCCGGTTGCCATGGTAACCATCGGGCCGCTGCCACTGCAGCAGCGGCCGCCCGATGAAAGAGAGAGGGAGCTCCCTCCCTCTTAACCCCATGGATGCTGCGGGTGACTAATTACAGCTCACACTCTCTGCTCATGGCAGCGGCTCCAATCCTGAGCCGCTGCCATCACATAACACAGTGCAGGAGGGGCACTACAAAGAGGGGGGGGGCACTACAAGGGGGGAGGGGAGTGTAGGAGACATCTTACCTGGTTTCAGGCTGCGATCTCCAGAATGGAGATCGCAGCCTGAAACCTGCATTTTAACAATGAAGCGCTGGATTGGTTAGTCTGCAGAGACTAACCAATCGGAGCGCTTGCCGGCAAGGGACCACTCTGATTGGTCCCTTGCCGGCTTCCCCGAGGTCTCTGCTCTCCGGGAGAGCGGAGACTTCGGGGCTGTGACACTTTATAGTGTCACAGACCCGGTAAGCAGTTTGGACGTAGCTGCACGTCCAAATGCCGCAACTTACTTGCACTTTGGACGTACAGTTACGTCTAAATGCGCCAAGGGGTTAAAGAAATACTAGCGCTCTGACGTGTTTTGCCTATATAGTGCTGCAAAGGGTGTTATTAACTCCTTCAGGACATTGCCATTTTTCACCTTAAGGACCAGGCCAAATTTTGGAAATCTGACATTTGTCACTTTATGTGGTAATAACTTTGGAACACTTTTACTTATCCAAGCCATTCTGAGATTGTTTTCTCGTGACAAATTGTACTTCATGACAGTGGTAAATTTGAGTCAATATAAATCACCTTTATTTATAAAAACTTTGTTAACCCTTTAGTTATTCCATTTTCAAAATTTCACTTTTTTGGCAGATTTTCCATTTTAATTAATTTTTTTTCTGTAACACATCAAGGGTTAACAGCCAAACAAAACTCTAAATCTATTACCCTGATTCTGCGAGTTACAGAAACACCCCACATGTGGTGGTAAACTGCTGTATGGGCGCACAGCGGGGTGCAGAAGCAAAGGAGTGTCATATGGTTTTTGGAGAGCAGATTTTGCTGGACTGGATTTTAGACACCATGTCCCATTTGAAGCCCCCTGATGCACCCCTACAGTAGAAACAACCAAAACGCGACCCCATTTTGGAAACTAAGGTGATAGTTTTATCGATACTATTTTGGGTTACATATGTGTTGAAGGTAATATTAATTATTAATATGTTGTGTGATATTAATAATTAATATGCATAAATAGGCATAACAGGCTATCGGTAGCTCCACCTATTTATTCCTACTGCTATCTATTCCCTGCACTGTGTATGCTACCTTGTACTATTGCAACTATAAAAAGACACTGTAAACTGTATATAAAATATTTATTATACAAAACTACACGTCTACAGTCTAATTATTTAGACTATATCTATATATATATTTATATTATCTCGCGCGCGCAAACAGAAACAGGGCCATCGGGGATATACATCGGCAAAGGACGCCGCTCTCCAGCTAAAGAGCAACACCGCTCCCCAGCCAAGGGCCATCGGGGATATACATCGGCAAAGGACGCCGCTCTCCAGCTAAAGAGCAACACCGCTCCCCAGCCAAAGAGCAATATTGAAGTCATCAGAAGGGTAAAGAAGACATCAGAAGGGTAAAGTAATCATACAATATAATATAAATTTAGTGAAACAAATACTGAAGATACGGAACATAACCATATCATTTACCTATACTACTTACCTATATTACTTACCTTTATGGTCCATAAAAATATTAATCACCACCTTAAAAACAAGATTAATATTATTTAATTGGATCTATTGATTTTTATATTTACTTTTATTTTTATTTACTTTTACCTTGTGGGAAGAGACTTACAATTTTTATTCCCATATATACCTCTCACAATTAGAGTTTAGCCAATTGAATCTCTTAGCTGATTACATTTAGCTTTTTAGAAGTTTGGTATTTTTGTTCCTCGCTGAAGAAACCCCTTTTTTGAATGACAATTGAAAGGTTATTATTTTATGGTCACTATTTACCAAGTGTCCCCCAACCTGCATCTGTTGTTCTGTCAGGTCTTTGTTACTATGTATCAGGGCATTTAACCCCTTCCCGCCCAGCGGCGTACATGTACAGTGCTGCGGGAAGTGACTTCCCGCCCAGCACCGTAGTACTATGGTGCGCTGATCAGGCGGGTGCAGGAGCTGTGCCAGCCTGATCAGCTGCAGGGGACCGGCTGTTCCCGTTCTTAAGAAAAATGGTTTTGGAAATTTTGCTGAAAATTTGAAAAATGGCTTCTAAAACTTCTAAGCCTTCTAATGTCCTAAAAAAGTAAAATGACATTTACAAAATCATGCCAACATAAAGTAGACATATGGACTGATAACTATTTTATGAGGCATTACTATCTGTCTTAAAAGTAGAGAAATTCAAATTTAGAAAATTGTGAATTTTTCAAAATTTTTGGTAAATTTGGGATTTTTTTTAAATAAAGGAAAAATATATTGACTCAAATTTACCACAGTCATGAAGTACAATGTATCACGAGAAAACATTCTCAGAATGGCTTGGATAAGTAAAAGTGTTCCAAAGTTATTACCACATACAGTAAAGTGGCACATGTCAGATTAGCAAAAAATGGCCTGGGCAGGAAGATGAAAACTGGGCTGGGGTTGAAAGGGTTAAAGGAGTTCTCCAGGAATTAAGAAAATAAAATGACTGTAAATACTTAAATATTACTTTATTATAAATATATTCCAAACTATATTTTATAAATTATAATGGCTCATTTCGTCTTTACAGCAGGCACCCGAGATTAAATTAAGCAATCGAAGATAACGTTGATCGCACACATTAAACCCCTCAGATGCTATGGCCAATTGTGACCACGGCATCTGGGAGGTTAAAGACTGGGAGTGCACAGCAAGGATCGAGGGAGCCTGATGCAGCGTGCGGCAACCTCTGTCCTCCTGAGTGACAAGAGGGCAGACGCACATTAGTATCTAAGGAAAGTCTGCCTGTGGCAGGGCTCTATAGGAACATGGGGGGTTATTTATGCTTATATATATGATTATATATATACATTTGGCGTATATCTGTCACAGATTGGTTGGAAAGCCTGAGACTTTTGACCCACGCCAGTCCAGAAAAAAGGGGGCTGGTGTGGGCATGGGCGTGTGTGATCTGAGGTCTGATATGGGAGTGTGATATTGGGGTCTGGTATGGGGGTATGATCTGAGGTGTACTGAAAGTTGGGGGTCCGATCTAAAGTATGATGAAGAATGGGGGTAATAATGTCTCAAGAAATTTTGTTTCAAAAAGTTTAGTTCAAACCCAAACAGATTTGTCACGAATTGAAGTTGATCCTATTGCCCTGAAAATTGGTATATTACACCTCATGCTGGGATCTGCTAGGATTCAGGTCTCTTTTTTGAATAATTTTTTTTCTTTTCTGCCCTTTTAAGCTTTTGAGCGCAGTGACAACAATACCAAATAATGGCACAGTGACACTGACATATATAGCTATGGGTAAACACATGGTAGACGGTGTTAACAAGCAGGATGTTTAAAAACACACTGTGCTATTATTGGGGGCAGATGGTGTTTCAACACAGAAGATCCATCTGTTATCCGTTTGATGCTGGTTTCATTGTGCCAAGCAGTTAACCCTTTGCACTGTATTGCATCCTTTGAGAGATTGGGCCTCTCGCACAAAGGCACCTTACCTGTGGCAGCATACCTGGCACTCAGATTATGATTTGTATAAGTCTACAATAGAGCTGTGCCTATATCTAGAGCAACTGTACAAGGAGATTGTTTTTCTTTGGCCTACAGGCTAGGATGTATTTACCTTATGTTACACTGTCTTTCTGTTTCCACAGTCACTTTGTGCCTCTGTTTTTGAAGAATATGATGTTAGTCAGGTAGAGGCAGTGGCATGATGGGATGTCATCAGCAAGGGCAGATCTATTTATTGGCTCCACCAGAGGGGTGGGGGGGAATCCTCATGGATCCATACCTTGTTCATTTTGACAAAGGTAATGTATTGTACACTGGAGGAGGACATCTTTGTACATTTGGGTGTGACAACGTCCCTAGGCACGCTGAAAACCCTGCCTGAGAAAAACACTGGAGGCTGAGCAAGAGAGAACAGAGAAAGCATATTGGGGTAGTATGTTCCATTCTTCCAGTTTGCCTGCCCAGAAATTCATTGGGTCTGGGTACACGGTATGCACCAATTTGCTCCGTCATATTGACGATACTGAATTGGGTGCTGCAGCTTCTGTTGCTTGCAGTAATAGAGACAGCAGGAGGTTGATGACTCTGTGGACAATGGAGAAGGGCCTAAGACATGCAGCTAGCAGGCGTATGCTTGATGAAAGCTGAGACAAGCTGCCTACACAGTATTTCCTGGAAACAAAGTAATTTGGCCTCCCTTTCAGCACAAGGAAAATATTCCCCCATTTTGCTTTGATAGCGAGGGTCTTAAAGCAAAGCTATCCAGTAATCATCAGATTGTTTTTAGATTTGAAATGAATGCAAGCAAGTTTGAACGTTGCAAATCAAGCGGTGTAACAGCAGATCGATTTGTTGCAAGTCCAAGAGGGAATTCCTTGCCATATAAGAATGGCTGAAATGCGAGGACAGTCTCCTGGACATGGTCAGCAACTTCTGCAAGCCAGTGTACTTTTTCAAAAAGCGTTACATGGGACCATGTGTTATTTCCTCCAAATGCAGCACTGCCACGATGTTCTGGCCATTGTTGTTGACCACCTTGACCAGTTGGAGTTGGTGAGGAGACAGGCAGTGGGATGCTGCTTGATGCACCTTAACAAATGATCTGCTGTGTGGCTACTCAGGCACAGGACAATCACCTCTAACATGGCATGGCAGTGCTTCACTTTTCCCATATGATAGGGGGAGGGAGAGTGGGAGTGATGCTCTGCCCTGCTGCTGTTAGGAACTGGAGGATGTCCATGGAAGAGGCAGAGAGGTGGCTGGTTTGGGAATCAGATCAGCACAAAAATGGAGATGTCAATAGGACATTTACAGTCCCATATCGTTACAGCTGCTTGAGCTGTCCAGAATCCAGCAAGTGGTAAGGCAGTGACTGCATCACCAGTAGCTTGGCCAGATAGTAGTTAAGCTTGATTGTTGAGCATGTAGAGTTTTTTCTTGGCTACATATTTTGTTATCGATGGCTGACACCGAAGTGCAGGAGGAGGAGCAGTAGTCTAAGCAGGAGAAGCAATAAGTGATGATGACAAGGATGCTGTACTGTATTTGAATGCGGTTTGGCTGCTACAAAGGAGGCCGAAAGAAGGATATTCTTGTTGTGCAACTTATTTTAATCCTGCAGATCTTGCACAATGCTTTTGTCTTTTGCCAGATGGAAAATATTCGCACAGCGCTGGAGGCAGCCAAACATGGCTTAGGTTTGGTACGTTGTGAGCCTTCACCCACAATTGAATGGAGCTTAGCCCCGCCCAGGCCAGTGATACTAGTCATGACGTCACTAGGCCTGCGGTAAACACAGAGAAGGCCTCGGCGCTCCTGCAGCGCCGCTGCCTTTCCAACAGGTGATCGGCGGGGGTCCCGGGTGCCGGACCGCCGCCGATCAGATGCTGATGATCTATCCAGGGGAACTGCAGAACCCCTTTAAGCCGCTTGCTTCTGCAGCAACACAAACTGGCACTTCTACATTACAACACCAACCCCCTGCAAGATAATTTATTTTGTATGAACAGAGAGAGCTTTATTATTGCCATTACTGCATTCAATAGCATTCTTCTGCAAACGCTGAGCAACTGCACATATTTTTCAGTGCATTATATGCATTTGTTATTAAACACACTGAATTATAGCAAAAGCATTTGAACGTAATAGTACCATTTTTATACCAGTGATATTAAACGCAGTGGATAGATCATCAGTTTTACAGAACTACAGAACCCCTTTAAACACTGTGTGACGAACCCTTCTCTCCCTCAAAGCTTTCCCTGATCAAATTCCCTAAAATCTACACAGCCTTTCTATTCTTTCATTATGTTGTCCCTATAGTGTTCCTATAACACTGTGATAGTTGCTTTTGACTTTGTATCCTCTGTAATAATTTTTTGGCATACATTGCCACACATGGTCCTTCGAGGGCAGCTGCTGAACACACTATGGCCCTTCTGGTTCAGCATATGGGTGCTGTATGCAGGGAGATGCCTGAGTGGCAATCAGGGCAAGTCCCGCCTACTGTCTCCCAGTGTCATGTGATATGCCATCTTCTTCCTCTATCTTGGTTTTCCAATTTTAACAGCAGTATGGCAATGTGCACAGATTTTATGTAATTCATCTGAAGTGAGTCGCATAAGCTTCAGATTCATTTGTCGAACAAATATTGGTTACGCTTGTAACAAATTCAATTTGTTAACAATCAATTCTCTCATTCTTACATTTCATGTAGGATAAAATAAGACATAGAACCAAGAAACATTATGCTGACCAAATGTGAAACACTGAGGAGCTCTCTCTATGTAGTTCTGCTTTGGGTGTCATATTATTATAACCCCTTCAGGACACAACTTAAGGACCAAGTGTAATTTTGTAAATCTGACGTGTCACTTTATGTGGTAATAGCTTTGGATTTCTTTTACTTATCCAAGCAATTCTTATTATGGTGTTAATTTTGAGTTTCCAAAACTGACTTTAAGGTCCAAATCAGGTTTGAAGTGACTTTGATGGGCTTACATAATAGTTACCACCCATAAATGACCCATTTTAGAAAGTAAACTCAAATTATTCAAAACTGATTTTAGAAACTTTGTTATGTGTTCCATAGGAATTAAAGCAAAATGGAGGAGAAATTTAAAAATTCCACTTTTTTCCCCCAAATTTTTCATTTTAAGCCACTTTCCTATAACACAGCAAGGATTATCAGCAGAAAACTCTATATGTATTACCCTGATCCTGTAGTTTTCAGAAACACCCCACATGTGGTTATAAACTACTTTATAGGTACACCACAGGTCTCAGAAGGGAAAGAGCGCCATATGGATTTTGGAGGTCAGATTTTGCTGAAAAGAGGCCCCCCAAGGTTCACCTACAGTAGAAACACCCCAAAGACCCCTCAAGAATTTTTTTCAGGGGTGCAGTGAAGAATGTTACCCAACAGGCATTTCATAGAATTTAGAGACACTTAGCTGTGAAAATAAAAAAAAATGTTATTTCTTTCAATAACATTTGCTTTAGCCCCGAATTTTTAATTTTCAGAAGCAGTAACAAGAGAAAAAGCACCCCTCAATTTATTTCAACTTTTTTTTTGGAATATGGCAACAGCCTTTATAATGTTGTAAACTACTGTATGGGAACACACCAGAGTTCAGAAGGGAAGGAGCGCCATTTGTCGTTTTGAGGGAAGATTATGTTGGAATGATTTTTTAGCTCCATGTTGCATTTGAAGAAACTCTGAGGTATGTGTTAAGTGGAAACCCCCAAAAAGTAACCTCATTTTGAAAAGTATACCCTCACAGACATTTTATAGAATTTAGAAACACTTGGATGTGAAAATGAAAAATTATTTCTTTTCCACAAAATTGATTACCTATTTTCTTGTGAATACGGAAACTTGCGTGGTTGTAAACTGCTGTATATGTAGGGCTCAGAAGGGAAGAAACACCATTTGGCTTTTGGAGGGCAGATTTTGCTGGAATAATTCTCAGGTGCAGTGTCACATTTAAAGATCCCCTCAGCTATAAGTACAGTGTAAATCCCAAAAACTTACCCCATTTTGGAAAATAAACTAATTTAGGGAATTCACATAGGGGTATAGTATAGTGAATAGCTTGACCCCACAAGTGTGTCTTCTACTTTTTTAAGATTGGGACATAAAATAAAAAATTACATTTCAGCTATATGTAGTTTTAGCCTCTAATGTTTCATTTTCACAAGTGGTAATAGGAGAAAAAGCACCCAAAATGTTACATAAATTTTCCTGAGTACAACAATACTGCCTCAATGGTTGTAAACTGCTGTTTGGGCATACGGCAGGGCTCAAAATAGAGAATGCATTTTTAGCCTGGTGATTTATACAGCACTGGCCACCAACTGCAGAGGCTCCAATGCGAAATAAAATAAAAGAAAGAAGTGACCCCATTTTAGAAACCAGACCCCTCACTCTACCGGTGTTTTGCAAAAATTAATGCACAACAGATGGTGCAAAGTGAAAATTGCAATTTCTATACAGATATGCCATATTAGTACCCAAATTTGTGTCCAGCTTGCACCAGTGTGAAAATTCAGCCCTTTTATTATTATGTCATGCCTTCTGGTTTTAGAAATTTTCTACAAGTGGCCCTATGTTATTTGCCTGGATGTATGAGAGGGTTAAGAGGATAAGAGTACCATGCGCATTTTGAGCCCAATGTGGTGATTTACACTGCTTGTGCTGACAACTGTAGTGTATGTTGGGTGAAATAATGAAGTCAAACCATTGTGAGTGCCTAATACGTTGTGCCCAGTTCATGCTGAGTTTTAAACCACACTATTTAAAGGGAACCTGTCACGTTGAACATGGTTTCTGAGATGATGGTGGCATGTTATAGAACAAGATTAGCTGAGCAGATTGATATATAGTTTTATGGGAAAAGATTCTGTATGACTTGTAATTTTTACATTTATATCTGTGCTCATTCTGGGCTTAGTCAAGGAGGCGGTACTATCAGTGATTGGCAGCTATCTCTGTATACACACTCATAGAGGGAAGGATGTCAATCACTGAAAGGACCGCCTCATTGACTTCAAAGCCCAGAACGAGCAGGAACTTAAATGTATAAAATGTAAATTTTACTAAATCTTTTCCCATAAACTACAAGAAAATTTAGACTAGCACCTCCATAGTCACAGGCCCACATCCACAAAGCTAACATACAAGCAGCAAACAAAAAACATATGGTAACACACCATTACACATGCAAACAATAGAAATTAAGGATTATTCTGGGTTACAGTGGTGATATACCTACTGTTCATGAAAATAGAAAAAATAGAAGCTCTTTGCGCACGTTTTTGATCAAACGTGTGTTGGGCCCATCTACCAGGCTTCAAGGTGGCTTCTGCAGATGGGTACCTAACACTAACATAACTGCCTCTCCTGGGCCTAAGCTAAGCCTACAATGTTTAGGGCGGTGTTGGAACCAGCTATATTTATACTCTGCTCAGAAACCCTAGGCATATCTTTTCCCATAAAACTATATATCAGTCTGCTCAGCATCTCCTGCTTTATAACATGCTGCCTGCAGATTATTTCGCATTTTCATGGTTACAGGTTCCCTTTAAATACATAAGCAGGTTCTACTGGTTACAGAAATACAATAAACGTGGACGTAAGCTGCTGCATGGACATATGGTAGGGCTCAGAACAGAAGGAGCACCATTTGACATTTAGAGCATGAATTTTGCTGGAATGGTTTTCGGGTGCTACATCACATTTGCAGAAACCCTGAGGTCAACAGTGAAAACCTCCAATAAGTTACCCCATTTTGGAAACTACACCCTCAACTTATTTATCAGTGAGTATTTTGACACCATGGGTATTGTGCAGAAATTAATGAGCACGTAACTGAACAAAATGAAAATTGCTTTCCACAGATACAAATTTTCAGTGCCCAGTAGAACCAGCCTTTGAATCCAAGTAGTGTGGTGTAAAACTCAGATAGCATGATCTGGGCACAACAGATTGGGCACTGAAGTACCATATCTGTGAAAAATTACCATTTTCATTTTGCTTGGTCAAACAGCCTATTAAGTACCAGTACCAGTACCAATTTTCTGAGAAGCATAAGTTTTTTATTTTTTCTCTTGAAAGATGTTTGAGGGCTTATCGTTTTCTATTGTTATTTGTAATATTTTGGGGGACATATGACTTTCTGATCGCTTTTTATTTCACTTTTTAGTAAGCAGGATTTTGTTATTGCGGCTTGTACTGTTTGTGAAGAATGACAAGTTATCTTTATTCTACTGGTCAGTATGATTACAGGAATACTAATATACTAATTTTATACAGATTTTTTTGTTTTCCTTCAGTATGTGCATTGTCTTGTCATGTCACTTTTTCTATGTGCTCTCTACCTTCACATTCACTGCCCTGTTCCTCCTCCATTACCTTCCATCCACATCAGCCCCTCTCTCCTCCACTCCCCCATGTACAGTTCCCATGCTTTATTTACCTTCCTTAACCATCTGAACCTATGATGTCCCAGGGTACAGCACAACAAGCTCTCTCACAAATCCAAAAAACCATTTGCTCTTCCTCTCTTTACTTCTACTTCTCATCTCAAGGGATATCTCTCCTAACCCGGCCCACCCTGCCCCAAGGTCAACCCCTCCCCCATCTCTCACAGAAACTAACTCTCTTAAGCTGCTGGCCCTCACTGAAACCTGGATTCAGGAATCCGACACTGCTTCCCCTGCTACCCTCTCATATGGCGGCCTACACTTCTCCCACACCCCTAGACCTGAGAACAGACATGGTGGTGGAGTTGGCATACTTCTGTCCCCACAATGCACTTTCCAGGGCATTCCCCCAGTCCCATCACTCTCATTCTCTTCCTTTGAGGTCCACACCCTCAAGCTTTTCCATCCCCTCTCTCTCAGAGTAGCAGTTGTATACTGTCCCCCTGGCTCACCCACTCAGTTCCTGGACCACATTACTGCCTGGCTGACACACTTCCTGTCCTCAGAAATACTAACCCTTATCTTGGGAGACTTAAACATCCCCATAAACGGCCCCATCTCCCTGTCTGCCTCTTAACTTCTCTCTCTAACCTCCTCTCTTGGTCTCTCTCAACTTTCTAACTCTCAGACACACAAAGTCGGTAACACACTTGACTTGGTCTTCTTCCAGCTTTGCTCAATCTCCAACTTTAATAACTCACCTCTCCCGCTCTCTGACTACAACATCCTCTCCTTCACTCTCACTAATCTGCACCCATCCCAGCACACCCCTACCCATTACATGCATAGAAACCTACAGGCCATCGCCCCTCATACACTTATAGACACTCTACATGCATCTTTGTCCCCAATCTCTTCCCTCTTCTGCCCTGATCTGGCCATAAACCACTACAACGACACCCTAAAAAGCACCCTGGACAAAGTAGCACCCCTTACCCTCAGAACCTTCAAACACAGACCAAAACAACCCTGGCTTACACCGCAAACTCGTTTCCTACAGTGTTGCTCCAGGAGTGCTGAACGCCTATGGAGGAAAACTCGCACACCAGAGAATTTCCTCTATTACAAATTCTTGCTACGGACCTATAACTCTGCCCTCAACCTCGCTAAACACACTTACTTCACCAACCTAATCTCGTCACTGTCCAACAACCCAAAAAAACTCTTCGACACTTTCCACTCCCTCCTCAGTCCTAAAGTTCAGGCGCCCATCACAGACCTCTCTGCTGAAGACCTAGCCATCTACTTCACAGAGAAAATAGAAAACATCCGGCATGAAATCAGCTCCCAGCCCCTAAGTGTTATTGATCCCCTTCCACCCTGCATCTCCTCTGGCTCACTGTCAACTTTTGACCCAGTCATAGAAGAAGAAGTCTCCAGGCTCCTCTTCTCTTCTCGTCCTTCCATGTGCGCCTCTGACCCCATTCCCTCACACCTACCCAGTCTCTCTCTCCGGCTTTTACCTCTCACCTAACAAAAATCTTCAACCTCTCCCTCTCTTCTGATATCTTCCCCTCCTCTTTCAAACACTCTATCGGTAACCCATTAATTAAAAAAACATCTCTCGACCCGTCCTGCTCAACTACAGACCAGTCTCAAATCTTCCCTTCATCTCTAAACTCCTGGAGCGTCTGGTCTGCTCTCGCCTCATCCACTATCTCTCTGATCACTCTCTCCTTGATCCACTACCATCTGGTTTCCGCCCCCTACATTCAACAGAAACTGCCCTCACCAAAGTGACAAATTACCTCCTGACAGCAAAACGCAATGGGGACTACTCTCTGCTCATTCTCCTTGACCTCTCTGCCGCTTTTGACACTGTAGACCTCCATCTCCTACTCGCCATGCTCCAGTCTATCGGCCTAAAAGACACTGCCCTCTCCTGGTTTTCTTCCTATCTCTCTGGTCGCTCCTTCAGTGTATCATTCGCTGGCTCCACTTCTTCTCCTCTCCCTCTCGTGGTTGGGGTTCCTCATGGTTCAGTCCTAGGCCCTCTCCTCTTCTCTCTATAAACAGCCCCAATTGGACAGACCATCAGCAGATTTGGTTTCCAGTACCATCTCTATGCTGATGACACACAACTGTACACTTCATCCCCTGACATCACCACTGCTATATTACAGAACATCAGTGACTGTCTGTCCGCTGTCTCTAATATCATGTCCTCTCTCTATCTGAAACTAAATCTTTCAAAAACTGAACTTCTTGTGTTCTCTCCATCTACTAACCTAACCAAACCTGATATCTCCCTCTTAGTGTGCGACACCATCATCACTCCTAGGCAGCGCTGTCTCGGGGTGACGTTTGACACTGATCTTTTTTTCACCCCCTATATTCAATGTCTTGCCCGCTCATGTCGCCTGCACCTCAAAAACATCTCTAGAATCCGTCCCTTTCTCACTATGGAAACAACAAAAACTCTCATTGTTGCCCTGATCCATTCCCATCTTGATTTTTGTAACACACTATTAATTGGCCTCCCCCTCACCAGACTTTCCCCGCTCCAATCTATTCTTAATGCAGCAGCCAGGGTCGACTATCTGTCTAACCGCTACCCTGATGCCTCCACCCTGTGCCCCTGGCGCATTTCCCTCTGAGCATGTAGCTCCTATCTACAAGCGCCCTCATATACTACCCTCTCCTTCATCTAAGCGGCACCAGTTTGAGAAAGGCCAGAAAGGCCGAAACGTCATTGGTTATATTGGGCCGCATACTAAATAAAATCTTCACTTGCAAATGCTCTGATGTGCTGGAGTTTTTCGTTTCACTCCACCCTGTGCCAGTCACTGCACTGGTTGCCCATTCAGTATAGAATCCAATTTAAACTGCTCGTCCTCACCCACAAAGCTCTCCACAGTACTGCACCCCCCTACATATCCTCCCTTATCTCTGTCTACTACCCCACCCGTGCTCTCCGTTCAGCCAATGACTTATGACTGACTTCCAGAAAAATCCGAACCTCTCTCTCCTGGCTCCAAGATTTCTCCCGAGCTGCACCGGTTCTCTGGAATGCCCTACCCCAAGAAATCAGACTGAATCACAACATGCACAGCTTTAGGAGCTCCCTAAAAACACATCTTTTTAGGTTGGCCTATCACATCCCCTGATCTAACTCTTTTCCATACATAGCCCATTTATCATTTCCTGAACCTGATCCTCCACCAAACTTTCCATCGCACCCAGCTGGTGACTGGTTCATACAGCTCTATATCAGCCCCCCTATTTTCCCAAGATGGCTGGACCATTGTACAAAACAAGCACTTCTACCTTCTGTGTCACCCCTATCTCCTCATTTGTAAGCTCTTGCGAGCTGGGCCCTCATTCCTCTTGATGTAATAATGGACTTGTCTGTTGCTATGTTATTTATGACTGTTTGTACATAAACCCCTGAATTGTAAAGCACTGCGGAATATTTTGGCGCTATATAAATAAAGATTATTATTATTATTAGTTTTTCTACTTTTACTAAAAGCATTTTGAAAAAAAATCAAATCATTATTTTCTTAGAGCCATATTTTTTTTATTTTTCAGGCACTTGTCTTGTCTCGTTTTTTGCATACATAAGATTTTTTGATCCCTTGATATATTTTTTCAAGGTGGAGTGACCAAAAAATAGCTGTTCAGGCACAGCTTTTATTTTTTTTACATGGTTCACCTGATGGAGTAGATCATGTGATATTTTTATAGAGCAGGCCATTTAGGACACGTCAATACAAAGTATGTATATTTTTTCAGTTGTACACAATAAAAGCATTTTTGAAGATAACAATCATGTTTTTGTGTTGCTATTTTCTGACTTTGTTTTATTATTCTGGCGATGGTATTGTATGAGAGCTAGTTTTTTGCGGGATAAGCTGACGTTTTCAGTGGTACAATTTTATAGTGTATACTTTATAATCACTGGGTGTTATGATTTTTAGGGGTGAGTTGAACATGAACATGTTTCTATGTCACCGTTTTCTGACTTTTTAAAATTATTCTGGTGAAGGTGTTGTGTGAGTGCTATTTTTTGAATTTTTTTTTTTGCTGAAGTTCGCCAAGAAATTAGATTGGTTCTAAATTAATTTGTCAAGAATCGTTATAAATCTGGTATACCCAGGCCTCTCTGCCGTAGGGAACGGCCTAATGAAGACTACACTGTATAGTCAATCAGACATATAGACATCCTTTATTGTTAATGGCCGTGTGGCACATTTAATGCACTTTAACCCTTTGGATATCAGAGTTTTTTTCGGTTTTGCGTTTTCATTTTTCTTCCCTATTTTCCGTGAGCCATAACTTTTTTATGTTTCTGTTCACATAGCTGTATGAGGGCTTATTTTTTGCGGGACAAGTTGTACTTCTGAATGCCGCCATTAATTATGGCATAAAGTGTAGTGGGAAGTGGTAAAAAAATTCCAAATGGGGTGGAATTGGAAAAAAAACACAATTCCTCCATCGTTTTACGAGTTTTGTTCCCATGGCATTTCGTTTGCGGCAAAACTCACCCATGCCGTTCATTCTCTGGGTCAGTATGATTACAACGATACCCCATATGTATAGGTTTGTTATGTTGGCCTGCCATCTGCCGGTTGTGGTAAGTAGCCGCAGGTCTCTGCTGTTTGAAACAGCAGAGATTTGCCGGCATCATGTCCCACATTGCTCCAGCGTTGTACTTGTACGGCGCTGGTAGCGAAAGGGTTAAACGTGACGATGAGTCTATGTCATCCGGAACATCCAGCTCCTCCTCTCTGCATCTTGCTTGCTGTTCTAGAACATGAAGACTTTGAAGGATGATTTGGAAAAAGTAAAGGCAGCAAAAGATGATGGTCATCATTAAGACCTGGCCCCTCAAGTCTAGATGATATTGGTTGGCATTCTGGCAGTGAAATAATAAAGGCTTACACCTTATTGGTATTGAATTACATATCTTAGTTTGTAGCTGATGTAGGAATAAGTAAATGTAGGAATAAATAAACGGATGTAGAATAAGTCTCCCTGCACTCTCCCTCTCCAATATTATTCTATTAATCATTATCAGAAACACTGTCCGTAGCACATGAGCGATTGCCATATCTCTCCCAATGCTCAGCTTACAGGACTGCGTGCAGGGGCGTACATAGAAATCGAGGGGCCCCATAGCGAATCTCAGAACTGGGCCCCCCACCCAAATATAAAGTAAATTATTGTAACTGTATATTGTGTGTATATATATATTATATATACAGTGCCTTGTGAAAGTATTCGGCCCCCTGGAACTTTTCAACCTTTTGCCACATTTCAGGCTTCAAACAAAAAGATATAACATTTTAAATTTTTGGTGAAGAACCAACAACAAGTGGGTCACAATTGTGAAGTGGAACGAAATGTATTGGATCATTTAAACTTTTTTTGTAATAATAAAACTGAAAAGTGGAACGTGCAAAATTATTCGTCCCCCTTGCATTAATACTGTGTTGCTCCACCTTTTGCTGCAATTACAGCTGCAAGTCGCTTGGGGTATGTCTATATCAGTTTTGCACATCTAGAGACTGAAATTCTTGCCCATTCTTCCTTGCAAAACAGCTCGAGCTCTTTGAGGTTGGATGGAGAGCGTTTGTGAACAGCAGTTTTCAGCTCTTTCCACATATTCTCAATTGGATTCAGGTCTGGACTTTGACTTGGCCATTCTAAGACCTGGATACGTTTATTTTTGAACCATTCCATTGTAGATTTTGCTTTATGTTTGGGATCATTGTCTTGTTGGAAGATAAATTTCCGTCCTAGTCTCAGGTCTTTTGCAGACTCCCAACAGGTTTTCATCCAGAATGGTCCTGTATTTGGCTTCATCCATCTTCTCATCAATTTTAACCATCTTCCCTGTCCCTGCTGATGAAAAGCAGGCCCAAACCATGATGCTGCAACCACCATGTTTGACAGTGGGGATGGTGTGTTCAGGGTGATGAGCTGTGTCGCTTTTATGCCAAACATATCGTTTTGCATTGTTTCCAAAAAGTTTGATTTTGGTTTCATCTGACCAGAGCACCATCTTCCACATGTTTGGTGTGTCTCCCAGGCGGCTTGTGGCAAACTGTAAACGAGACTTTTTATGGATATCTTTGAGAAATGGCTTTCTTCTTGCCACTCTTCCATAAAGGCCAGATTTGTGAAGTGTAGGACTGATTGTTGTCCTATGGACAGACTCTCCCACCTCAGCTGTAGATCTCTGCAGTTCATCCAGAGTGATCATGGGCCTCTTGGCTGCATCTCTGATCAGTCTTCTCCTTGTTTGAGATGAAAATTTAGAAGGACGGCCGGGTCTTGGTAGATTTGCAGTGGTCTGATACTCCTTCCATTTCAATATGATCGCTTGCACAGTGCTCCTTGGGATCTTTAAAGCTTGTCAAATGGGCCGAATAATTTTGCATGCCCAACTTTTCAGTTTTATTATTACAAAAAAAGTTTAAATAATTTCGTTCCACTTCACAATTGTGACCCACTTGTTATTGATTCTTCACCAAAAATGTAAAATGTTATATCTTTTTGTTTGAAGCCTGAAATGTGGCAAAAGGTTGAAAGGTTCCAGGGGGCTGAATACTTTCACAAGGCACTGTATTTTCTAGCAATATGCCACCAATGTTTAAGATTACACAACCCCTTTAATAATTATTTAAATTTTTTTAATTTCCTCGTTTGCCTCCATGATCGGGAACTTTTTTAGTTTACATAGTCCTTTTTCTCAAATTTTTTATTTTTTTCAGTATCAAAACGCAAGAAAAACTATACACATATGGTATCTCCAGATTCATACTGACCCGGAGAATGAAGATCCCAAGTCAGTTTTACTGCATAGTGAACGCAGTAAAAAAAACAACAACTGTAAAACTGTGGCAAAATTGTGTTTTTTTCCTACTTCACACTACATTCTATGCAATATTAAGTGGTAGTGTTGAAAAGTACAACTTGTTACGCAAAAAAACAAGAAGGCGAGGAGTGCAAAACAAAAATGCAAAAAAAACCTAGGTAGAAGGGGTTAAAATAAAACCTTTGCAAAAACAAAACCATCACCATTTTCTGACAGCCATATTTTTTTCTGTCTACAGAGTTGTATGAGGGCCTTTTTTGTGGATGAACTGCAGTTATTATTGGGTTCATTTTTGGGTGCATACAATTTTTTGATCACTGTTAGGGCCCATGCACACAACCATATGCCCTCTGAAACATACGGTCCGTCAGTGGACCGTATGTCCTGAAGCGGCATTGATCATGTGCATGGGAGCCCACAGCATCATAAGTTACTTATGTCCGTGAGACTATTGTCCCGCAATGCACGGGCACTGACCGTGAGGCCACCGCATGCGGATCGCGGACCCACTCACTTGAATGGGGTCCGCGATCCGCATCCGAGGGTCCGCACCGCAAAAAAGTAGTGCTTCCGTGGTGTTCCGATCCATGCCTCCGCTCCGCATCTCCCGGATCGCGGACCCATTGAAGTGAATGGGTCCGCGATCCGTGATGCGGGCTGCACACGGCCGGTGCCTGTTTATTGCGGACCCGCCTTATACGGCCCTCAGCACGGGCACGGCCGGCACACGTTCGTGTGCATGAGGCCTTAATCATATGTTTTAGTAACCTATGATGCTGTGGGCTCCCGTGCACACAATCAATGCCGCTTCAGGACATACGGACCGCATGCCTCGGAGGGCATACGGTTGTGTACATGGGCCCTTATTTATTTTCTGTGTGGGAAGGGGGGGGGGCTGGGGTTGGTCACCAAAACCTTGTTTTAAGTGTTTGCAATCATGGCGTAGACTTTTCTTTTTTCAATGTTTATTTATCTTTAGATAAAACATTGGGAAAGGGGGAAGGGGTGATTTGAACTTTCATCCCAAACTCTGCCAACCTCCTGTACAGCTTTGCAGTACATGGCAGCCTCCCCTCTCTGACCGCTGTTCCACCATGTACTAGTGCTTATTATGGCACATATAAGCACATACCCGATGCCAGCCCAGGACCATCCTGGCATCATGTATGCATATATGAGTGCCAAAATATGCAGTAGTAGGGGAGGCTGCCATGCACTGCATGCTTTATCACAGAAGGCTGGCACAGGAAGGAGTGGGCAGAGGTTGGGATGGCTACCTGTCAGCTGCATGCTGTAGGTTTCAGCATGCAGCTGCCAGGTCGCCATCCCAGCCCCTGCCCACTTCTTCTTGTGCCAGGCTTCTGTACTATAGCAGATAATACAGAAGGAAGGTTTTGCTGTGGCAGCTGCACTTCCTGCAACCTGATGTACCTGGACTTTCCTCTATTCTCCCCTAGACTCCCACACTAGTCTCCAGTCCAGAACAGTCTCTTCCACTTCACCCTGCCCTGAGTGCCTTTTCTCCTCATGCCCAGAACTTGGCTACAGCTGCAAAGGGAGTGCAGGCAGCAGGCACATACCTGAAAAACTGAATGATGTGTGCTGCTGTGGTGCTGCCTTGCTGCTTCTCCCGCCTGCTACTCCCTCCTTCCCTTCCGATCAGGTGACTCAGGTGGGTGGGCTTAATTAGCATATGCAGACACTGGCTGCAGAATCATGTGGGGTGGAGTGGGCGGGTATCTTTTAATTAATCTATGGGATGATGGACAACAGGCCCGGGCCCCCAGTGTGACCACTCTATATATGAAGGTGGGGCCTGGCCTGAAAGACTGTATTACTGGGTGAGATGTGAGAGGAATCTGAGACACTGCTCCCGGGCGGCCCCTTGTCAGGCCGGGCCCCGAAGCAGCCGCTTCCCCTGCTTCCCCGGTAATTACGCCACTGGCAGCAATCCTACTACAGACACAGAATGTCCCACCATAGACACAAATGCGTGTGTGTGTGTATATATATATATATATATATATATATATATATAAAATAGGAAAAGATGAGGCAGCACTCCAAACCTTGATTATGGTTGTGAATCTTTATTCCCATGTGACGTTTCAACCCTTCTCAATGGGGTCTTTGTCAAGCAATACATAGATGCTTCCTCAAGGTTTATATAGCTAACAAAGTCATACTGACTAATGTGTTAAGTGATTGCAATCGATCATATTAGCATAAGTATTCATTAGTGCATATAAGGTAAAAAAGTAAAAAATATATACATAAAGTGTAACCAAAGTGTTTCATCATCACAGAACCTAGATGTTCCATGTGCGTGTACATCATCACCGTGCATAACATATATACAGTGAGGTATATAACTTAATGTGTTCCTAATACATCAATTACTTTTATACATAACACCTGTGGGTCTATGTTTAAAAAAAACGAAGGCAAAGGCCCTAATTATAATAAACATGTCAAACAGTACAGACAGTTGTATATGTATGTGTATACCTGCAGTCCTATGTAAAACCACAGATAACACTAGTGCTGATAATGTGGTAGTGTTATCTGCAGTCCTATGTAAAACTACAGATAACACTAGTGTAGATCGTGTAGTAGTGTTACCTTGCGTTCCTGGACGTGTCTTCTCTACACGTAGTTTCGCTATGTAACACTACAGCCACCATTTTAGGAAAACCTGATTCGTTACCACTAAGCGTGGGAAAATTTGGATTTGTTTCAAAGTGAAGTTTTCCTAAACTTCGGACCGATTTCCGCTTTGATTGCTTCGCTTTGCTCAACACTAGTAGGGACCTACTCATTAGACGCCACCTTGATGTGGTGAGTGGGCCTATACATTTTGATCAAAACGTATACTAAGTGCATCAATGTAGATGCTCATAAACTGGTAAGTAGTAGGTCTATGCATGGCATGTAAATGTGCGATCTATAGGGCACATTTATTACTACTGGTGTTTTAGACTCTGGTCGTAATAAAGGCCGATATCCACTGAAGTTATGAAGAGGTGCGGCCTCTCTATAACTTTGGCGCATCCAGCGCCAGTTCTTAATGTAAGGCAGGTTCTGAGGTGTCTTACATTTAGACAATTTTCTACGCCTAAAACAGGCGTAGAAAATGATGAATGAGACAGGCCTGCCGGCCCGTCCCCCTTCTCAGCCCACTCCCACATTTTTAGACTTGGTTTGAGCGGGGAAGAGTTGCAGTTAGATGCGCCGCCATCGGTGCCTGAAGTACGCCTAATTTAGGCGCGTTTCAAATTAATACATGACCTTGCTATGTCTTTTATCTACAGACTTATTATATAGCAGTACTGAGCAATTTAGATGTAAATAGAGTCTCTTGTTCTATTCATGGATGAAAAAATTAAAAATAGCAATTACTCTTTAACCCTTTCAACCTCAGGGCTGTTTTCACCTTCCTGCCTAGGCCATTTTTTGCTAATCTGACATGTGTCTCTTTATGTGGTGTGGTAAAGTGTATGGCAGAGTACTGGACGGGGTGTATATCCCACCCAGACTCCTCAACTGGGTGAGGTAAATAAAATCCAGAAAGACTTTGGTGTGGCTTCAGCAAGACATAGTTGCTGGAGCTAGTGTTATTTAAAATAACAGGGCTGGATTTTATTTGGATTGGGAAGGTAGGTTGGCAGTGGGACCTTTCCAATCCACCCCGGTCCAGGCCAGGTTTTTCCCTCTAGCCTGAGGAGAGCACAGGTAAGCCAGCTGTGATCATTAGAGGGAAATAAAAGGCATCCCAGGATGTCAGTTGAGTAGCTATGCCTGGGGAGCCTAAGAGGCTAACTGTATTGCTGGCTCATGAATTCTGGAGGATAACCTGCATTTATTAGGTGAGAAAGTGACCTATGTGTATTAGTTATAGCCCAGACGGGCAGGAGTTTATTTTGGGTTTTCATTTGTTTGCTGTAACCTCACCTTACCCAGTGAGGCATAACTGGGAGTGTCTGTGTCTGACTTGAATAAAGCACGATTTGGACTAAAATCCTGTTGTCTGCAGACCAACTCTGTCATCGCCGCCCTGCTGGTGAGAACACCCCCTTACAGTGGTAATAACTTTGGAACACTTTAACTTATCCAGGCCATTCTGAGATTCTTTTCTCGTCACATATTGTGCTTCACGACAGTAGTAAATTTGTGGCAAAATATTTAATTTTTATTTATAAAACAAATACCAAATTTAGCAAAAATTTTGAAAAATTAGCAAATTTTCAAATTTCAATTTCTCTACTTTCAAAATACATAGTAATACCTCCAAAAATAGTTATTATTTTACATTCCCTATATGTCTACTTTATGTTGGCATCATTTTATAAATGTAATTTTACTTTTTTAGGACGCGAGAAAGCTTAGAAGTTTAGAAGCCATTTTTCAAATTTTCAACAAAATTTCCAAAACCATTTTTTTAAGCACCAGTTCAGATATGAAGTGATTTTGAGGGGCTTACGTAATGGAAAGCACCCATAAATGACCCCATTTTAGAAACTACACCCCTCAAATTATTTAAAACTGATGTTACAAACTTTGTTAACCCTTTTAGAATTAAAAGAAAATGGAGGTGAAATTTCCAAATTTCATTTTTTATGCAGATTTTTCATGTTAATCAATTTTTTCTTGCAACACAGCAATGGTTAACAGCAAACTAAACCTCAATGTACATTACTCTGATTCTGCAGTTTACAGAAATACCCCATATGTGGTGATAAACTGCTCTATGGGCATGTGGCAGTGGTCAGAAGGAAAGGAGCGCCATACAGATTTTGGAGGCAGATTTTGCTAGAATGGTTTTTAGGCATCATTTTGTAATTGAGAGACCCTGACGTACCTCTAGAGCGGAAACTCTCAAAAAGCGACCCTATTTTGGAAACTACACCCTTCAAAGAATATATTAAGGGGGGTACTGACCACTTTGAACCCCTAAGCGTTTTACGGAATTTGGAAACACTTGGCTGTGAAAATGAAAAGTTTCATTTCTTCCAATAAAATGTTGCTTTAGCCCAAAATTTTTCATTTTCACAAGGGCTAACAGGAGAAAAAGCACCCCATAATTTGTTCCCCATTTTCTCCTGAATACGGGAACACCCCATATGTAGTTGTAATCTGCTGTGGGGACACATGGCAGGAATCAGAACGGAAGGAGCACCATATGGATTTTGCAGCACAGATTTTGATGGATTGGTTTGCGGGTGCCATTGGTTTTTATTTTTTGAGTTATTGTCTTATGTGGGGTCTTATTTTTTGCAGAATGAGGTGACCGTTTCATTGGTACCATTTTGGGGTACATAAGACTTTTTGATCGCTTGGTGTTACACTTTTTTTGAGGCAAGGTGACAAAAAATGCTTGTTTTGGCATATTTTTAAAACAAATTTTTTAAACAGCATCCACCTGAAGGGGCAAATCATGTGATATTTTTATAAAGCAGGTTGTTACGGACGTGGCGATACCCAATATGTCTAACTTTTTTATTTTTGTTAAGTTTTACACAGATGCATTTTTGAACAGAATTAAATCTTGTTTTTTTATTTTTTGGGCGATTGTCTTAGGTAGAGTATCAATTTCTGCAGGATGAGATGACGGTTTGATTGGTACCATTTTCGGGTAAATAAGCCTTTTTGATCGCCTGCTATTACACTTTTTGTGAGGGTAGGTGACCTGGCTGTTTTGTCATGTTTTTTTTTTAATTTTTTTTTACAGCGTTCACCTGAGGGGGAATATTATGTGATATTTTTATAGAGCAGGTTGTTATGGACGCGGTGATACCCAATATGTCTAACATTTTTATTTTTCGTAAGTTTTACACATTAGAGGCATTTTTGAACAAAATAAATTTTTTTTTTGTGTTGCCATTTTCTGAGAGCCATTTTTTTTATTTTTTTGGCAATTGTCTTAGGTAGGGTCTCATTTTTTGCGGGGCGAGATGTCGGTTTGATTGGTACCATTTTGGGGTAAATACGTCTTTTTGTTTGCCTGCTATCACACTTTTTTATTTTTGTTAAGTTTTACACATTAGATGCATTTTTGAACAGAATTACCGTGCCTTGCGAAAGTAAGGCACTGGAACTTTTCATCCTTTTGCCACATTTCAGGCTTCTAACAAAAAGATATAACATTTTAAATTTTTGGTGAAGAATCAACAAGTGTGTCACAATTGTGAAGTGGAACGAAATTTATTGGATCATTTAAACTTTTTTTGTAATAATAAAATTGAAAAGTGGGGCGTGCAAAATTATTCGTCCCATTTACTTTCAGTTCAGAAAACTCACTCCAGAAGTTCATTGAGGATCTCTGAATGATCCAATGTTGTCCTAAATGACTGATGATGATAAATAGAATCCACCTGTGTGTAATCAAGTCTCCATATAAATGCACCTGCTCTGTGATAGTCTCAGGGTTCTGTTTAAAGCACAGAGAGCATCATGAAGACCAAGGAACACACCAGGCAGGTCCGTGATACTGTTGTGGAGAAGTTTAAAGCCGGATTTGGATACCAAAAGATTTCCCAAGCTTTAAACATCCCAAGGAGCACTGTGCAAGCAATCATATTGAAATGGAAGGAGTATCAGACCACTGCAAATCTACCAAGACCCGGCCGTCCTTCTAAACTTTCATCTTAAACAAGGAGAAGACTGATCAGAGATGCAGCCAAGAGGCCCAT
>ONZH01022956.1:0-37672 GCA_900303285.1 Rhinella marina
AAACTACGTGACAAGGCATCCGCCTTGACATTCTTAATCCCAGGACGATACGTGACAATGAAATTGAATCTGGTGAAGAACAAAGACCATCTGGTCTGCCTCGGGTTAAGTCGCTTAGCCGACTCCAGGTAAGCCAGATTTTTGTGATCAGTGAATACCGCGATAGGGTGAATCACCCCTTCCAACCAATGACGCCATTCCTCAAAAGCCAACTTAATGGCCAGTAACTCTCTGTTACCCACATCGTAATTTTTCTCCGCAACAGAGTTTTTTTGAGAAAAAGGCACATGGGTGCCATTTACCTGGTGACGGACCCTGTGACAAAACTGCTCCTACATCTACCTCGGATGCGTCAACCTCCACAATGAAAGGTTGAGACACATCTGGCTGCACCAATATAGGGGCAGAAGAAAAGCATTCCTTTACAGCGGAAAAGGCTTGCAATGCTGCATCAGACCACACTAAGACATTTGTCCCTTTCTTAGTCATGTCAGTTAAGGGTTTAACTATTGTCGAATAGTTCTTAATAAATTTTCGGTAATAGTTAGTGAACCCAAAAACCGCATAAGAGCCTTCAAATTTTCAGGTCGATCCCAGTCCAAAACAGCACGGACTTTCTCTGGATCCATATGAAAACCTGAAGATGACAGCAGGTATCCTAAGAATTGCACCTCTTGTACAGCAAAAACACATTACTCTAATTTTGCGTACAATTTGTTATCTCTTAAGATCTGCAACACCGGTCTAACGTGATTCTGATGTGTCACCATATCTAGAGAATAGATTAGTATGTCATCCAAATACACGACTACAAACCTCCCCACAAGGTGATGAAAAATTTCATTAACAAAATGCTGGAAGACAGCAGGAGCATTGGTCAACCCAAAAGGCATGACCAGGTTCTCAAAGTGGCCCTCAGGAGTGTTAAAAGCCGCCTTCCATTCATCCCCTTCCATGATCCTGACCAGATTATATGCCCCCTTAAGTCCAACTTGGAAAACACCTTGGCATCAACAATCTGGTTAAACAAATCAGGAATTAAAGGAAGGGGGTAAGGATCACGGACAGTAATTGAATTGAGTTCATGGAAATCCAGACATGGCCTAAGAGTTCCGTCCTTTCTCTTTACCAAGAAAAACCCTGCTGCCACTGGAGATTTGGAAGGTCTTATATGTCCCTTAGCCAAACTCTCAGCAATATATTCCTTCATGGCCGTTCTCTCAGGTCCAGAAAGGTTATACAGCCTAGATTTGGGCAATTTAGCTCTGGACATAAGATTGATAGGACAATCGTATTCCCGATGTGGGGGTAAATCCTGACATCCACCTTCAGAAAATACATCAGCGAAATCAGATATAAAAGAGGGTAATGTCTTAGTGGTTAAAGCAGAAAAAAATGTATTAAGGCAATTGTCAACGCAACAATCACTCCAATTCACAATCTGTCTAGTATGCCAATCGATTGTTGGATTGTGTTTACTTAACCACGGTAAACCCAGGAACCAAAGGAGCAGGAAGACCTTCCAACACAAAACACGGAATAAGTTCCTGATGAAATTCACCCACTCTTAATCTGATATCATCAGGGGCGGATTGGCAATGTACCCCACCGGGACACTTCCCGGTGGGCTGATGGCTTGAAGCATGTTGTGGGCCGGCATGACGTTTGAGTCGGGGTAATTGCTCTCACGACAATACACATTACAATCCACACTACAATACACATTACCATTGTCATGATAATGAGATCGCAGCAGGGCTGTCGGCCGCCGCAATGTGTATTGTAGTGTGGATTGTATGTGTATTGTCTTGAGAGCGACGGCCGCCGCCCACCCTGCTGTAAACTGTGCTGCATTCCCTCTGAGGTGCCGGCCCGCTCCTGTACCTCCTTTTGCCAGGTCCTTTGACACTGGACAGCAGGAGAGAGAGCACTACTCTGCCCTCCAGGTCAAAGGACCTTTGGCTCCTCCCACTCCCAGCGTCATCGTGACTGACGCGGTGTCATCACCCAACCCTTCCTGCTCCAGGACAGAAGCCAGAAGAGGCTGCTGCAGGTCTGCACACTCAGGTAAGTTGTTTTTTTTTTGTTTTTTTTTTACAAGCCATTTGAAAATAAGGAGGTGGTGGGGGTGGGCATGATTAATGTGACCACTGTATATTACTAGGGCAGGGGGGACATTACTGGGGGCTCTATAGGCACATTACTGGGGGCAGGGGGCATTACTGGGGGCACTATAAGGACTTTACTGGGGGCAGGGAGGGCAATACTGGTGGCTCTATAGGCACATTACTGGGGGCAGGGGGCATTACTGGGGCACTATAAGGACTTTACTGGGGGCAGGGAGGGCAATACTGGTGGCTCTATAGGGACATTACTGGGGGCATTGGGCATTACTGGGGGCACTATAAGGACTTTACTGGGGGCAGGGAGGGCAATATTGGCAGCTCTATAGTGACATTACTGGGGACAGGGGACATTGCTGCTGGCTCTATAGTGACATTTCTGGGGGTGGGGTGCATTGCTGTGACCAGGGATATTACTGGGGGGTAGGGGGGTATTGGTGTGGCCGCTATAGGGACATTAATGGGGGCAGGGGGGGAATTACTGGGGGCTCTCTAGTTACATTACTAGTGGGAGGGGGGCATTATTGTGACCATTATAGGGACATTACTGGGGGCACTATAGGGACATTACTGACGGCAGGGGGGCATTACTGGGGTTACTATTACTGAGGGCATTATTATTACTGGGGGGATTATAGGCAGTTTGTTGTTGATGGGGGCAGGCATTATTGCCACTGGGGACACTATAGGGGGCATTATTATTTTTACAGTATATTGGGGTAGCAGCAGGATGACAATGTTGGGGCACCATGGTGGGGAGGATGATGGAAATTTGAGGACGCTAAGATGTCTATGTGTGAAACTCTGCAGAGATGGAACATGGCTAGAAGATGTCATCATGTGTTGTCTGGTCCTAATGGCGAAGATGAGGAAAGAGAATATCAGAGGAGACGTCACCGGATGTGAGAGGTAAGTGACGCTGCATGGTAACTCTGAAAGACCGTCAGAATACTGATGGTGGGGCTGCCTCTCTGCTGTTGCCTGTGTTTTAACTGTTCATCCCCCTTCTCTATATCTTAGAGCAAAGTGGAGGAGGGGGACAGGACATGGCAGTTGGCACTGGGCACCACAGAGGGGCAGCTTTTAGAGAGGTTTTGGCCTCTTCTGGAGCAGTATATTGTGCTGCACTGAGCCAAATAAAAAATTGCAGCATGATATACTGCTCGCTGTATGGTATTTCTGGCCACGCCTACCCATGTTGGCCCCGCCTTCTCTCGATCTGGTCCCACCCACAACATAGGGCCACTTTTATTTTTTTTTTCCAGGGCCACTTTTAATTCCCAATCCGCCCCTGGATATCATGCACCATCTGAGACAAACACTTCTGAGATAGAGGTGCAGAATCAATAGCAAACACAGAAATCTTCTTCTCTAATGCACTCAGAGATAATCCATGCATACGGACAAACTGAGCATCGACCCCTTCCCCGCTGTCGGTGAACACGTCAATTCTCACAACCTTTGACTCTATCGCCACCTCGGCAGTCACGAGAAAACGGGTACTACAGGATGAAAACAAATTCACATTTTCTGTTTCACCAACCACCCCTCCAAGAGTGAGATGGAAATTTAATGCCCCCTTTCCCTTTTTCTCTTTTGGAGACTGAATGGACATCCATTGATAAAGTGTCCTTACTGTCCGCAGAAAACACACACTCCCTTTTTATTATCAGAATGCTTAAATGTGGAAGCAGGAGTAGCTCCCCCTAGCTGCATAGGTTCATCCCCAGACATCAACCCAGGAGTATCTTCACCCAAAGTGTCATAGGAAGACAATACACTATGTGATAGTGCGCCCTGAGAGCAGGGGCCTCTAGATCTCTCTCTCAGGCGTCTATCCATGCATATAGCAAGAGTCATGGCGGCTTCCAAAGACACCAGAGTTTCATGAAAGGCCAAAGCGTCCTTTAGCCTTTCAGATAATCCTTGACAAAACTGACTACGGAGTCGGATCGTTCCATTCGGTATCCGTAGCCCACCTCCGAAACTCAGAGCAATAGATTTCAACAGAGCACTCACCCTGATGGAGGTCACTTAGCTTGGTCTTGGCCAGGGAGATGCGATCCCGGTCATCATAGATAAGCCCCAATGGCAGAGAAAAGGCCCATGACTGTGCATCCCCCTTAAGCAACAAGATCACCACACCAACTCTTTGTTCCTCATTACCAGAAGAATGAGGACGCAGCCTAAAGTACAATTTGCACGCCTCCCTGAACAAAATGAAGTTATTACGTCCCCCAGAAAATCTATCAGGGAGAGCTACTTTAGGCTTCAGACAGGCCTGGCAACCACTACCCCCGAGACCAGCTACCTCCAAAGAGAGACCCTGTAGCTGTCCTGCTAGTGCAGTAATTGGGTCCATGTCTGCACAAAAATGGACAAAATTACGATTTTATAATGTCACGCTCTGGTGTGGGGGGCAATATCCCACACCAAGCGCAGTAGGAAGAGGGGGGGAATGGGATTAGTAAAGTAAGAGTAAAGGCAGATGGTCACCTCCTATACAAACCCTGACTCCAGTCCTGCCCTTCTAACAGTATGAACAGGCCTAGAATGTAGGCGAGTTCACGCTGTACGCTGGAAACCTGGGACCCTAACTGTCCCTGAAAGACCCTGAAGCCAGTGACAGTAATGAGACAAACCGTTCCTCCGCCAACCTGGATGAACAGTAGTCTCCCCTCAGGCCCAAACACCAAAACATTGGGAAGATATACACAAATAAATGAAAGGGAAGGAAGACACTTAGCTTTCCTGAAGATTGTGGCAGCAATGGGATCTCCACAGAGAAACACACACCAAACGAACACAGACACCACAGAAAATATAAACCGCACATCATGGTGAGAGAACCAACACTAAATAGACAAAGATAATTACAAAGATACCTACACCTGAAGGGGGAGGGTGTGGTGAATGTCAGCAACAACAAAACAATCAAAGGAGAACCTGTCAGTTTAACCCATGGATTGCCAATCTGACAGACCTCCTGATACCTGTCACAGGAATGCCCGTGACAGTTATACAGCTTGCACAACTCTTTTATTTCTTTGAATGGACAGGCTACAATGAAACCAGATCAAGTAATTTATTAAAGAGTTTGTCTTATCAGGATATGGATATGCCCTTATAGGGCTTATGGATGTATAAAAGTGTGTCCCCCTCTTCAACATTCATCTAAATGGCCAACATCTAAAACTACATTTATGCAGCAGCCACTGTGGAAATGAGTCACTTTCCAGGACTCCCCCAGGAAAATTAACTGTTTGTGGCAGCTCTTACAGTAAATGAAAGGGGTTGTGTTATATTTTATACTCATAAAGCCTGCTCAGAAACTTAACTGGAAAAACTGACCAGGCCTATAATAGTTTTCAGTTTTTGGGAGGATTTAGTAAGGCTGCAGCTAAGGCTACTTTCACACTAGCGTTAATATTTTACGCTATTGAGATCCGTCATAGGGTCTCAATACCGGAAAAACGCTTCCATTCTGTCCCCATTCATTGTCAATAGGGACAAAATGAAACTGTACAGAACGGAGTGCCCTAAAATGTATTCCTTCCCGTTCTCATACTGAAGAGCAGCAGCAAGCTGCAGTTTTCTTTCCGTCCTGGGATGCAGAGCAAGAGGGATCAGTCATGACCCATTTTCTCTGACACAATCTGACACAATAGAAAACGGATTTTCAATGGAGTTCATGACAGATCCGTCTTTGCTATGTTAAAGATAATACAACCGGATCCATTCATAACAGATGCAGACCGTTGTATTATCAGTAACAATATTATCAAAACGCTAGTGCGAAAGTAGCCTAAGTCCTAGATCACTGTAACTATATGTTCTTGAATTCAGCCCAGAAGGGAGGTCAAGCCACACAATAGCATATTTTTGGAAATTCGGGACAAAATTCCAAATCTGTAGAATTGATTCGCTCGCTCATCCTTATTATTCATTTATAGTGCCCCTTCGCAGTAGTCATACCCCCTTACTCCCCCCCAAAATGCCCCCTCACAATATTGCTCTCCCTTTAATGCCCCCTTACAATAGTTTTCCCCTGTAATGCCCCGCGCAACAATGCTACACCCTTAGTGTCCTGATAATGATACCCTTGTAGTCCACTAATTAGCACACTCTTCCTGGGTTTCTGTTTTATCAGGCTCAGGGCAGTAGGTGCGATGATGACATTTCATCACTCCTGCTGCTGCGGAGTGCACAGGCTAGGGAATGATGGCTGATGGCTCCCTGCTTCACCATTGTATACAACTGTATCTGCATCCTGAGTTCAAAGTGCCACTTGCTGTACCCTTCCAAACATCCCTTAGAGAAAGAGAAGGCCACTGGCAGACACTTCTGGTGGCAACTTATCTCCTGGGAGAAAAAAAATGATCAGCAAAATATTTACTACACCAAGTCCCTCTTTTCTCACACATCATCTGTCAAGGAGAGTCAGGAGCTTCCCATACAAACTACAGTTTTGACGGAACCAAGTGTTGTCTTCAGGTTCAGCTGACAATACACTAATGTATATGGAGGCCATAAAGAGGTATGCAAATGGCATATATCATCTAGACATAATTGTGATTGTCCTTATTGCCTCTTTTGCTGGCTTCATTAATTTTTCAATCACCTTACACTGGCCGTTTTCAGAGGTTATGGTCACTACTTGTACACTATAGTAAAAAATGACTGGCCTCTCTGGTGGCCGAGAACATGGTAGCTCGCAAAGGTAAGCATGCACAGCAGCTCTCATCCCGGCCAGCTCAGTGGACCTAACCCCTGGAAATGAGCAGTATATAATGCAAATGAAAAATGAATCAAGCCAACAAAGGAAGCAATATGAAGAATCATAATACATTAGTATAAGTGCCTTGTATTAACTTTGTCTACATGATAAATATCATTTTCAGGGGCGGATTGGCCATAGACCTTACAGTGAAATTTCCTGGTGGGCCGATGTCCAGGGGGCCGGCTGAGCCTTCCTCATGGCCGGCCAGTGGAAGTTTTTGGGGATGTATTTTGTGCTGCTGGCAGTATTTTGTGATGGATTGTGGATGGGGTGGTATAATGTGCCACAATATGGTATTGCTGGCCCTGCCTTACATCAATTTAGACCTGACTACAAAACGGGGCCACTTTTATGCCTCTTTCACACGAGCAGGAGACTCGCATGTCTCCCGCAACGCATCTACAGGGCTGGACTCCGGCACTGACTGGGATCGCATATAATGCTATACGATCCCTGTCAGTGCCAGAGTCCAGCCCTGTAGATGCGTTGCGGGAGACATGCAAGTCTCCCGCTCGTGCGAAAGGGGCATTAGTATTTTTTCCAGGCCCACTTTAAGTTCACAGTCCACCCCTGGTCATTTGCCATGGTGAGACTTTAAGGCTGGGTTTCAACATTCAGGTTTTGTGATGCACTTTTTGAGCCAAAGCCAGAAGTTTATCATAAACCACTTGGGTGCTACACATATGAAAAGACAAACGTATACAAAAAGAAGACGAATGAATCATCAAATGAATAGAGCACACTTTGGATGACAAGAATAGTTTTTTATTGAATCCATCTTATGCAGACAAAACCTGATAAAAGATAAAAGCTTTTAAAAGCTACAATTTTGAGGAGTCGTGCCAATAATATATGTAACAGTTAAAGAGGACCTTTCACCACTCCTGACATGCCTGTTTTAATAGCTTCATGCATTCCCCATGTAATAACAATTCTGGAGCAGCTATTCTCACGGCTCTATGTTGTGCCTATTCTTTAGTATTTCTACTAGAAGTTATGAATAAATTGCTAGCAGTCTGCAGTAAGGGTACAGAGTGGTGGTAACCAGTTGGGGGGGTGTACCTGCACAGTCTGAAAATGGCAGCATTGATTGTACAGAGTGAGTCTGTGCAGGTACACACCCCCAACTGGTTACTGCCCCTCTGTACCCGTACTGCAGACTGCTAGCAATTCATTCACAACTTCTAGTAGTAATAATAATGGAAAGGCACATAGAGCCATAAGACTAGATGCTCCAGAATTGTTATTACATGGGGAATGCATGAAGCTATTAAAACAGGAATGACAGGAGTGGTGAAAAGTTCTCTTTAAGGCCCCTTTACATACAAATGCTCATTAGTGGCCTTTTGGTGTGGTCACCTAAATTATGGTTTGTGGGCTGCTGATCGTGTTTTCTAAACAGCACTCTGCAGCCTACAAATGGTGATTCTGTATGAGGATGAGCAATAGTATTAGCAATCGCTCCTCCTCATACTGTGGAGGAGATCACTGCATGTAAATGCAGAGGTCACCTCCAATGACAAGCAGGCAATTGTCAGGAAGGAACTCTTAGGGTACGACCACTTGGTGAGGTTTCCTGATGCAGTTTTGGAAGCCAAAACCAGGAGAGAATTAAAGAAAGAGGAGATGTCATATCTGTCTATACTTTCTCTCCCTTTATGATTCACTCCTGATTTTGGCTTCCAACACTGCTTCAGGAAACCTGACCATGTGGCTATACTCTTATAAGACCTTTCACATTTATTATTTGACATTTCTGGTGTCTCACTCAACAAGTGGGCAACGCACATTAGGAAAGAGATGCAGTTTGTTGGGTGTAGTTTAAAGAGGTTATCCCATCATAGACAATGGGGGCATATCACTAGGATATGCCCCCATTGTCTGATAGGTGCGGGTCCCAGACCCGTACCTACAATGAGAACGGAGCAGGGAAATGAACGCAGCCTCCCTCCATTCATTTCAATGGGGCTGCCGAAAATAGCCAAGCTCTGGCCTGGCTATTTCTGTGTGCTCCATAGAAATGAATGGGAGCAGGGGCCTCACATGCGCTCCTATTACCTTCTATGGGAGCAGCGGGGAGCAGCGCTTGGTGGTGGATGGACCACAGGAAATCCGGGATCCTCCAGCCACAACTATCCTAGCAATATGCCACCATTGTCTATGATGGAAATACCCCTTTAAGCTTCAACACTGTGCACCGAAATTGCACCTAAATTTTGGTGCAAATTCTTGTGTAAAGTAAGCCAAATAATAGGCGGTATAAACTTGGATGGATTCACCAAATTTAGCAAATAGTCGCTTTGATAAATATGATACCTCTCCATATAGCAGAATATTATAGAGATATTCTAATGTTTCTAAGAGATATATATTGTGTATATAGTATACCCATTATACAGCATCTGATGGATGAAATTGGAGACTCAGAAATTAATCTTACACCTTTCCGTTGGGGCCGTATTACAGCCCAATACAACTCAAAGTTGCGAAAAAGTCATAATGTGATCAACTGCATGAAACCTAATGGCAAATAATTTTTTTAATGGCATAAATAAAGTAAGATCTCTGGTAATATGATTTTTTTGGGGGGAAAAACACTAATGCTTTTTCAATCATCCTAATGTGATATGCTTTGGCTGTGACGCTGCATTCTTGTGGAGCTCCAAAATTCAGCAATGCAATATTCTAGCACATTCTTTTCTTTTCAAACTTTATATAAAAACATAGTATAGAGAACCTGGTTTCTGTTCTGAATTAGGCTGTTATACTATACTTCTGAAAATTTTTTTTTTTAATGTGGTGAGCGCTAGTGTTGAGCGAGCATGCCCAGCCGAATATGATTGGAGTGCTCGGGACCGCGCGGTGTTCGGCCGAACACTGCGTGTGCTTGAGCGCCATGCTCGAGTCCCCTCCCCGCATGCTAATTAGCCAATTAGCCTGCAGGGAGGTACTGGCATTCATTGTAATGCCGTAGCCATCTTGGCTACTGGCATTACAGTGACTGGCTGGCCGGGAACGCGTCATCGGGTGCTATATAGCACCCGATGACATGTGACCCGCTCAGACCAAGTCAGAGAGAGCTGCTGCAAAGAGGGACAGATAGTGTAGGGATAGAAATTGGCTAGGCAGGGTTAGTATTTCTGTTGAAAAAGCCCTTTTAAGGGTTATTGTGATATCTGGCTACAATATATTTTTTATTTTTTGGGGGTTAAAAATTGCACAAGGTGGCCTGACCTTAACACCAACTGCGCAGGTTGTGCATTCTAATCCTTTCTGTATCCTATATACCTGACATCCATTGTCATTTTTTCTGCCGCTAATCAAGGCCACAGTACCTGCGCTGCGTCTGTTGTATAACGTTTGCGCAAGGAGGGACAGATAGTGTAGGCATAGGATTTGGCTAGGAAAGCTAGTTGTTCTGTTGAAAAGACCCAAAAGTCCTTTTAAGGACTATTGTTACATCTGGCTGCAATATATTTTTTTCTTTTGGGGCAAAAATAACGCAAGTTTGTCTGACCTTAACACCACCTGTGCGGCTTGTTCTTTATAATGTTGCTGTATCCTATATAGCTGACATCTGGTGTCATTTTTTCTGCCGTTAATCAAGTCGACATTTCCTGCGCGGCTTGGGCATTATAACGTTGCTGTATCCTATATAGCTGACATCCGGTGTCATTTTTTCTGCCATTAATCAAGTCGACATTACCTGCGCGGCTTGTGCATTATAATGTTACTGTATTCTATATAGCTGTTTTTGGGGGGTATTCTTGTCATTCCGTAAAAGTGGCGTAAAACTCAGACAACATCATTCTCAGCAGCGACTTCGGTGTCCAAGATGCATCTAGACATCCTCCCCATACTGTTCCAAAACCATTTCAGTGGTGTTTCTACCATTTTCTCAACTTTCCCTATGAACCAGACACCCTACCCTCTTCAGAGCAGGGGGTGCCTGGTTTAGTGCTCGGGTTCTCCCATTGACTTCCATTATACTCGGGTGCTTGGCCGAGCACTCGGGCACCACCTAGTGTTCGGCCAGAGCACCCAAGCATTACGGTGCTCGATCAACACTAATGAGCGCACAATTACAAAATGTTCTATAGAGTCAATCTACAGGGACAGTATAGAATATAGCATTGTCTTTCTTTGTCTTTCAGTATTTGATTGCAGTTGTTTAAAGTTTCCACATATTGTAGCAGTATTGCACAAAATGTGGTTTAAATAAAACTGTGAATGTATGTTTGCTGTGTTTGAAAGGTAAAAGTTCTGGTTAAAAATCTGAATTGCACAGAATGCTCACCATCTCATCTAGCTCTGACACACTGTCAGCTATCTTCTGAGTCTGTATTGCTTGACAGTGGACTGTAAATTAGGTGAAAGTGAGACCCCTTTGTGGCATAGACAGCTTTTTCAGGTGGATGCAGACATATTTTTTAAATTAAGTGATTTAGAAATGTTCTATTCACACCATTCTTTAATAAATGAAATGAAACTGTGGCTCTTTAAGAGGTCTTGTTTTTGTGGACGTTGTATTTTTTAATGACACCATTTTATGTACCATATCTAGCATTGGAAAACATTTTTTGTCGGGTGAAACTGGAAGAAATGCAATTATGCCATTGTGTTTTGTTTTTGTTTCTACCCCTTTGACAGGCCCAGATTTATATCAGCAGGCTGTCTAAACTTGCACCAGATTTTTCTCAGGGGCTCTGGTTGGATGATACATCTGGTGCAGGGATAGACACATTTAATTAACTCTATACCAACTATTTGTTGCCTTACTTTGAATCAAATTTTTATGCCAGAATTATGGCACACTTTTGGGGTATCTTATGCCCTTTCCCATGAAGGTCTACCTTTCCACTAAGACTCATCCCTTCTTTGGCCTGTCAGTAAAAGTATAGAAATCCTAGATGTGCCACAACACGCTAATTAGTAAGTTGGGGCCACTGTTTGGTAAAATGACATGACAGCATTATTATTGTATGATTACTATAATCCCAAATTAATGTAGTTTTTATTATGTTTTACTACTTAAAAAAATGTTTTCTTTGCATTGCCATATTCTGACACCTATTACCTTTTCATATTTCCATCTCCAGTATGTGATTGTTTTTAGCAGGATGAGTGCAGTTTTTATTGGTACCATTTTGGGGTAGATTGGACTTTTTATCATTTTTTATTCAAGTACCAGGGCTTAACAGGCAGTTTTTGTGCCAGGCCTATGAGAATTCAAAAGGCTGTCATACCAACTGATTAGATTCCAACAATTCCACCACAAGAAGCTTTGCCACTTCTCACACTAACTGTCTGTTTCTTGCAGTTTCTGGCTCTCAGTTTTACTGTAGTGATCTTACCAGCAGAGTAACTAGAAAAGGTCCCATAGCAGATTTGTGAATGCCCTCTCCTTAAGAAACTTTCACACAACCGTCACACAGTAGTCATGCCTCCTTAGTGCCCTTCACAATAGAAAGCCACCATAGTTATGACTCCTTTTTGTCCCCGCACAGTAGACATGCCACCTTAGTGCCCCCACCAATTAGTTAAGCACCCTTAGTGCCCCCTCACACTATAATGCCACCTTAGTGCCACCTTCCCAATAGTTATGACTCCTTTGTGTCCCCGCATAGTAGACATGCCTCCTTAGTGCCCCCACAAATTAATTAAGCTCTCTTAGGGCCCGTTCACACAACCGTGTGAACAGGTCCACACCTATTACGCAAAATTGCAGAATAGGTGCGGGTCCATTCACTTCTATGACCAGCATGGGATCTTGCCATTCCGCGGCTCCGCAATAGCGGACAAGAATAGGCTGTCAGGTCTGGTCACCGGAGAACATAGGTTTTCTATTTTTGCTTGGTATTCTGAGTTTTTGTGTGTTTCTGTTCAGTGCCTATGCCTTGTCTTTAACCATGTTCACACTGTGGAGTTGTTTTGGAGCCAACGCCCATCTTCATGTTTTTGTTTGTCTACATAGGGTTAATACTCAGGTGCTGGGCTGAGTGGCTTCTTGAATCTGGTCCATTCAGAACCTGGGGGTGGGATATCTTCCTGCATAAATACCTGCCTTCTTCTTTGCTCTTTGCCGGTTTTTGCAAATCCTTGCTATACCTGCTTGTGCTCTTGTATCGTGTGTATCCTGGCAGCTATATTTGACCCTTGGCTCGTACCTGACTACTCTACCGTCTTCTGATTTATACTTACGTTATCTCTGGTTTTCTGACGTGGCTTGTTGACCATTCTTCTGTGTTTTGTTCGTCTCTGTTGTTATCCCGTTTGCGTAATCCTTCTCTGTTTGCTAAACTAGAAAAATGCATTTTTTGTGTACAAAAAGTTTCATTCTTGGGTTATGTGGTCACTCCTTCCGAGGTTCAGATGGATCCGTGTAAGGTTCAGGCAATCGCGGATTGGGTTCGGCCCACGGATTTAATATCCCTTCAACGTTTTCTTGGGTTCGCCAATTATTACAGGAATTTTATCAAGCACTTTTCCGTAATTGCCAAGCCACTCACGGATCTTACCCGCAAGGGGGCTGATCCCAGTAACTGGTCTCCTGCTGCGTACTCTGCGTTTGAGGAACTCAAGAAAGCGTTCTCCTCAGCGCCTGTATTAATTCAACCTCTCTCAGCCATTCATTGTTGAGGTAGATGCTTCTGAGGTCGGTGTAGGGGCAGTTTTATCTCAAGGGTCAGCTGCTCTCACTAACCTCAGACCATGTGCATTCTTTTCCAAGAAATTCTCGTCTTGTGAAAGGAATTATGATATTGGGAATCGCGAGCTCCTTGCCATCAAATGGGCATTCGAAGTGTGGCGCCATTTCCTGGAAGGAGCTCTTCACCCAGTGACAGTGATCACAGATCACAAAAATCTTGTGTACTTGGATAATGCAAAACGTCTCAATGCCCGTCAGGCTAGATGGGCGTTGTTTTTCTCTCGTTTTAATTTTGTGGTCACTTTCCGACCTGGTACCAAGAATGTCAGGGCTGATGCTTTGTCTCTGAGTTTTGGTGTCCCTGAGGGTCCTGAGTCGGAACCTGGTAACATCTTACCGGCTGGTATTGTTTTGGCAGCCATCTCCTCTCACCTCTCAGATCAAATTCGCTCCAAACAAAATTCTGCCCCAAGAGACCTTCCGGAAGGCAAAATGTTTGTTCCCTTGTCCCTTCGATTGAGAGTGTTAGACGAGACACACTGTTCCGTACTAGCCGGTCATCCAGGTGTTCGGGGAACACTAGATCTATTGAAAAGAAACTACTGGTGGCCACATATGAATACTGACGTTCATGCATTTGTTCTAGCTTGTCGGGTCTGTGCGCGAGGAAAGGTCCCCAGGAGACGTCCTGAGGGACCTCTTCTCCCGCTCCCAGTGCCAGACAGGCCTTGGTCTAACGTGTCTATGGATTTTGTTACCGATCTGCCACTTTCTCAAGGGTTCTCTGTTATATGGGTAGTAGTGGATCGTTTCTCTAAGATGGGCCATTTTGTTCCGCTAAAAAAACTGCCTTCAGCAGAGGAATTGGCAGATCTATTTATTCAACATATTGTGCGTCTCCACGGTATTCCTGATGAAGTTGTGTCTGACAGGGGGGTACAATTTGTGGCTAAGTTTTGGCAAGCTTTCTGTTCTAAGCTTGAGGTAAAATTGTCCTTTTCCTCTGCCTTCAATCCCGAAACTAATGGGCAGACGGAGAGGATGAATCAAGAGCTCATACAGTACCTTCGTCTTTTTGTTTCTGACTGTCAACATCTGTGGGTCTCATATCTTCCGTTAGCAGAGTTTGCCATCAACAATCACACTAGTTCATCCACACTCACATCTCCTTTCTTCTGGAATTATGGATTCCATCCCAGGTTTTCCTTCTCGTCATCATCAGTTTCGTATACCCCTCGTGCTGAGTCCATAACTAACCAACTGTGCACAGTGTGGTCGCAAGTTCAGCAGAACTTGAAAAGAGCACAATGTTTAATGGTCCATTCATCCAGAAGTAGGCGTACTGTCTCAGAAACTTTTGTTGTGGGTGACAAGGTCCTATTGTCTACTAAGAACCTTAAGTTGAAAGTTCCGTCTCTGAAATTGGCTCCTAGGTTCATTGGTCCATTTACCGTAACTCATGTTATTAATCCTGTATTGTTCAAGGTGGCGTTGCCCTCTGATTGGCGGGTTCACAATACGTTTCACAAGAGTCTGTTGAAACGCTATGTGGATCCTGTGGTACCCCTCCCTGACCCTCCCTCGCCATCTGTGGTGGAGGGTGATCTCGAGTATGAGGTAGAGAGGATTGTCGACTCCAGACTGGTCAGGAACTCCCTTCAATATCTCATTCATTGGAGGGGTTTCGTTCCTGAGGATAGATCTTGGGTCCCTGCTAGGGATGTTCATGCTCCACGATTGGTTAAATCTTTTCATCGGGACTATCCGTCTAAACCATCCTTAGGGTCTAAGTGTCCGGAGGCCCCTCGTGGAGGGGGGGGTACTGTCAGGTCTGGTCACCGGAGAACATAGGTTTTCTATTTTTGCTTGGTATTCTGAGTTTTTGTGTGTTTCTGTTCAGTGCCTACGCCTTGTCTTTAACCATGTTCACACTGTGGAGTTGTTTTGGAGCCAACGCCCATCTTCATGTTTTTGTTTGTCTACATAGGGTTAATACTCAGGTGCTGGGCTGAGTGGCTTCTTGAATCTGGTCCATTCAGAACCTGGGGGTGGGATATCTTCCTGCATAAATACCTGCCTTCTTCTTTGCTCTTTGCCGGTTTTTGCAAATCCTTGCTATACCTGCTTGTGCTCTTGTATTGTGTGTATCCTGACAGCTATATTTGACCCTTGGCTCGTACCTGACTACTCTACCATCTTCTGATTTGTACTTACGTTATCTCTGGTTTTCTGACGCGGCTTGTTGACCATTCTTCTGTGTTTTGTTTGTCTCTGTTGTTGTTCCTTTTCCCTGCACCTTAGTAAGTGTAATTGCAGTCCTCGTGGTTGTCGCCGTGTCGCCTAGGACACGGAGGCAATTAGGCAGGGACAGGGGTTGGGGAGAGCTCAGGGATCACATCTCCCTTTTCTGTGTACCCCAACCCTGACATAGGCATTTTGAATGGGGCGGCCAGCCGTGTGTTCCGCACATTGCACATATGACAAGGCCCATAGTGAGATCAGAAGGATTTTGCAGTCTGAATGGGGCATCCTTCGTTCAGATCCCAATATAGGGGGTTTAATCCCTCCACATCCTCAAATTACATTTCGACGTAACTGGAATCCGCGGGATTAATTTGTTCAGTTTGTATGAACATCCCAGAGAGGAGACCTGGCTATGCAGTAAATTAGTAGGCACCTATGCGTGTGGTTCATGTGTAATGTGCTGTTACGTGAAAAAAGGCGCAACATTTGTAAGTACCAAGACCCAAAAGGGATATTACATCAAGTCCTTTATAAATTGCCGTACAATGGGTGTTGTCTATCTGTTGACACAAGAGCTTAAAGGGGTTCTCCGAGTTATATATATTGATGACATCAATATCAGATCAGGTCATCAATATCAGATCGGCGGGGGTCCGACACCCGGCACCCCCGCCGATCAGCTGTTTGAAGAGGAGGCGCGCGCCGAATCAGCGCTGCCTCCTCTTCACTGTTTACATGCTGGCCAACACAGGGGTAGTGGTGAGCAGGTGTAATTACACCCAACTGCCCCATTCATTTCAATGGGAAGAATTGCTCCCATACAAATCTATGGAAGCGATTCTTCCCATTGAAATGAATGGGGCGGTGAGGTGTAATTACACCTACTCACCACTACCCCCGTGTCAGCCAGCATGTAAACAGTGAAGAGGAGGCAGCGCTGATACGGAGCGTGCCTCCTCTTCAAACAGCTGATCGGCAGGGGGTGCCGGGTGTCGGACCCCCGCCGATCTGATATTGATGACCTATCCTCAGGATAGGTCATCAATATATATAACTCGGAGAACCCCTTTAAGAAAAGGATTGGGGAACATATGTCTGACATCAGAAATAACAAGGACAAATCCGTTGCACGCCACGTCAATGAATATCATGATGGTGACTGTGGTGTGCTAAAAGTCCAGGGCATTGAACATCTTAAGAGACCCCCAACGGTGTGGTGATGTAGACAAGGCACTCCTCCGCAAGGAATCCCAATGGATTTTTAACCTGTGGACCGTGTACCCCAATGGGCTAAATGATTCCATTTCTTTTGCGTGTTTCATCTAGGTTGGCCCATACAATCCTCTACCTTCTCTTTAGACACATCATTCTCATACTGGTCGAGCCTCTATATACATACTAGTATAGGCATGCAACTGACTCTATTTAAAGGGAACCTGTCACCTCAAACACACAAAAAAACTGCCAGCATTACCTTAAACTAGGGTCCAGTGTGTAACTAATGATGCTTTTCATCCATTTCAGTGATTCCTCTAACAGGCAGAAAAGGACTTTTTTATCCCCATGAGCCGCTGCCCCCTTGACTTCAAGCTGACTGCAAAGAGCGCGCTCATGGGGATAAAAAAGTCTTTTTCTGCCTGTTAGAGGAATCACTGAAATGGATGAAAAGCATCATTAGTTACACACTGGACCCTAGTTTAAGGTAATGCTGGCAGTTTTTTTTGTGTTTTTGAGGTGACAGGTTCCCTTTAATCTACCTGGGCGACATTCCAGATGTATATATACGTGCTCTGCATCTTATTGCCCTTGGAGATAAATATATATTCTATATTATCCCCAGGACACATATGGCACTTAGATACTAATACACCCTTACATTATCATTTGTCACATATCCTGTTAATTTCAACATCATTGTTCAGGAGTACCTGTGACTTTTTATAGCGTCGTGCTTGACCATTTTTGTCCTGTCACTGCCAGGTGCTGCAAAATTTATTGTTACTGTGGGGGTGGGTCTGTCCCACTTGTGATACCTTTGTCACACACTATAGCGTGGTCCTGGTCTTATTCTTTGCCTATTAAGCAGGTTCCATTATCTGCCAATGTCATTCCATGTACCGGTGCGCTGATGCGCGCTCCTCCTCCTGACCTATGCATATTCATTAGGCGGCCCGGGATCGGAGGGTGTGTTGCCTTTACACGCCCCTACTTCTGATTGGGGGTGCGACCTTGTCGGGAGGTGGGAAGGGCTTATAATATTTAGACCCGGCTTCCTAGGATACGGCCATCCTAGTGCCGGGCACATGCGGTCAACTCGATATGAGTGGTGGACCTCACTCTACGTGATACTTAAGTTCTGATTTCTATCTGTGCTCCTGAGGATTTTTGGCGAAAATTAGCCCAGTTGAAACGCGTTGAGCCTAAACTATTTTTAATTACAACCGATCTTCACAGAGCTGTATGTGATAGTCAGGTGAAGGGCTGATCATACGGCTGGGGTCTAACACACCATACACTACCTAATCAGCCGTTAACCCTTCACAGGTGCTATATTTCACTTTGAGGGACTGTGATTTGCTCTAACAGTGCTCTTCAAACTGATTAGAGTTTATTCATGGAGTTATAGTCGCCCCTGAGGAATATCTTGCATGGTGACTGTACAGTATGTGTAGTTTACAGGGTGCACCTGGTTTTAAGGTGCAGTTGTCTAGAACCTTCCAGGCACCCTGACAGCCTGTTTCTGGATTATATGTTGGGTCTTAATAAAGATTATTTATTTTATTTTAACATTCTCTCAGGCTGAGATTTAACAAATATTAGTTAACATCTACCTTTAGTACCAGGGTGTTGTTAGTTAGTGTCCCCTTAGTGCCCCCATTATAATAGTGAAGCTCCTATAGTGTTAATGAAATAAAGTAATACTCACCTAACCCCCGATGAATGGAGCACATTCTGCTCTCCACACATCAGGTGTGTCATCAGCCCTGGTGAGTTGAGCTGGAAAATGTACAGACTAGGGACAGTCTGGGGGATGATCCATGGGACATGCACTATTTTTCTCAGCCAACCAGGCACGATGAGTCACTGCATCACACCTGCTGAGGAGAGCACAGCCTGGGAATGAGATCTGGAGCTAATGGATGACAGATACAGCAGTCGGACTTGGGCCTGAGATTCATCCAACTGCTGTCTCTGTCATCCATTACAGCTCGGGCCTAGGCAGCCAGCACACACACACACAGTAATCATTACTGTGTGTGTGCATGTGTATATTGGCAAGTGAGGCCCAGACCTGATGACCAAGGCTTCACTGCTACTGCGGGCCCCATAGCAGCCACTACATCTGATATGACGTTAGTTCTTATCCTGGACCTTTCTGATCTGTGGTGATAAAACCCAGATGCACAATTCAATTCAAATTGACCCTGCTAAATGTCTGGTTATGGTGAATTTCATTTACTCTCAGTTCACTTATAAAATACACCATCAAGATGTGACAGACTTACTGACAGATCAGGATACATGCTGCCTATAAAAGTCTATGCAGAAGAAATGGTAGGAGGAACCAGCCGTGGAGTGAGAGCGAGGTAGAGAGATATCCAGAGATACTGTTGAAGTCTCTAGGAAGTTTTATATCTTACAGTGCAGGATTCACAGCTACACTGCTCAGAAGTGCTGCTTCTGAGGACATACAACAGACAGGTTAGAAAGACCAACTTGTTTCTATGTGCGGTGTATGAGAGAAATAATAGAAGCTAGTCTCCACCAAGTAGCTCAAAGACTAACTGAGAATTAGAGATTGAGTAGGCACAATGGTAAACTCATGAAATATCTGGGCAATTCCCATTTTGCCGTCATTGCAGTTGACTGCCTCTGTGATAACCATATGTCCAAATAAGGCGTGTGGAAAGATGTTGTCCTATAAGAAAAATGTTTCTCTCCACAATTGACATATCATGGTAAAGAATAAGGGACACTGCATGTATTACTTTTTACAAGTTAAAAATGAAGAATACAATATGTAAACAGATCTCTATGTTCCAATTAATGAACCTTTTCCCTTCTTCTCGACATTACAATTCTGTTTCTGGCCGTCTGGCAACTGGATATATATAACCCTTTACACCTTTTCTCTGTCTGTCTACTCGCAACCAAACTCCATGGCAGATCATTTGAGAGAGCTTGAAAAAGATATGATTTCCAAAATGTCCTCATCTAATCTGATGCTTCTATGAACCCTGATACTGACTGCATTCTTAATAAGTATTATTTATACTTACTGACGTTGAGTCATTATAGTCAGTTGTGGAACGTCTATTTGAATAATGTTCAGTAAAAATTATGTTTTAATATATTGTCTCTAGAAGCAATGGGGATGTTGTCATTACACCTAAAGGCTCAGCTTTCTCTGCAACTGCTGCACCTTCTCCATTTTGATCGACAAGGCCAGGCAGTGAATGCATCATCACAATTAGTCATGTCGATCAAAGTTCAGAGGGCAACTTTGAAGAGATTGCTGAGCATCAAGGTGTAACAGCAATGCCCCGGTTGCTCCTAAAGGCTCATTTGCATGTATCTAAACATAATTTTTCTCAGCAATGAGGGTATATATGAATGTAGGACCAACACAGATACCTTCAGCTACCAAGCGCACATGCAGCAGGTCAGCCAGCTACATAGGTACAAATCGCTGACAGATGCCCTTTAGGATGACATTAATATGAACTGTAGATGTTTTATTACTGGTATAATTTCTGAATGCTTTACATTCCTCTACTGGCATAACATAAACTATTATCATGTTTTATATGATGTTGTTCTTTTCTGATTTATGCACTTCTGGTTGGACACATGTTTACTTGCAAATAAAAAAGATATACAAACTATGGGCACATTTATCATTTAAGACAGGATTTTAGACAGGTCTAATGTGGAACAGGTGGTCAACTTTGAGTGAGATTTACCAAAAGTCGCACGTTATTGATAAATTTATAGACATGAGACTTTTCCACTCTGCGCCTATAAAAAGTGTTCAAATTACACCACAACACTTCTAAACAGACATGTAATCCACAGCACTGGGTTTCTTGCTGCAAAAATGGTTAGCAAAAAAAACTGTGCCACAACACTACAGCCATGCCAGCTCTTTTGAGAACTGAACAGGGTTGAACACAAGGAGGGAGTTGCGTTTGTAAGCGGGACCGATCACATAATTTGCTGTGGGGCCCATCGCCGAATCAGAAAACACTTATACTATTAAAATATAAAAATATTTATTCCATACGGCGAACGGTGTAACGAGAATAAAAAAAATGTAAGTGACTGCTTCACCATTTTTTTCATTGTTTCACTTACCCAAACAAATTAAATAAAATGTGATTAAAAAGTCGCACAGACTCCAAAATGGTATCAATAAAAACTACAAATCATTCTGCAAAAAATTAGCCCCCACACAGCTCAGTAGACATAATTAGAATATGCACAATATGGCAATGTAAAAATATATATATGTATATATATAGTGTTCTTTTTTATAGTATTAAAACACAAAAAAACTGTATACAAATGTGGTATCTTTGTAATCTTACTGACCCAGAGAATAAAGGGCACAGATTAGTTTTGCCATATACAGTAGGCAACACCATAGAGGCAAAACCCATAAAACTGTGGCGGAATTGCATATTTGCCAGTTCCACCCCATTTACAATTTTTTTTCCTGCTTCCCACTAGATTGTATACCATAATAAATAACTACAACCTACAAAAAACAAAAAGTCTACTTGGCTCATAAATATAATCTTTATTAAGAAAATACCATAAAAACACAATTAAAAAGAGGTAAAGATAAAGAGTTCCACAAACAAAAATGTGATTCTCCTAGACCAACCATATCCCCTCATATATGACATATTTGGGCAATACAGACATTTAGTTTAGCTGTCTTATATATAATCAATAAAGTGCACATCAGTATCAAAAGGGGAGCAAATGTAATATCAATTGTCTCCCCGTGCATCTACAAACAGTACCACATAAATAATAAGCAGCATAATCCAATGTCTTGCTAGTATGCAGTGCTTACCCACGAATGGGGAGTCAGTCCAGGAGAGCCACACACCCCAACGCACGTTTCGGCCCCTTGCCTTCCTCTGGGGGTATGACTCTCCTTGCTGATGGTAAGTATATATAGAGCAGACCAACCAATCCATGGAGTCAGGACTTACAATTATAATCTAAAATACCTGTCTATTTGCGCCAAGAGATATTCAGCATTCAACCCGGAAAGACGCCGCGGCCACGTGGTGGCCAGTCACGTGACCGCGCGTCACCGGGTAGATGATAATGAGCAAAAGGCTTCCGGGATTACGTGACGGTCACGTGATGGCCAGTCACGCGACCGCACGTATCCCGGATACCCAGACGCCATCCCTGCTTACACATATACTCGCGATCATGTGACAACAATGGTCACATGATCGCAAACAAAGATACACATCCCGGAAGCATTTTTTAGGAATAAACCCCTCAATTATGAACGGAGGTGAAAAGAAGGTACAATACCGATTATCCCAGCAAGCAATATTAAGGTGCATATGTGCAATCCATTAAATACTATAATACATTAAAAAAAATTTTTTACATAATAACGTAAATACAAAATCTTAATGTAGTGACATATAAATGATTATACATTCATCGCCCACAAATAAATCACCATCAAAAGTGAAAAAGATTAAAAAAAAAAATAAAAAAATAAACAAAGTGACCAATAAAGACAATATCATGTTATATAAAGAATTAATTGTGCAAAATATTGAACCCCGTGATTATATATACTTGCTAACAATCCTCATATATACCCAAAATTTCATCGCCACAAAACATCCATTAAAAAATTAAGATTAATATATAGAGCATAATTTTTCCTTTTCCTTTTTACAGCCAATATTCAAATCTTCTCCTCCATCCCTTCATTATGGTGCTATTTTTTCTCCCGGTACACTGTGTCAACATTGCGATAAAATCTATAGATATGCAAACAGCAACATATTCATATCCCGACTCCCTACTGTCGGATGGTCTGCAAAAATAAACACATAATTAGATAAAATATATTCAAACAAAAAGAAGAGAAAAAATGAAGATTAACCCTTTCACGACCGGAGTTTTTTTCGGTTCTGCATTTTCGTTTTGCGCTCCCTGCCTTCAAACAGCCATAACTGTTTTATTTTTCTGTTCACATAGCTGTATGAGGGCTTGTTTTTTGCGGGACAAGTTGTACTTTCCAACGCCACCATTTAATATTACATATGGTGTAGTGGGAAGCGGGAAAAAAATTCCAAATGGGGTGAAATTGCAAGAAAACCGCTATTCCGCTACAGTTCTACGGGTTTCTTATTTACAGCGTTCGATGTGCATTAAAACTGACCGGTTACTTTCATTCTACTGGTCAGTACGAATCCGGCAATACCTAATAATCCTGCGTTTAGATGGTGATAAAATAATTAGAAAGTTGCCCCTTTTTTTTTTTTTCCTTGTCATATCTTGACCCCTATAACTTTTTGGTATTTATGTGTACAGAGCTGTATTGGGACTCATTTTTTGCGGGGCGGTCTGAAGTTTTTATTGATACCATTCTGGGGTGTGTATGACTTTTTGATCACTTTTTATTTAATTTTTTTTAGAAAAAAAAGCGACAAAAAAAGCGAATCGCCATTTGGACGCTTTTTTCCGCCACACAATTCGCCGTATTGAAATTTTTTTTTTATATTTTAAAAGTACGGGCGTTTTCGGTCACGGTGATACCCATGATGTCTATATTTATTGTTATTTAGGTATTTATTTTTTACTTATACGGAAAGGGGGGTGATTTGAACTTTTATATCTTTTTTATTTTTTATATATTTTTTAACATTTTTTTTAATTTTTCTGTGATTATTTTAAAGCTCAAACATCATCTGATCTATTGTGTTTAGTTTTTTTTCTTTATGAGCAATCATGGATTTACTAGATGCAGTTAAATCCATGAATTGCTCATTTCTTATCCTGGCCTGCCATCTAGTGGCCAGAATAAGAATTGCAGTTTGAAAACTGTAATCCTCACCAGCGAGGATTACAGTTTTCATATGGTGTACAGACACCCCGATTGGCCAATCGGGGCGTCTGTACACCACCCGGAAGCGTGGGCTTCCGGGTTCAGACGCATCCTGATGCCGTGATCACGTGTGATCACGGCATCAGTAAGGCCCCTGGAAGTCGCCGCCGATGGAGGTGAGAAGCGGCAAGTCTCTGCTGTTAGAAACAGCAGAGACTTGCCGGCCATGACGCCCGCCGCACCCGCGAGCGGGCGTCATGTCCCCGCACCGCCCGCGCGCCGTACATGTACGGCGGCGGTCGGGAAGGGGTTAAAAGAACGTAAAATAAAAAATTCCCACCCAGCACTCAGAGGAATGGAGCAAAGCTCAGCGAATCATTTAAACCCCTGGGATACATTGTCCCCAGGGTCCAAATCCACTTTGTCTCCCGTTGTGCAAGCACTTTCATTACATCTCCTCCTCTCCTACTCAAGTCAACCCTATCAATTCCTCTAACCGTGAGCCCGTTAGGGTCACAGTTATGGTACATTTTAAAGTGTTTTGGGATTGATTTCAAATTAACAGATTCCTCACATTCACCTGCTTTAATGATATCTCTGACGTGTTCTCTCACACGAACCTTTAACTCTCTTGTAGTAAGTCCAATATATATCTCTTAGTATGAGTAATTTTGAACATCTTGGTTTGATCTGAATCATAGAAATCCGTGGCCCGCATAATATTAGGGCAGGCCACACATTTCCCACATAATAAATAACTGCATTGTCCCGCAAAAAACAAGTCCCAATACAGCTATGTGAATGAAAAATAAAAAAGTTATGGCTCTATGAAGGCAGAGAAGAAAAATGAAAATGCAAAAAAAATACAGCTAAGATGTAGCACTTGGATATAGATGTATTAAGAACTGTGATTTGTATGTTTTTTGCAGTCTAGACATGGATATTGTAATAAAATTATTGCCACCTTACAAACCAGCATTGTGGGCACTCAGCTGAGAAAGCTGTGTTTTAGATCAGCTGTCTAAATTATGCCAAGGTAGGTGCTGACGTAAGATACAACTTTTTTGTGACATTTGGAAAAGTTGCAAAACATAAATGAGCCGTAATCCCGGTATAATCTGATATTCTCGTCTAGAAAATAGAAGAGGAATTAGCGAAGAGACACAAAAGTTGCAAATACCTGCAAAAAGTGGCAAAAACATACTTTGCACCAAAAAAACAGAAGTACCTAGTTTCATAAATCAGCCTCTAAATATCTTCATGTATGACTGCATTTGAGATGTTGACAAGTGTTTGGAGGTTTCTTGACTGTCCCCTAATGACACATGTTGGAGTAAAGAAGGATCAGGCATGCTGTATTTCAGTAATATAATGTTCTATAATATGTTGTTATGAGAGATAAGGCACTGCCAGATGGGTCCGACACTGACTTCCCCACTGAGCATTGAAATAAACATGCATATTTAGGTAAGCTGACGGTGCGTTTTTCATTAATTCAATTCAAAAAGTGAAACACATATATTATATAGAGTCATTACAAACAGAGAGAACTTTTTCAAGTGTTTATTTCTGTTAATGTTGATGATTATGGCTTACAGCCAAGGAAAACCCAAAAGTCTTTATCTCAGAAAATTAGAATATCATTAGAGATGAGCGAATCGAATCCCACAAAGTGGAATTCGATCCGAATTTCAGAATAAATTTCGAATTTCCTTGTGCTTCGTGTCGGCGAATCGATTTATCCTGAAATAGTGTAAAAAACAAAAAAATCCATACTTACCTCCTCAATTTGCTCGCGACGGGCCGCCAGCCGCCATCTTGATTGAAGATCCCGGGAAAAATCCCACGCGTAGTGACGTATGATGTCACCACGGCGCGCAAGATTTCGCTCCAGATCTTCAAGCAAGATGGCGGCGGCTGGCCAGTCGCGAGCAAATGGAGGAGGTAAGTTTGATTTAGTGTATTTTTTAATGTTTATTTTACACTCAGACGCCACGATCATATATGAACGCGGCATCTGAGAGGTACAATGACGGGGGCGGCGCTATCGCAGCTCCCTGTCATTGCACCCACTACTTACAAAAAAATGTGCTTCGTGGCGAAGTAATTCGTCACGAAGCAAATTTTTTTGTAAAATTCGCCGAATCAGCCGAATCAAATTTTCAAGAAATTCGCTCATCCCTAAATATCATATTAGTCCAACTGTAATTTTTTTTTAAACACAGAAATGTTGGCCAGATGAAAGTATGTACAGTAAATGCACTCAATACTTGGTTGGGGCTCCTTTTGCATGAATGACTGCATCATTGCGGCGTGGCATGGAGGTGATCAGCCTGTGGCACTGCAGAGGTGTTATGGAAGCCTTCAGCTCGTCTGCATTGGTGGGTTTGATGTCTCTCATCTTCCTCTTGAATTGTCATAGATTCTCTATGGGGTTAAGGTCAGGCGAGTTTGCTGGCCAATCAAGCACAGTGATACTGTGGTTATTAAACCAGCTACCTTTGGCAGTGTGGACAGGTTCCAAGTCCTGCTGGAAAATAAAAATTCCATCTCCAAAAAGCGTGTTGGCAGAGGAAAGCATGAAGTGCTCTAAACTTTCCTGGTAGACGACTGCACTGACTTTGGTCTTGCTGGACCTACACCAGCAGATGATATGGCTCCCCAAACCATCACTGATTGTGGAAACTTCACACTGCTTGGATTGAGTGCCTCTCCACTCTTCCTCTAGACTCCTTGATTTCCAAATGAAATGCAAAATTTATTTTCATCTGAGAACAACACCTTTGACCACTGAGCAACAGTCCAGTTCATTTTCTCCTTGGCCCAGGTAAGACGCTTCTGGTGTTGTCTATTGATCATGAGTGGCTTGACACATGGAATGTGACACTTGTAGCCCATGTCCTGGATACGTCTGTGTGTAGTAGTTTTTGAAGCACTGACTTCAGCAGCAGTCTACTCCTTGTGAATCTCCCCCAAATTTAGGAAAGGCCTTTTCTTATCAATCCTATCAAGGCTGCGGTTCTCCCTGTTGCTTGTGCATCTTTTTCTACCACACTTTTTCCTTCCACTCAACCTTCCATTATATGCTTTGATACAGCACTCTGTGAACAGCTAGCTTCTTTCGCAATAACCTTTTGTGGCTTACCCTCCTTGTGGAGTGTGTCAATGACAGCCTTCTGGACACCTGTCAAGTCTTCTACATGATTGTGTTGCCTACTGAACCAGACTAAGGGACCTTTTTAAAGGCTTAGGAAGCATTTGCAGGTGTTTTTGGTTAATTATTCTAATTTTCTAAGATAATGAATTTTGGGTTTTCCTTGGCTGTAAGCCATAATCATCAACATTAACATAAATAAACACTTGAAAAAGTTCACTCTGTAATGACTCTATATAATATATGTGTTTCACTTTTTGAATTGAATTACTGAATTTTTTTATGATATTCTAATTTATTGAGATGCACTTGTGTGTGTATGGCTACCTCTTTACTTCTATCATTAATTTCTAGGTTGAATGTTCATTTAATTGGTAAACTGTAGTGATGAGTGAAGTATGGTGCAATATGAGTCAATATTTTGGACATTTTGTTATTTTCTACATACTTCAATCTGTTTTGCACATAAAAGGAATATTTAACTTTCCACTGCTTATTTGTCACTTTGTGAAACATATCCTTTGAAATTTGAGGAATTTATCCATTTCATGTCATAAACCCTTTACAAGATTTCCTATATTAAACTGATGTTTTTACATTGTTGAGTGTATTGAATCCAAGTGCCATAAAGAAGAACAAAACAGTCTTCATCAAAAACATAAAACGCACAGAATGCAGATGACAGCACACTTAATAAACACTCATTTATTAGTATTTCGGTGACGAAAACATATAACCCTGTAATGTTATAATGTTAAAATGTTATTCATGAAGAGATTTCTTAATCCGTTGTTCAAGTAATTGAAAAGTTCAGATTATTAACTCAGCCCAAGATTCTTCATAAAAGAACAACAGATTGAAAACAGGTATTTCAACACTGCACGTGTTCCTTTCTAATTTTAAGGGCCATTGTTTGGCTGTGCCCTTATTGCGGCCATATCCTGGCTGTGTGCACTCTGCATCACGGATGCGGACGCATTCACTTGAATGGGCCGCAATCCGGAGGGTCGGTTTGGCCGGGGTTTCTGTCCATGTTCTATTTTTTGCGTTGAGGGCAGGTCACGGACCTATTCAAGTTGAATGCATCTGGATCTGTCGCAGCAGCTGCATTGGTGTCCGCGCATTGGGGACTGCAAATTAAAGCCCCCCAATGCATGGAACGGCCAAACAATGGCCATGTGAATGAGCCCTAAAGGAAAGGTACCATCAGAAAAAAACATGCTCGCTGTAACAGTGCTGGATGGCAGACTTTCACCTGTGGCATCCCCCTATCCTATGACTTTGGTTAGGGGTGAGGTACTCAACCAACCTGAATTTATGTGCCTCTAGCAGGTTTTGTGGCTGATTTACAGGATAATGTTTAGTGGGGGAAAAATCAGACCGAATGGGAAGTTGAAGAACAGATAGACTATGAAACATTTCTACTTACTATATGCTCATTTAAACATTAAAGAGATGGCAATGCAAAAAGAATAAGAACAAGCTCTGCTATCGAGTTTCTGACCCAAAGATCCTTAAAGAGGTTATGTAGGCAGTATATATTGATGTCCTCAGGATAGTATCCACAACATCCACAACGGCAGCATCTCCACAAAAGCGTATTTATTCTTCAAAAAGTCATCAGAACATGTGCAAAAATCGCCAATAAAGTGAAACGTTTCGGTTACATGGTAACCTTTCTCAAGCCTTACATGGTAACTTTGAGAAAGGTTACCATGTAACCGAAATGTTGCACTTTATTGTCGATTTTTGCACATGTTCTGATGACTTTTTGAAGAATAAATACGCTTTTATGGAGATGCTGCCATTGTGGATGTTGTGGATACTATATGGATGACCCTAATGGATCTAAGGGTTGAATTGGCTGTTGCATTCCACTAATGGTCTGAAAGGTATCAGGTGCGGCTCTCAGTTATTATTTTTTACTATCCTCAGGATAGGTCATCAATATCTGAGCAGTGGGGGTCTGACACCCGGCACCCCTGTCGATCAGCTGTTTGAAGAGGAGATGCACTCCATACAAGCACTGCTTTCTCTTCATTACAGTATGTGTTGTCTCCCTTGTAGCAAGGCATAGTGGAATTACAAATACTTGTTCCATTCAAGTGTATGTAGTGAATAATTGTCATTACACTCACATCCAAGATGATGAGCAGGGCAATGAAGAGGAAGTAGTAGCGCATGGAGCGCCGCCTCCTCTTCAAACAGCTGGTAGGTGAGTGTGCTGATCAGATATTGATGACCTGTCCTGATGATAGGTTATCAATATACTGTATACAGCCTGCATAACCCTTTTAATTATAACATACACTACTCACGAAAGGTTAGGGATTTTTGGCTTGTGGGTGAAATTTTAGGATGAACCTGAAATGCACTGTAACCATTACAGGTGAATTTAATGTAACCTTCTCTAAACTTTTGAATGCACAAGTCCAACTGTTCAGTGTTTCAGTACTTTTTGCACACCTTGTTGTTCTTTAAAAAGGAGCTTAATAGCAAAATTCACAACAGATGTTTGATCCATGAATCACCCAATAAATTTCCTGGTTCAATTAGAATTGATATTTAAACAGTCCTCCTCATCCTACTGTTCACATTCTGACATCATGAGATGACACCTAGCAATTGATTAACAGTACTTTGCCATTGTGAGGCTTCAAGCAGGATGCTCTCAGACGGAATTAGCCACTGAGCTTAGAGTGTCACAGAGTGTCATCAGTAGGTTGCAACAGAGATACAGAGAGAGTGGAACAGTCACAGCAAGGCATAGAAGTGGGTGTCCTTTGGCCACATCCCACACTGATAACCACTTTATTGCGAACAATGCCCTGTGGAACCGGATGATGAATGCCACACAACTCCTGGCACATTTAAGGAAGGTGAAAGGCACCCAAGTGTAATGTCATACCATTCAAAACCGTTTACATCAGTGTGGTCTGCGTATTAGATGACCTGCAAGGGTACCTGACCACACCTCCAGGCACTGGTGTCATCATCTTTAATGGGCAAGGGAGCATCTATGCTGGATGAGGGACCAGTTTGCCTCTGTGCTGTTAACTGATGAAAGTCAATTCACCAGACAGTCCTTTGGTGGTGGTGGTGGTGTTGGAGTGTGGGCAAGTGTGTCTAGTTAACAGAGAACTGAACGGAACAGTGACAAGCCTATACTACTTGAATAACATCATTAATCCAGTTATTGTGCTACAGCATGAACACAGGACTAATTTCATCTTCATGGATGACAATGTGCCAGCTCATCGAGGTCGCATCTTTAGGGAATGGCTGCTAGAGAACGGGTACCTCAAATGGAGGGGCCTGCACTTTCTCAGGCCTGAATCCCATTGAAAACCTTTGGGATCAGCTGAGTCACCGTGTGGAGGCTTTCAACTCTGTACCCCAGAACCTCAATGACCTGAGGGCTGTCCTTCAAGAACAGTGGGATGCCATGCCTCAGCAGACAATAAGTCGACTTGTGAACAGTATATATCATTGTCAAGCTGTACTTGATGCGCAAGGCCACATGACAAGTTATTGCGACATTGACATTTTTGTGGGGTATACCCACCACTGTTGTTGGCATTTGTTTCAATAAATTGTTTGAGATCAGGCAATCACCATTGCATGCTTTTACCTAAATGCCCTACCTTCATGATATAATATCACTGTAGCGTGAACTTTTTACTCTTTCCGTAAATTTGACACCTTCCAGTTCAGACGTTGAACACAAAATGCTGTTCTATGATGTTCTCAGCAACTTCCTCAATTCTACCCCTGATTTGCTGATCCAGGCTGTCTGTCATCCTCTGAGACAAACAGGGCAAGCACCCCCCTACTTCTTACCAGTGTCAAATAATCCTCCGTCTTCTTCCTCCCTCATGATTTCCCTGCCAATATCCACAAAAAAATTATGCTAGGCACTGTTTTTACACAATTTTTCCAAAATGAATAAAAAAACTCAGTTATACTCTACTGCACAACAGTACATGAAGGACACGTGTTATGCCTCCACGGTGATCATGGAAGTGCTGGGACACCCAGTGATTAACTTTTTGTAGCTTCCCTCCTCTGGTTAATTGGTAGAGTATACAAGCTGAGGAGTCTACTTTCTGCTCAGAATGTCCTAATAGGGTAAAAGTAGACATTCACTTCAAATGAATTGTCTGTGTGTTTCATACTGTTGACCAGAGGCGTAGCTACCGGGGGGCAGGGGGGGCGACGGCTCCGGGCCCAGTGACTCAGGTGAGTACAAGCGCTCACTTGTATTTAGGGACCCCCATCAGACCTCAGATCAGCCCACCCAGCCACAGAAGATTAAAATAAAAAACCTTTCTTACCTGTCCCACGCTGCGGCTGCCCTCCGGTCCGACGCTCCACTGTCTTCCCTGGCCGGCGCGCACTATGGCCTGACGCTGCGTGCAGCCCGCCGGCCAGGGAAGACAGTGGAGCGCTGGACGGGAGGGCAGGCTGGGTGGGCTGATCTGAGGTCTGATGGGGGCACAATACGCTGATCTGAGGTCTGATGGGGGCACAGTAGGGTGATGTGAGGACTGATGGGGGCACATTCTGCTGATCTGAGGTCTGATGGGGGTACAATACGCTGATCTGAGGTCTGATGGGGCACAATACGCTGATCTGAGGTCTGATGGGGGGCACAGTAGGGTGATGTGAGGACTGATGGGGGAACATTCTGCTGATCTGAGGTCTGATGGGGGTACAATACGCTGATCTGAGGTCTGATGGGGCACAATACCCTGATCTGAGGTCTGATGGGGCACAGTAGGCTGATGTGAGGTCTAATGGGGGCACAATACGCTGATCTGAGGTCTGATGGGGGCACAATACGCTGATCTGAGGTATGATGGGGGCATAATACGCTGATCTGAGGTCTGATGGGGCACATTCTGCTGATCTGAGGTCTGATTTGGGCACAATATGCTGATCTGAGGTCTGATGGGGGCACATTCTGCTGATCTGAGATCTGATGGGGGCACAGTAGGCTGATCTGAGGTCTGATGGGAGCACATTCTGCTGATCTGAGGTCTGATGGGGGCACAATACGCTGATCTGAGGTCTGATGGGGACACATTCTGCTGATGTAAGGTCTGATGGGGGCACAATACGCTGATCTGAGGTCTGATGGGGGCACAATACGCTGATCTGAGGTCTGATGGAGGCACAATACACTGATCTGAGGTCTGATGGGGGCACAGTAGGGTGATGTGAGGACTGATGGGGGCACAATCTGCTGATCTAAGGTCTAATGGGGGTACAATACGCTGATCTGAGGTCTGATGGGGCACAATACCCTGATCTGAGGTCTGATGGGGCACAGTAGGCTGATGTGAGGTCTGATGGGGCACAGTAGGCTGATGTGAGGTCTGATGGGGGCACAGTAGGCTGATCTGAGGTCTGATGGGGGCACATTCTGATGATCTGAGGTATGATGGGGGCACAATACGCTGATCTGAGGTCTGATGGGGGCACATTCTGCTGATGTGAGGTCTGATGGGGGCACAATAGGCTGATGTGAGGTCTGATGGGGGCACATTCTGCTGATCTGAGGTATGATGGGGGCACAATACGCTGATCTGTGGTCTGATGGGGGCACAGTAGGGTGATGTGAGGACTGATGGGGGCACATTCTGCTGATCTGAGGTCTGATGGGGCACAATACGCTGATCTGAGGTCTGATGGGGCACAGTAGGCTAATGTGAGGTCTGAAGGGGGCACAATACGCTGATCTGAGATCTGATGGGGGCACAATACACTGATCTGAGGTCTGATGGGGGCACAGTAGGCTGATCTGAGGTCTGATGGGGGCACATTCTGCTGATCTGAGGTCTGATGGGGCACAATACGCTGATCTGAGTCTGATGGGGCACATCTGCTGATTCTGAGGTCTGATGGGGCACAATACGCTGATCTGAGGTCTGATCGGGGCACAATACGTTGATCTGAGGTCTGATGGAGGCACAATACGCTGATCTGAGGTCTGATGGGGGCACAGTAGGGTGATGTGAGGACTGATGGGGGCACATTCTGCTGATCTGAGGTCTCATGGGGGTACAATACGCTGATCTGAGGTCTGATGGGGCACAATACGCTGATCTGAGGTCTGATGGGGCACAGTAGGCTGATGTGAGGTCTGAAAGGGGGCGCAATACGCTGATCTGAGGTCTGATGGGGGCACAATACGCTGATCTGAGGTCTGATGGGGGCACATTCTGCTGATCTGAGGTCTGATGGGGGCACAATACGCTGATCTGAGGTCTGATCGGGGCACAATACGTTGATCTGAGGTCTGATGGAGGCACAATACGCTGATCTGAGGTCTGATGGGGGCACAGTAGGGTGATGTGAGGACTGATGGGGGCACATTCTGCTGATCTAAGGTCTCATGGGGGTACAATACGCTGATCTGAGGTCTGATGGGGCACAATACGCTGATCTGAGGTCTGATGGGGCCACAGTAGGCTGATGTGAGGTCTGAAGGGGGCGCAATACGCTGATCTGAGGTCTGATGGGGGCACAATACACTGATCTGAGGTCTGATGGGGCACAATACGTTGATCTGAGGTCTGATGGGGGCACAGTAGGCTGATCTCAGGTCTGATGGGGGCACATTCTGCTGATCTGAGGTCTGATGGGGGCACAATACGCTGATCTGAGGTCTGATGGGGGCACATTCTGCTGACCTGAGGTCTGATGGGGGCACAATACGCTGATCTGAGGTCTGATCGGGGCACAATACGTTGATCTGAGGTCTGATGGAGGCACAATACGCTGATCTGAGGTCTGATGGGGACACAGTAGGGTGATGTGAGGACTGATGGGGGCACATTCTGCTGATCTGAGGTCTCATGGGGGTACAATACGCTGATTCTGAGGTCTGATGGGGCACAATACGCTGATCTGAGGTCTGATGGGGCACAGTAGGCTGATGTGAGGTCTGATGGGGGCACAATACGCTGATCTGAGGTCTGATGGGGGCACAATACGCTGATCTGAGGTCTGATGGGGGCACAATACGCTGATCTGAGGTCTGATGGAGGCACAATACGCTGATCTAAGGCCTGATGGGGGCACAATACGCTGATCTGAGGTCTGATGGAGGCACAATACGCTGATCTGAGGTCTGATGGCACACAATACGCAGATCTGAGGTTTGATGGGGGTACAGTAGGCTGATCTGAGGTCTGATGGGGGCACATTCTGCTGATCTGAGGTCTGATGGGGGCACATTCTGCTGATCTGAGGTCTGATGGGGGCACAATACGCTGATCTGAGGTCTGATGGAGGCACAATACGCTGATCTGAGGTCTGATGGGGGCACAGTACGGTGATGTGAGGACTGATGGGGGCACATTCTGCTGATCTGAGGTCTGATGGGGGCACAATACGCTGATCTGAGGTCTGATGGGGGCACAATACGCTGATCTGAGTTCTGATGGGGGCACATTCTGCTGATCTGAGGTCTGATTTGGGCACAATACGCTGATCTGAGGTCTGATGGAGGCACAATACGCTGATCATAGGTCTGATGGGGGCACAGTAGGGTGATGTGAGGACTGATGGGGGCACATTCTGCTGATCTGAGGTCTGATGGGGGTACAATACGCTGATCTAAGGTCTGATGGGGCACAATACGCTGATCTGAGGTCTGATGGGGCACAGTAGGCTGATGTGAGGTCTGATGGGGCACAATATGCTGATCTGAGGTCTGATGGGGCACAATATGCTTAACTGAGGTCTGATGGGGGCACAATACGCTGATCTGAGGTCTGATGGGGGGCACATTCTGCTGATCTGAGGACTGATGGGGGAACATTCTGCTGATCTGAGGTCTGATAGGGCACAATACCCTGATCTGAGGTTCTGATGGGGCACAGTAGGCTGATGTGAGGTCTGATGGGGCACAGTAGGCTGATGTAGGTTGATGGGGGCACAGTAGGCTGATCTGAGGTCTGATGGGGGCACATTCTGCTGATCTGAGGTCTGATGGGGCACAATACGCTGGTCTGAGGTCTGATGGGGGCACATTCTGCTGAATCGTGAGGTCTGATGGGGGCACAATACGCTGATGTGAGGTCTGATGGGGGCAAATACGCTGATCTGAGGTCTGATGGAGGCACAATACGCTGATCCTGTGGTCTGATGGGGGCACAGTAGGGTGATGTGAGGACTGTGGGGGCACATTCTGCTGATCTGAGGTCTGATGGGGGTACAATACGCTGACCTGAGGTTCTGATGGGGCACAATACATTGATCTGAGGTCTGATGGGGCCAGTAGGGCTGATGTGAGGTCTGATGGGGGCACAATATGCTGATCTGAGGTCTGATGGGGGCACAATATACTGATTGAGGTCTGATGGGGCACAATACGCTGATCTGAGGACTGATGGGGGGAACATTCTGCTGAATGCTGAGGTCTGATGGGGCACAATACGCTGATCTGAGGTCTGATGGGGGCACAATACGCTTGATCTGAGGTCTGATGGGGCACAATACGCTGATCTGAGGTCTGATGGGGCACAATGCTGATCTGAGCTGACTGATCTGTCTGATGGTCTGATGGCTGATCTGAGGTCTGATGGGGCACAATACGCTGATCTGAGGTCTGATGGGGCACAATACGCTGATCTGAGGTCTGATGGGGGCACAGTAGGCTGATGTGAGGTCTGATGGGGGCACAATTCTGCTGATCTGAGGTCTGATGGGGGCACATACGCTGATCTGAGGTCTGATGGGGCACAATACGCTGATCTGAGGTCTGATGGGGGCACAATACGCTGATCTGAGGTCTGATGGGGCACAATACGCTGATCTGAGGTCTGATGGGGGCACATTATGCTGATCTGAGGTCTGATGGGGGCACAATACGCTGATCTGAGGTCTGATGGGGCACATTACTGCTGATCTGAGGTCTGATGGGGGCACAGTAGGCTGATTGAGGTCTGCTGATGGGGCACATTCTGCTGATCTGAGGTCTGATGGGGGCACAATACGCTGATCTGAGGTCTGATGGGGAACCATTCTGCTGATGTTGAGGTCTGATGGGGGAACAATACGCTGATCTGAGGTCTGATGGGGGCACAATACGCTGATCTGAGGTCTGATGGGGGCACCAATACGCTGATCTGTGGTCTGATGGAGGCACAATACGCTGATCATAGGTCTGATGGGGGCACAGTAGGGTGATCTGAGGTCTGATGGGGGCACAGTAGCCTGATTTGAGGTCTGATGGGGCACATTCTGCTGATCTGAGGTCTGATGGGGCACATAACGCTGATCTGAGGTCTGATGGGTACACTTCTGCTGATCTGAGGTCTGATGGGGGTACAATACGTGATCTAAGGTCTGATGGGGCACAATACGCTGATCTGAGGTCTGATGGGGCACAGAAGGCTGATGTGAGGTCTGATGGGGGCACAATATGCTGATCTGAGGTCTGATGGGGCCACAATATGCTTAACTGAGGTCTGATGGGGGCACAATACGCTGATCTGAGGTCTGATGGGGGCACCATTCTGCTGATCTGAGGTCTGATGGGGGCAAAGTACGCTGATCTGAGGTCTGATGGGGGCACATTCTGCTGATCTGAGGTCTGATTGGGGTACAATACGCTGATCTGAGGTCTGATGGGGCACAATACACTGATTTGAGGTCTGATGGGGCACGGTAGCTGATGTGAGGTCTGATGGGGGCACATTCTGCTTATCTGAGGTCTGGATGGGGCATAATACGCTGATCTGAGGTCTGATGGGGCAAATACGCTGATCTGAGGTCTGATGGGGGGCACAATACTCCGATCTGAGGTCTGATGGAGGCACAATACGCTGATCTGAGTCTGAATGGGGGCACAGTAGGGCGATGTGAGGACTGATGGGGGGCACATTCTGCTGATCTGAGGTTCTGATGGGGGTACAATACACTGATCTGAGGTCTGATGGGGCACAATACGCTGATCTGAGGTCTGATGGGGCCACAGTAGGCTGATGTGAGGTCTGATGGGGCACATTACTGCTGATCTGAGGTCTGATGGGGGCACAATACGCTGATCTGAGGTCTGATGGGGGCACAATACGCTGATCTGAGGTCTGATGGGGGCACAATAGGCTGATCTGAGGTCTGATGGGGCACAATAGCTGATCTGAGGTCTGATGGGGGCACAGTAGGCTGATCTGAGGTCTGATGGGGGCACATTCTGCTGATCTGAGGTCTGATGGGGGCACAATATGCTGATCTGAGGTCTGATGGGGCACAATACGCTGATCTGAGGTCTGATGGGGGCACAATACGCTGATCTGAGGTCTGATGGGGCACAATACTGCTGATCTGAGGTCTGATGGGGCACAATACGCTGATCTGAGGTCTGATGGGGGCACAGTAGGCTGATCTGATGAGGTCTGATGGGGGCACATTCTGCTGATCTGAGGTCTGATGGGGCACAATACGCTGATCTGAGGTCTGATGGGGCACAATACGCTGATCTGAGGTCTGATGGGGCACAGTAGGCTGATGTGAGGTCTGATGGGGCACATTCTGCTGATCTGAGGTCTGATGGGGGCACAATATGCTGATCTGAGGTCTGATGGGGCACAATACGCTGATCTGAGGTCTGATGGGG